>CM060966.1:149214357-149809357 GCA_030765045.1 Tenodera sinensis
ATTAAAGCATATACTGCCGTAGTTTGTAAAAATATAGTTGTTCTATTTTTCTACTTCCAGGGTCTAGTGATCAACGTTCTCCCTTTTCAAGCTCGTTTCTCGGCTAGGGTGGGAATATTTTTTAATTGATCGTTTTCCGCAAAGATGAGAGGGTGAGAGTGAATGTGTTTCGTTATAAAATGATTCAAATTCCTTTTATTGAACTTATGGTTAACATGTTATTAACGTAATAATTGTTTGCCAAGTTAAAGCCTCATATGACACTACAAGTGAAACAAAGTATGAAGGAATAAAAACAGAAACAAATATGCCCGAGATCCGAAGTTGGGGAATGAATACTTTTTATGCCTCTCGGTGCTATGGCAGGACTGGAATCTTGGATCTCTGACATTCGCATCATGTTATCTCTGAGCTGTCACGACAAGATGAGGTGTTCGAATCGGATAAAATTTCTCTCCTCTAAGATCCATGGTTCGTAATTGATTCTTTTTTTCAAATATGGATCAACTTCCACCATCAGCCATCAACGTTTACTATTATCCATTACTGCAAATTGAAAAAAATAAGCAATTCTAAATATAATTGTGCGTACTTAAATATAGATTTACAGGCTGTTAGAGGTGTAGCTGCAGATATTTTTACTGGCAATTTAAAACCGGGTAACGAACAATATCACATCAATATTTGCGACCTATAATTTTTTTATTAAGAGCAGTATGTTTTCAGGTAAGTAAGTAAGCGTGCCGCTGGAAACAACGCAGAGTGGGTGGAACGAATGTTGTAACGCGGAAAGGAATGCTGTATTGAAACTGAATTATAACGCTTTCTGCAAGGCCAATTACTTCACATTACCTAGGCCACTGGTTCATGCATTGGGGTGTAAAGCAAAACGGATAGTCTATCTCATAGTTGTTCATTTCGCGACCATGCAAAAAACAACAGGTATTAAACTATGTGATTGGTTCATGGGAAAACTGTTATACGAAGAGAAAGTACAACTGACACGCCGAAGGGGATACAATAAGCTTTATCAAAATATGTGCACTTATACTCCTAACACCTATATGTTACCACACATAACAACACCTAATGAATAAGTTAAAACAACAGAACTACGCTTATGCAGCGAGGGATCTATCAGAGAACCGAAGCTCCCCCCCCCCCCTAAAACCAGGAAAGGTGGCATCTGAGTACCACTCCTTCCGTGGTTCTTTCCATTAGGGCCAATGCCTTGTTTCCTAAAAAGGGGAACGGAAGTGGATACGCCATTTACCCCATCCGGGAAGACTACCCATAACCTATGTAGGTGGGGCCACCGGATATCTAGCACTCCCGCTACTAGCTCTGCAGGCTAGTACCCGAGACGTTGAGGCGTTTCCCAACCCCGCCTTGACATGAATATAGGGAACCACTGCCCGCCCGAGACCAACCCAATCCGTTGGCCCGGGCTACTTCTGGTAACGTCAGAAGTACCACGAGTGCTAGGGGTACTCAGCGCGCACACCACAGAAGCTGAGGAAATCCCCCCCCCCCTACGGATAATGAACCTATTTTTTTTTATTATTATTTCTGTAACATTACAAAGTATAATCCATTTATCATGCAGCATCCGCAAGAACGTCAAAGATTTTGCTCGCTATAAACTCAGTATTTGCTATTTTGAAATGAAGAAAGAGAATATTCTTACAAACGCACTCAAATAAGATGGAAGGGTATGCGCTTGAGGAACAATATTTTGTTTATTCTTGAAATTAAGTTTCCATGGCGTGTGAATTCGTTGTTTCTTCGCAGGTTACGAGAACTCCGATTAAAATGATTATTTTTCTCCTTTGTTTTGAAGTTACTGCAACATAGCAAAATTTCGCCATCACTAATAAATTACTATCTTCTAGCGCTACGTCACATCCATTTAACCGTAAAATTAAAGTCCTCGTCATGAATATTTACCGCTAAGTGAAGCAGAAAATTCATTAGCCTTTCTTATTTTACTTCCCATTGCGGAGACTGCCAGTTTGAATGTTACGTAAAAAAATTTGTAGTATTTTCTTAGAGATTTAGAGTAACTGAAAAACATAATCTTCAAAATTGGCGGCTTTATTCTGATATGAAATCTTCTGTGTAAGAAAACATGCATATTAATATACCTATGCACTCTATGTCATTGTTAAAATACCTAGTTTCTGGAATTTACCATAGTTATCTATTCTTTAAGTTTGTCGTTTAACCTGGTAGGTCGTGTGGCATGATAAATGAATGAAATTAGTAACCAATGAAAGAGCTTGGAGTCCATGGAGCTTAAAGTTACCCGATATTCGTCTTCTCATGATAGCATAAATCCCTGAAAAACCTGTCTGAGCCGCTCACCCTAACCGTGATTCGAACTCGGGGTCTCTGAATGTGAGGCAGATAAACTACTCGCACACTACAACGGTGAGCGGCATAGTTATTGACATGGATCGTAAGTGGATAATCCCCGCCTAAACTGGTTTCTATACGAACAAAAAAGCATATGTTCATATATGTAGAACAGAAAAGATGTGTAGTTGATGAAACTGTTGCAATATTGCATTTATTTTAAAAATAATCAATGTCAAAATAGTAAATTTTATGGGTCCTCCGTATTCCTCCTTTTCTTTTTTCTTGTTTATTTATTTTAGGTCGCATGAACGTCTTACATCATGAGCGACCATGTTAATAAAGAAACATTACAGTTTCTTAAAAAACAGAAATATTGGAAATAACATAAATGAACAATAATAACTAGGGCCTGGATTTTTAGGTTCTTAAAATTGACATTTTAGTTATTTTTATATCTTAAAAAAGTTTTTTTTAGTTCTTTAACCTCATGAAATAGTTTTTATGTTATTATTGTTTATTAATTTTATTATTAATTGTCCTCTTTTTATAGCAATGTTGCTAATATGTCCTATAGACTTTTGGCCAGAGAGGCAACCGGAAAATACAGAAATTAAATTATAGTTTATACGCTATGTGCATTATAACAGGTGTTTAATCCTTACCTGCATTCCAGCATTCGAGAACAGGTCGCACAAGTTCTGCTGTACGGTATGTTTATCTGCACAGCACCTAGCCACTTAATGCGACTTTATCTGTGCAATATAGGTGTTAATATTTGTTTAAGCTTTTGTGTCTGTGGGCATGGTTTCTGCCGCTTCTGGCAGATTTGGCAAAATATTACTTTGCCATCTGTGGTGAAGTTCGGATCGTTACCTATTCACTGACAAATCAACCACCTTCGAGATGAGCTGACTAGGCATGACACTGGCTCCTTAAATTACCTGCCTAATCTAAGGAAAATTAACTTCTAACGATATAGTAATTGTATGCATTAACAATACACAATTAGTCGACTGAACATAACGGATACTGTTTTTAAACTGATTGACTTGAGTTTATGACGGGTTCTCCTGATGACCCCTTTCCCCTAGACAACAATCCCCGCATTCCTTACTTGCAACAATACAGAGCTTGGACCCACCCAGCTAAATACAAGTCATTTGCCTCTTGCATTGGTATCACTACTTCTCTAAGCATGCATAAGTGAAAATACGTAGCAAAGGTGTAACAATCAAAGTCCATTCGTAATTTCATAAACATTTCATTTTTATAGCATATTTTTTTCATTTTAATATAAATAGATTTAGCCTCTTTTAGGTTTTAAGGTCTTATTTAGCCATTTTTAGGTTTTATAAGATTCAAGCATTTGGCTTCGATGATCATGAAACAGATAAGTAAATTAAACTACTGCAGTTAACTATCAAGGAATAAAATAGTTAAAAAACTAAGAATCCGGGCCCTAATAATAACAATACAATTACATTACAATATCATTAAGAACTGTGGTTAAAACAGAAAAAAGTGAGTAAACAAAGAACATAATGAATATTAGGTAGAAACTTTACAATTTAAAAAGAACAATGGTTTTACAAGAAATTATGTTACATAACGGCAATAGAGGACATCTTGACCTTGAACGTCTAAAAAATATCATAAATTACAAGACTCACAATGACAATGGTAATGTAGTGGCATGTATAAATTTGATAGTGTTACTGTTGTTGTGAAGGAACCTTGTGTTTTGCCTGTTGGCTTCTAAATGTTTGCATTCAAATATGTTTTGTTGCAAATGTTACTTTGCAGTAGTTACACACAGTAGCTTGACTTTTGGTTATGAGGTGCTCGTGTGTTAATTTCGAATGACCAATTCTTAATGGTGTATAAATTATTTGCTTCTTTCAGTTCTTCAGGTGGATTTGGTTATTGTTGAAAATTGACATTCTGATTGATGAATGATAAGCTGCAGCTGCTTAATTTCTTCAATTATTGCTTCTTTGTTTGTATGGCTTAGAATGTTTACAATTACACTTCGTGATTATTGTTTATTTTATGCCAACAAGCTTACTGCTGGTTTTTTTTCTTTTTTTTTTTTAAATAAAGTTTGTAAGGCGCCCTTGGGGTATTTTTCTCTGATGTGAAATTCCCTTGTGGTTAACCGGGAAAAAAGTACGAATCAGCTAGGGAATTTAATGTCGTACTGGCAAGTTGGTCATGGTAGGTAAATGGTTAGAGCATCTTCTCGATAAGCGGAAGATCCATGGTTCAAATCCCAGCTATGGCATCGAATTTTTCAGTTTCTGATTCAAACTCTTATACACGTTGACATGGTGTGTGCATGGATTCCTGGTCACGTAGGTTTGCCGGGGAATGAAATGACAGATTTAGCAGCAAAGACGGCAACTACAGAACCCAGTATTGCCATCTCCCGTGTTACTTCGGAAGACTTTAGGCTTGAAGTGCGGAGAGCGGTGCTGTCGTCCTGGCACGACGAGTGGTCAGCTCTCCGCGGTAATAAGCTTAGAGAAGTGAAAGAACTTCCCATAAACTGGGTAACTTCCTGTGGCACATCTCGTCGCGAGGAGGTTAGTTTGGCTCGATTGAGGATAGGGCACTGCAACTTTTCGCATGGTTACCTATTTAAAAGGGACCCTGCGCCTCTATGTCCGCTGTGTGACAACCTTTTGTCGGTTCGCCACGTGCTGCTAGAGTGTTGCTCTCTAGCGCGCCTTCGGGATTCTCTGCAGCTGTCTGCCAGACTTGCAGAAGTCTTAGCGGACGACAAAACAGCGGTCGATAGTTTTTAATTTATTAGCGGAGTGCAATATTAATTTGAGGATTTAAATTTTTAATTATCTGTTTCTGCTTTTGGACATATTTATCACCTTGTTTCATATCTGGCTATTGCCGCTGTTTTTTTACCTTTGTATATTTTTCTTGTTGCTAGTATTTTTATTTTTTGAGTGAAATTTATATCTGGCTATTGCCATGAATCTTTTAAGGGGCTGATGACCTCGAAGTTGAGCGCCCTTAAACCAAACTAAACTAAACTTAGTGAGTCTGCACAAATTAGAAATTTTAGCTCCTTGGAATTTTCAATTATTTCTACAGCCTTTCTGATTACTTCCTGAACCACTTGCTGAACGAGACCCATCGGTGTAACTTTTTTTGTTGACGTCTTTGAATCTATCCAAAGTGTCGTTAAAGAGAGCTTTGTATACGTATGCGCTACTTTCTCTTTTTTGGTTATCCATCAGGACCTATCTGCTTGTGGAAGAGCTATTTGCCATGGTGTAGCACGTTTCGGGAGACGTACATTGATTTCTTTCAAGTAATTATTTAGACGATGGTAGAAAATTCTGGAATAAGTTTTTCTTCTCATATAACTATCAGAAAGTCGATTGGAGAAAATATTCTTTTCTTCTTTTTTTAACATTACTTTGAGTCTATTATAACACATTTCTCAACCTTATATCGAAATGTAGTATTAAATCGTTGGGAAAGTACATGTTATACTTTCCGTAACGCTTACCTGTAGCAAGAAAAGGCAATATTGCATTCCAGCTAAACATTTCATACCAAGCTCTCACCGGAAATACATATTTAGTTCTCCTGAGTCCAAATAGAATCACCTTCTGGAAAAGGACTGTAAACAGCATAACTTAAAAACGAAAAGTCGGTTAAATACAAAACTTGGTACTTAAGTTCCAAATTCCAAAGATGCAACACAGAAGTTTTCAAAAAAATTCCCCGTATCCTAAACTACCCTTTGCATGGAAATATTTCCGAAACTTTTTATTTTCTCTAAAAGGACTGACAATTTCGATTAAAATAATGTGCTTAAGATATTTTCACGATAAAGAAAATGTATATCTTGAATTTTCTGGGAATATCCTTTTTATCCTGAATGACGTTTGCAAAGCTGGCAGACTGTAAGAGATAGACAAAATCTTAATATAGAAAAAATGTAAATATTGTCAAAGCACACGTTTTATGTCAAATACATCTTTTGGAGCTAACCATTGCTGGGATAACTCTTATTGGTTTCTGTTTTAAATACTTATACTTTTCTCAAATGGGAAGGAACTGTTGATTTCTTTTCCTCGTGGTCATGCAAAGAACGGAATTTCAATGTTATCACACAGCGACCAGTTCTTAAAGATGTATCTCGCTTAAAGCTTACTCTATTCCCATATTTCCATGGTATCTACAAGGAAATATAGAAAAAAGAACATTTTCTACAAGAGTTTATCCCGATTATCATGAAGTAGACAGCAGAATGAGCGCTTATAAAAGCAGTTTGTATAACAGTGAGTAGAGAATGGCATGTGAGTGCAACGCATCAGGTTTTATAAAATAAAATATCTGAATATACTTGCAACAAATTTCTGATTCTATATAATGAGAAGCATATAGAAAAAAAGAATTTCTCTAAATAAAGATGCTACAGTTAAATCTTTTACGTTTCTTCTTTTTACATAACTTAGGAAATCATTCCTAAAACAGAACTCCAAAATTATAATACCAATTGCTCAGAATTTAAGTTGCGGTATCGTTTAAAATTAGAGGTGTATCTTTGGTATAATAACAAGTTGGAACATTATTTTGTATAAAATGTGGTATATTGGTTGGTTTGCTCACATAATTTTTGCAAGAAAATTGAAAAGTCAAGTTTTTCATACAATAATGTTATAGGTTTATAACACATATACCCCAAGGAAGAAAGTTAATTGTTATTATTTGTTACCAAATTAAATATATGAATAGCAATATTAATAAAACAAAAATCAAAATAAAAGTACTATTTAAATATTTTGTATGACATCGACATTATATTTTAATGAAAAATAATTTCACTCGTTTATGCAAAAGAAAGCAAGAATAGCATTAAGTACTTTTACAATAGATTTCGTAAAACAGAAAGCATAACTAGAATACTTTACGCTAGAATTGTAAGGCTTTTATTAGGAGCTATCAACAAAGATCTTCAACAACAGAATCAACAATTGCTAAGATTAATCGTACTCTGAGTCATACGACAATTGCAGTTCTTTATTCTCAGCTGATGTCGCTGCATTTGCGCAGTCGTGGAACATTCTATTGGACTAAAACCAGCTTTTTCGGTTGTTGCTGGAGAAAAATTGTTCCTTTTGTATGGGTTCGGCTACGGGTACACCAACTTCGCTTATTTGCTGCTGATGATGGCGATACATTCAAAGTTTATATGCCAACGAGCCATCGGTTGTTTGCCCCATCCCTTAGAAAGTGAGACATGTCAAACAGCCTGCAAGTGTCTCGAGAGAAATTGCCATCACTATCTTTAAATTCTGCCAAGTTAGCTAAGATTATTTCACTGCCATGCACGTTCCTAAAATAAAGACAAGTCAATCGTTGCGGTGGTGAAGGTTGCGTGTATTATACATATTATTCTCTCTTAATGAAATATTATATAATGTGCTTTGCTATTATGCGATGTTTTTACTACTCTACTCAGAATTGTTCCTAAAAGCGGAACCACTCTAAGTGTAGTTAAATCCACTAGAAAAAGCTCAAATGTAATACTAAGCCGAAGTTCAAAGCTCAGGATTTCTAAACACCTGCATTTTCTCACTTTGAAAATACTCTCTACAACCGGAAAGATTCTAACAAATGACACGAGAGCATCGGAAAATAGGGAACAACTCTTACACTTCATTAAATAAATAATAATAATAAAAAAATAACAGCATTTGTAGCAAAAATACTACCAACACGGGATATCTTTGTGTTGTTTTAAGTTTAACACCTTTTCTTCGGAAATACGTGATTTGGACCCCTGAATCTAAAAGAATCTGACGTGTCATACCCAAATGGCCTTCTCTACTATTGTACGAACTCCTCTTAAAAACGCCTATTCCTCTATCTATGTGCTTCGCACTAATCGGGATAAACATTTCCAGAAATGACCTGGTAGGTCATGTCGGATAATGAATGACAACGGGTGAGTGAAATTATGCTCAAATGAGCCCAAGGTCCTACATTTATCTTCTCAGGAAAAGGGAAAAACTTTATACGGATAACTCATCCGAACCGAGATTCGAACTCGGGACAACTTGAATGTGAGGAAGACACGCTATCCCCACACCACAGAGGCAGGTCAGGGATATTTGTCAGCGGAATATCATAATTCTAAGGCAGATGTTTCACGGTTTTGATGTACGGCAATGCTAAAGAGTTTCGGATAAACAAATATGCGGGATTCTAAAACTGAAGGTATGTAACCGCTGTTAATTTATGAATCTGTTACCGAGTTGGATGGCTCAGGCGGCAGCACCTGAGGCTTGCATTCAAGATTTCTCGGAATCCGTTCCCCTGTACTACCTCCTGAACTTGCGTTTTTCTCGTGATTTTCCCAGAGGGAGAGCATATTGTGTCATTGTCCTGTCCCTCATGTCCTCTCACTTAATGTCGCTTCATGCAGCAGGACTGGGCGCGATGGATGGTGGTGAGCGGCCTACGATATGGATGTTCTTTGAGGAGATAACTTTCTTCACTGGCACGGGACTTTCTACCTCAACTTTCCCATGAGAATAGAGGGGCATCGCAGTGGCAAGGGATGCTAATCTGGAAACGTTAGGAACCCCTTTGCACTGCCTTTATAGTCATCAAATCTGGCCACCATTCGCACTGACTCTTTCTTCCTAGAGGCGTATTAGACGCAACGCAACAGGCCGCAGTGCCGAAATCCTCTTCCGTTTCTAATATCTAGACCTTTGTAAACAGCTTTCGTTGCGCAGAAGATATTTTTAAAATAGCTTTGCGCTCGCTTTACTGTTTAAATTCAGGTAATGCAATCCCTCTACATCTTTGCTAGCCGCAAAATATACAGGTATACAGGTGAATCATATTTTTTATTCAGGTATTTTGTAACACATTTTGGCGGTCTCGGACTCAATACCCTTGATGCTGATCAATCCATCAGAACACTTTTGAGGCTTTCCTCCTTTCCGCAAATGTTCCTATAATTCTTGTATAAATTTCATTTGCTTGTTTCTAATTATACTATGCTTTCTACTGATCAGTCGTCCGATAGTCGTTTTCTTCTCGACGAGTGCTTAATAAGACATTGGCTTGGAAGAAGAAAGATCTATTATGAAATAAGATTCCAAAGAGTTGTGAGAATCGAGGATATGGAAATTATTTCCCAGGCACTAAGTATGCTGACATTTTGTTTCCCTAAAATTTATCAACTGTAAAATAGGGATATCGAAGGTCATGAAGGTCTCTCCTCTGCTTATAATAAGGTTCCTGTGCAAATGCGGTGTGCAAGTGGTGAATAGTGACATGCATATCAGAAGAGCAGTTGGAGTCGGAGGCCATAGATATTGTATTCGGCAGCGGGCAGTTTTCATGATTTAACATCTTTCTGTTGTCAATGTATACGCCTCATGGCATAGTTCATGGAAAACGCACAACCCTACGCCCGTTATGAATGTGCTATCAGTTATCACAGTGCACTAACATTGAATAAAGTTATTCGCAGAGTCGGCACAAAAGTAGGCACATTACTTTTGCCTTGTTTCTCCCTTGTTGTTCTTGGAGTGTGGAGAAATGTTTGTGGACTTATCATTTATGTTTCTGCATGAGTGTTATTTGTTTCAATTGTCCTGCTTATTTGTTACGTGTATGGTTATGTAGTTTGTGAAATTCTTAATGCATGTTACTGAAACACTTTTTATGCAATATTATATATGTACGAACAAATAAATTTGGATATATTTTTCATTGTTTTTGGAATCCACCAACACAAACATAGACTAAAGGTGAACCCATAACAAAATGTTCCAGCGGATACAATATGTAAAACTCCAGTTTAATGATTACATACGTCATGGGACAGACTTTCTATTGATCAATCCTTTTCACAGCGCATCTCATTTTGAACCAATCACGATTGACTTAACAGTAACATCACAAGCGTTGATATTTTTCTATAATGTAATTGGACGCAAATTGTCTTGTTATAATGATTATTTCAAGACGGTAGGTCGAGAGGTAATTATTTCATATAAAAAAGAAAAGTTAAATTACCAAAGCAAACTAAGCGCGAGTGAAATTCGGTTTACAAGAATCCGACATTTTTAGACGCATGATTACAATACTTTCCAAAAAGACTAGAGATTGTAAATGCATAAACGCCATCTATAAATGCTCAATGGAGACGAGCTTGATAAGCTTATCTTCATTGGTTTTCCTAGAAAATCAATAAAACTCAATAAACATGACACAATTAACTCCCAACAGCAAATATGTTTGTGCACTTTCTAGTGTATTTCAGTAACTGAACGCTGATAATTACGCTACACGGTATATAATCATTTGAGGTTAAAATTGTTGTGAGAAGGAAAAACAGGTGAATCCACAACAGTGACAATAGAAATTAAATGTAGTAGGAATATCGATAAACTCAGCAAAATAATTCATTCGAAATTTCAAACTTTAAGGCCTTGTAAATGTAGCAACATTTGGGGTTGGCGGAAACAAAATAATCATTTTTTACTAAACATTGGGATTTAATTTTCACAAAGTACTAATAATAATATTTGGATTTTTTATGAAGTACTGTGTTTTTTCTGTGACGCAATGCACAATTTGTAATTTCTACTACGAGACATATGTATGTACATCCGTGGACAAAAAAAAATTAGGCATGTCTGGAGCGCCAGGCTACGGCAGGGAACGAGTACCAAATAACTTGCAGATTTCAACAAGCAGGTATGTCTGACTGTCTGTCTTGTCTATCTGTTATGTACGTATGTCTGTATGTATGTATGCGTTCCAGACATGAACCGGGGTACATGAGTACAATGGTTAGTAATGACTGATTTCTAAAGTAATCTCAGTAAAAGCAGAGCGTGTTTCAATCTTCATAGCCACATCCTATGGCGAAGGCTTCTACCGTTAAAACGAACCCTTTATAAGTTAGCATAGTACATCCATGTCTTGGAGTAGCAGTGAGAAGAAGCGGTTTAAGGAGATCGACATTGGAACAAGCTGCAGAATCAGTTATAATTGAATTTGCGACAGTGAGAAAAGTTAGGAGAGGAGAGGGAGAGGGAAAGAAACGCTCATCTGATTTACGTTTGTGTGTATGTGTGTTCACAGTGGGCAACCCATCCCCAAGGTGCAATATACAGCTGAGGAGATCAAAACTTGGTGAGTTAACATTCTTTAAACAGTACTTTTTAACGACCATGTTTTTTAAAGTGTGCTAAAATACAGGCTGTTAGGGATATCAGAGCAGGTGTTTGTACTGGTAATTGAGGACAGAGTAATGAACAATATTACATCAATATTGCGTCATGTACGAATTTATAATTTTATAAGAGTACTATGTGTTCAAGTTGGTTAGTACTTTCTAGTAGGCGTGCTACAGGAAACATGGCCAGAGTGGACGGGACGAATGCTGTGTCAGAACTGAGTTCGAATGCTTTCTGCAAGGCCAATGACCTCACATTATCTAGGACAGTTGGTTGCGTGTTGAGATGTGAAGCAACACGGGCAGTCTATTTGACAAGTGTTGTTTATTTAGCGGCGACGTTAGGACCATGCAAAAATATCAGGTAGCAAACTATGTGACTGATTTGTGGGACAAAAAGAAAAAACAACAAACACACCGAATCTGATACATATTAAGGTAGCAATTACCAGAATGTCTGCGCTTGTACCCATAACAGCTTGTATGTGGGTGCACAAAGAGAGAAATTAGTTTCTGTTTATTACCTATAGGGTAGCCTGAGAAACCACTCAAGGGATGTAGTTATTTCGCCAATGATAAGTAATAATTTTCCCGTGGATGTAGGCTGTAAGACGGTTTTTAATTTGAAGTTTTAGATGGCTAAAAGGATTCACAAGGTTAGTAGAACACGAGCAAATACGGTGGAATCGCAAAAGAAGATATTTTAAAATTGGCTTTGACTTTTCATTGAGAATGCCATGGAATATAAATTTGTTTTTGTTGCTACTCCATAGAAAAACGTGTAAATGCAAAACAAAAGCTACGAATATTTCATTTCAAGCAATATAGTTATATGATTACCAAATTAGGAACAGAGAAAAACAGACGACACACAAAACAAGGGAATCAAATGCTTTTAATATCGGTATGATTATGTACGCGATACTTATTTTATTCAAAGTCTGCAGGAAAGTTTCTGGATGTCAAATCTTTTAATATAATTTATGGAACAAAGGTTTGTTATATTTCCTCTGCGTGTTGGTATGATAGTGCGAGTATTATGTGATGATAATTTAGTCCAGCAAACCACCAGAAAGTACTCAGCGGACATGTATAACTACGAAGACTATTTTTCTTGATGATTTTAAAGTAGGCGCAATTTTCGAAATGCTTGAATGAGTAGCCTGGAGTTGCTGATTGCCTCTAATTCTTTTGAGCAGGAGTCGGCAAATCTCTACCGACTAATGACATGACGTAACACCACAGTAAGGACAAAGCAATACTTCGCTCTGCTTCACCCTCTCTCCTCCTAACAACGGGGTTCAAACGTACATAAGCAGCGATGCAAGCCGCATCAATACGACATAGCTGTTTCGAAACCACGAAAACGCAAAGGAACCGTCTTACATATGTATCTAAGTCTGTTAGCAAAGTTAAAAATGGAGTCCTAACACAAAAGTTTTTATGATCTCAAACCAATGAACCATGATTTTCAGCTTTTTGCAAATCCTTTCACGTGGCCATTCATATAGTAAAACCACTGTCAATTTACAAACAGTTTTGATATCACAACTACAAAAAAAGGCTGGTTTAGATTTATTTAGACAACTGGATATGGCAACATTTCCGTCTTCAGTAATATGCTGCGCATATTAGTACTGTGTTTAGCCCAAAATGTGTGTGTGTGTGTGTGTGTGTGTGTGTGTGTGTGTGTGTGTGTGTGTGTGTGTGTGAGCAGTTGTATGTCTAAAATGAAGATTATAAAATCTAAAAGCAGATCGCGATTGATAGAAGAAATCCTACGTGCTCTGTTGACGCCGGTATGTACTTGTGAATTAATGTTGAATATATGTGAAATTGTAAGGCTCTAGATAAAGTGAAGGATGAGGTGGACAATTAATGTTAAATCCTTCTTAGTTTGTATATGTCTTAAACATATGTATATAAAATCAAACGTGCGTTAGAGAAGTTTCTACTCCACCACTGCGGCTTTCGAAAACCCCTTGTTCGAGCCGTGCATTACATATGTGTATGCCGGGTTGCGTTCAGTGACGTCATCATTCCTGTAACCGTGATGACCAATTTGCCGACTCCTGCTTTTGAGTATTTATGTCAGGGATTTTTGTATTATGTGAATACCGTGAACCTTTTATGCCATTACATACATAGGACCAAGGACAAGGCAAAGCCGCTTAAAACAGCGATGTCCAACGTTTGCGAATGAGGGGTGGTTGGATTTACCTCCTTCCACTCTATGTGGACTATACCGCTCTTTTAACACTCAATTATGTTGCAGTGGCCGTTTGGTTATATGTACGTTACCTTTGATTTACGAAAGCAGTTTCAAAAGCTTATGCGATAAACATCTATTCATTATGACTTCTTTGATATTGATTGCATTTAAGAGCTCTATCAATATTTGGCGACAAACTCGAAGTGTATAGCCTTAGAAGGTGCACCAGGTGATTGTCGCGTAACCTATTGCGATACAGACTTTTTAACGTACCTAGTTCAATTTGGAGAAACTATGTTCGCAAATATATGTAGAGCTACACTCACTCTTATACAAACTATTCTTGCAAAAGCTTATTTCTCTATCTACTTTATTGCAATTGACATAGGCATTTTCAGAATTTATCTTATTGCTAATTTTCTTGCAGATGCAAGGGGAATGTAGGAATACAGTAGGCTTTAAGCGATAGTAAAGTGTTTTAAAAGCTGGTTGCTATGCTATGCCTTTGAAATTCCCTTCTCTTTGCAGAGTTTAATTTCTAAGAGAGATTTGGCAACGTCACGTTAGCATTAAATGGTGACTAAATTGACTCAAATTAAGGTAGAAATGCATTACAGCATTGTTCACACCATGCTTGCGCGACAGTTGTTGAAATAATAAAGTGTGTAGATCCGTTCGTACAAATATTTGACACAAATTATTTTTTATGGCGAAACGGTTCTTTATTGGCAATTAATGGAATTGGAATTGAACACATTTGTTACATTCATCATGCAGAATCCCTGGTTTAAGTATGGCCGAAGCAGCACCTTCCACCTTTGAAATCGTGTGAACTTCGGTTTCATGCGGCACGAAACATTATTTTGACGACTTGTCATGCTGATATCCTTATTAAAAAAGATTAATGATAAAATGATCTCGATCTGTTTGCACGTTTAACACCTGTCAGACCTGAACTTTATTCGTTATAACTGAACTTTGTTTTTATTTTCTTATTTTCTTTCTCTCTTCTTCCCTCCTTCTTTGAGGATACTTTAAAAGCTGCTTGTAACAAATAAAAATGTGCCCGCAGGATTCTCGAGAGAACATTTGACAACACCCTCCAAGAATAAACTAAAACACTGTTTTACGAGCGTTCTTGGAATGTGTGCTTTTACTCATTCTGAAGCTCTGTAGCTCGTGCACAGGAAAAACGACGAAGCTACTTACTCGAAGAAGTTGGGTTGCCTTACGGGATCGTGATTCACACGCAATGAGGACAATTGTATCCAGACGCATCAAGATTTCTTGAAAAAGTTGTTCTATATATTTCTCTTCCGAAGTTCTGAAATGTAATCGAGACAGCTGGGATTATAAATGGCGTTTCTTACTAGTTTACTTGAGCTCTTTGTAAAGTAAGGACTTAAGTATTCGGGAAACTTCAAAACAACGCTTGCTTCGGACTAGAGCTAGCTCTATCAAAACTACAATTTGGTAGTTTTGGTGCAGTACATAAATGATATAGTAAATGGTTGGATTACCGGTAGAGGTAGGGAAAGAAACACAATACAAAATACAACGAATTAAGAAATTTAATGTGAAATTCAAACATAATGATCAAAAACTGTGATCGTGAGTTTGGCAACTGTGATAAAAATAAAAATTGTATTGTTCCGTTCAAAATAACATTACTCGTGATCACTATCAGTGTCTTCGATGTAAACTAATAATTAGTCTATTTATACAGGAGCTTACAACTGTTTCTGAAGACACTAATGTTCCGTAGGTTAAGCGGGCCTTTCTTAGTTTCGAGAAGGTTCAAAGTTCAACCCTTCCGGTTTCTAGAGCGATCTCGTTAAACATAATCAAAAAACGCAATGGATATGAGGTAAAGCCCGATAGGTATGCAACACACCTAACGTATAAGTGCCGCGGGTAGGTTGTTAACTGACCAGTTCTACTACAAAGACTACCGCAATCTACACTTACTTATGCTAGTCTACGGCAGCCTACATTAGTTCGGAATGTTTCACTAGTGGCTTCAATTTTGTGCATTCACAATAAGAAACCAATTTCATAACGCAACTCCTAAGGAATTAACCTGGAATTCTAAAAGTGCAAAAGAAACACATAACACAGGTCTGCTATCAGTTGAAAGAACTTATGTCAGGATAATGTGGAAGAAAGAAACGATATTATCCAGAGTGTACAAGAAAGGGCATTGAAAGATATAAAGGGTAAATAGATGATGAATATCAGGATAATGTGGAAGAAAGAAACGATATTATCCAGAGTGTACAAGAAAGGGCATTGAAAGATATAAAGGGTAAATAGATGATGAATATAACTACCCTTTGGCATGCCCTGGGTCAACATTAAATACTTAAATTTATCATTTTTAGAAGTGTCATTTTAAAACATATGTAAGTACACAGTTATGCATTTCATATGGGAAAGTAAAATAAAATTTGCATATGCAATTAAATTTGAAACAAAGTAGATATGTTAAAACTGGCTAAATCCAGATCTACTAAGTATGGCAAAAATCAAACAATGTAATTTTTATATTTTTCTAAAGAGTTTTACAATGCCTTCTTTGGTAGAAGGCAACATCAACCAAACATGACAAAGGGAAAAGAATAGAAAAGCCTGTGTGAGATGAGATCCAGACATGTCCTAAAATGTTAAGAAATCTATGTACCAGTGGTACATGTGCTTGCATCTAGTGAATATTTCACACGACTAATCTGTACTTTAATAATTTTATAAATATGTTGTGAAATGTTCATATAACTTTCTCTACTTAGGCTATTTATTTCCATTGATAATCTAAAAAATATTAAAATAAAAGCTTATTTTACTCTATACCCCTAGGTAATTATGATAAACATTTGCTAGAAATTACTTCATCTGGATAAAATTAAGACAGCAACTTTGTAGGCACTCACCCAGTATAAACACTTAAAATCTGAGAAATTGAAAAGGTGAATATCTTGGAAATGGTTGATATGACAAAAGTTTTTATGATGCTGTGTAACATTTTATAAGAGATTTTTTAAATAGTGTGCTATTTTATTTATAATTTTAATTTGCTTTGGTAACCTCTTATAACATTTAGAATATGAGTACACTATTCCATCCTGTTACAGTTGAGTACTTGCTTTTATTATTTGCAGATTGCAGTGTTGATCATTACTTAGACATGGAATAGTGTTGTTATAAAATGAACTCCTATACAACAATAATCAGAATATTGGCATGTATAGGATTATAGAGTAGTAGCTCTCAAAATGAGTTAATTTAAACCATTAAATTGTAGTGATATAATATTACTTTTGTATTCAGTTTAAAGTTATCTTTAATGCAAGTTTACCTGAGGCAAATTGCATTTAAAGTATGTTACAATTCCAAGTTTTTTTTATGTACACTTTATTTAATGTGGGTTATAATAGTTTGTATTATTTAATAATAGTGTAAGAATTGCGTACTTCAAATGTTATCTGTTGATTAAATTAATTTATTCATTAATGCAAGTAAAGTTCAAAAAGGTAGAACACAAAACCTTTTTGCCCATTTCTGTGGTGTGAGGGTAGTGTGTCTGCCTCACATTCAAGGTCCTGAGTTCAGATCTCAATTAGGGTGGGTTACTTGGATAAGGTTTTTCTGTCATTTCCCTTATCCTGAGAGATGAATGTCAGTAACTCTAAGCTCTTTGGGCACCGGACTCATTTGAGCATGATTTCACCCATTTCAATCATCATTCAATATAACGTAACTAATTAAAAGGCACTAAATCTTAAAAAAATAAGTGCCCTGAATTTCACTTATCCTGAAATTATAAGTACCAGGTGAACTGTAAACATGCTGGGAATTAAGGTCATTTACGTTAATTCATAATTGTTTACACACTAGTTTTATGAGGAACACTGAATACTTGAAAGGATAAACATATGACCATGCAGAGAGAGGGTTGCTACATTGTTTAAGAATGTGCTTTTTTACACAGGGGTACAGTATTCAGGGAGCTACACAAGCTATACAAAGAACATGCGTGCCAGGAATATCTAGAAAATTGGCCTCAGTTGGTAACATATTGTGGCTATAGGTAAGTTTACCAGCTCAAAAGCTTTAGATATACTGTTATCTTGTGCATATGCTATGGACAGTGAAGTAAATTAGGAAATAACATTATTGTCTGGGCATTAACATCATACCCCATTGCTACTGTTTATTTATAGTCAGTAATGCCAATGGCAAGCAATTAATGCAACAGACCAACGAACTTAGGGCATTCTTGTGTACTTCATATGAAATAAAACATCATTATCACACATTTCCGAGACAATGATGTGAGTTGTAGTTGTTATACCAACCCCCTTCTACAGTTTACCCATTTTTTTCTCTCTATCTAAGCAAGAATTGGATAAATTATTAACATTTTTCACTGACAAATGCTGATTTATGAGAATGTGTTATATTCAGGGGTATGTTACGAACAATGTTGGCAGTAACTATGCTCTTATTCAACTACTTTTCTGCTTCAACATATAATTGAATGTATTCTCAAACATGATAAATATTGCCTTATTCGTATATGCCTAAAAAGTCTCCAATAATCTGTGCAAATTTTTATGCTGTACCTATTTTTAGTCTGTTGTTCTAGCAAAATGTCAAACATATGGCCAAATTAGAAAAATCAGTTTCTTTTTTTGGTTTTTCTTATAAGCTATTTTCACAAAAGTGCCAGAACTTTTATAAATATTTAGCAAAGAGCTCTTTTGTGAAGCCCTCCCTAGCTGCCCATGAAGAATCTGAAGTCACTGGAAGTAGGACTGTTTTGAATTGTGAGAATCCTAAAGATATCATTGCTATTTCCTGAAAGTGGATATTAATTACCAAATGACTGTTATTCCTTCTAAAGCTGTAAGTTTTAAGATACTTTAGATCCCATTTTTTCTCTTAAGACTAATGTGAATTACTTTTATTGTTCCAGAGAAGACAACATTCCTCAGTTGCAGGATGTGAACATGTTCCTAAAAAGTAAGCATCTCTAGATTATCATAGCCTCCAATAAACTTAATGTACAAATACAACAGTATACAGTGAAATAATAATAAAAAGAGCCAGTACTCAAACTTCACCATTGTGGTGAATTACTTTCAAATTACTTTCAAATTTGTAGAAATATTTGAATCAACCTATAGATAGTTTAGTTTCACTTAACTTACTTTCTATCTGGATGCGTTTCAAAGATCATTTTCTTCATTATCAATTATTTCTTGACTGGTGTTTGAAGAGGAAGAATCTGTTGTGGTTGTGATTCTGCTGCTGTCTGGGTTACTGGATGTAAACTTCAGGATGTCATCTGCTTGTGGTATTTCAAAATTCATGGCTAGGTGAACATTCTTCTTTAGGAGTATTTTTTCCCAAATTATCAGTTCATCTGTAGTTTTTACAAGTTTTAATAACTTTATATCCTGTTTTATGGTGTTAGAAAATTATTTTGTTGTTTAATGACACTGTCAATTGTCAGGATCATATCAGCATCGCTGATGTGCCGGAATTTCATCCTGCATGAATTCTTTTACATGCCAGTAAATTTACTGAATGGAGCATTTGTTTTTAAGCACACTTAAAAACCATCAATCTGGGCTGGATTTGAACCCACAACCTAGGGATGAGTAGGTATTTTATGGTGTGATGAGTTGGTCAGAAATTATGGGCTACAGCTGATTTGTCAGTTTGTTTAAGTTTTATGTTCTTGATGTGTACCTTCAGTCTTGCTTTCAGATTCCTTTTTGTTTGGCCTATGTATACCTTGGACATGCACCAAACGGACTGATCCTTCATGTCGAGCAAAGATAGTCGTCACTCTCATTCATTGTTGGAATAGTCTGCAAGTTCCAATTTTAGAACATTTGGGGTCTGTTGAATTCCTTTCTGTTCAGGGGTGAACCAGCGTGCTAGGCTTGGTGATGTGCTCTGTTCTTTGCCACTATGAGGTCATGAAGGTGGCACTTCAGGCACCTGAGTTTAAGTGCCTGAGATGGGCCTTGGCTAGGTGGAGTTGCCTGTGCTATGGCTGCAGCTACGGAAGTGTTAAGTTCTAATGCTAGTGCATCGGGTTCCTGTTCTGTAGAGTAGGGATCCAGGGTTGCTGGTGTGTCTGGCAATATTTGGCTAAACTCTTGCCAGCTGACTTGCCTAGGATAGGAAAAGGGGCAATTTGATTTCTGGTTCGGCCAGGACTGGAAAAGCAGTAGCAGGAGATAGTGGTCTGATGATAGCTCAGGTAGTGAGAAGGGAGAAGGTTTGAGGATATGTTGGTTATTCTTGATGAGGGCAATGTCCAGCCAGTCTGGAGGATGTGACCTCCATAGTTGATAGTAGGAGAGGATGGTGAGAGCCTTACTGTTCTAGCATTCTTTAATGCAGAAATTAAAAATTCCTCTTCAGCAGGAAACACAGATAGAGTGTCCCTACTGCAATCCAAATGGCACACTTGTAATGGTCAATCACATTAAGAATATACCAGCCAATCACCACACAGAGTCCTGTGCGTGATGCTGCTCAAAGCTGCTATGACAAAGAAGTGTCAGTAAACCTGGGCAACTTCGCCATCTCTGTTCACTTTTCTTGCCTATCCAGGTGGCGTGAATCTTCTATTTTTGTCAGAAATGCGAAAAAATCAGTTTTCAGCTGCAGTAGTAAAAAATATGATCCATCTCTGGTGTAACTAATCTGTTCAGCGATTGGAAGACACAATCAGTGAAATGAATATCTTAGCCAATCATAGCAAAGCTACGGAACATACACTGATAAATGTCCACTTAGTTCAACGTCTAATGTCAAACTGCGCGAATATTCAGTTCTTATCAACTAGAAAAGAGGATGTACATTGCCAATGCTGGAGACTTTAATAATTATGATGTCAAAGATGTGATGTCCTGGGATTACAGATGAAAAGAACAAATATATGTTTGCACTACTCAAGTTCCTAACAGAAAAAAGTGCACAAATCCTGAAGGCAATTGTAGATGACTGCATATCTACAAAGAAAATGAATACTGTAAAAGTGGAACAGAAAGATTATCGTTAATAATGATGCAGGATATTGAAGATCATTTGATAGGAAATCATTGTGCACTATTTATTTATTTATTTACTTGAAAAGTGCATTCATTTACATATAATATTAACACTATTGTGAATGATTTGTTAACAATAGGTTTTTAACAGGGATGTTTTGTGTTTAGGTCACTATTTTATCAGATGGCTTAAGGAATAATTTTAAAATGTCCTATATATATAAATTAGTTTTGTTACGATAATGTCTAAGAACTCTTCTTTTTTATGTTGTACATTGTCTGGGGAAAATCAATTTAAGTTTAGTACTATATTATGACTTCAAATCAGTCAGTAGATATATCTTGAAACCACAATATTTAATTTATATTTGAATGGACTTCAGTCCATTTCAGTTAGAAATTAATGAAAAATCCTTTTAAATGTATAAACTCTGTATCTGATTTCAATATATTTTAATCAAGTTGTTCTTCTAGAGAACATCTCAATTAATTTTCATTGATTGACCTTGTATCAGGTGGAAGGTACTGCTTCAGCCATACATTAACCAAGGATTGTACATGATGAGTGTAACAAATATGTCCAATATAATTGTTGTCCATAAAGAACCATTTCAAAAAAAGAAAAAAGAAAAAAAAAAAAGAAAAGAAAAGAAAAAAATTGTGCCAAAATAGTTGGAGCCATCTGCTTCTTGACGAATGGATATAAATAGTTTATTATTTCACTGACTGTCGCACAAACACTGTGTGAACAATTCTGTAATGCATTTCTACCTTAATTCAAATTAATTTAGTCACAACAATTTAATGTTAAAATGTCATGCAAAGTTTAATTTCTAAGAGAGATTTGGCAATGTCACATTAACATTAAATTGTGACTAAATTCATTCGAATTGAAACAAAAAGGCATTAGAACATTGTTCACACAATATTTATGTGACAGTGAAACAATAAACCATCTCTGGTTAAAGTATGGCTGAAACAGAACCTTCCACTCAGTAGTTTGTTCAGCTATGAAGCCTGGGCCTTACAGTACTTACATGTGTAAGTTACCATTAGGGTATATTACCTCATATTAATTTGTCACCTACTTGTGGTTTAATGGGCAAAATGTGATTCAGTTAAAGAATTTACTGTCATGCTGGTATGTTGCCATAATAGCTCAGTGGCTGCGACGTAGCCGAGTGGTCAGACCATCGCATCTCACCAAAGCGGCCTGGGTTCAATCCCAGGCACCGCATGTGGGATTTGTGGTGGACGAAGCAGCGCTGGGGCAGGTTTCCTCTGGGTTCTCTGGTTTCCCCCGCCATCTCATTCCACCGGTGCTCCATCTTCATTTCATGTATCGTCAGTGCCACCATCTGTGGTGTCATATGTAGTAAAAGCATGTGTTAAACACTACAACAACAATAATAGTTCAGTGGTTAGAGCAGCAGGACAGAGACAAAAAGATCCATGATGCAAATCCCAGCTATGGCATTGTATTCTTCAGTCTAATTCTTCCCGTTCCAGTCTTTGTCTCACACACGGCTAGTGTGAAAGAACAATTACCAGTTGTTCTCAGGGCAGAGCTGTGCAATAAGAGGAAATAATCTTTTGTTCCCTAAAACTAATACAAGTATGCATGCTTACTCACTCCCTTTTCGTGAAATTTTATGACTACATTGCTAGATGACAACAGTACATTATGACCACTTTGCGCTTTGAAACTAAAAGTTAAGTGATACATAGCTGAAGGCATCAGAACAATTACTTGACTTGAGAACATGTTCGTTCTATATTCAACACATAACTTCCTTGCTGTGCTTAATGTAATATAGACTTTTTTTTCGTTATTTTTAAAGTGCACTTTTCTTGAAAATTTTTGGAGTACCAAATCTATTTATTGGTATACTATAAATATGGTCAAATTACATGAAGAAGACAATATATATTTGTTTTTAAATAACTCAAGTTTATCAAAATGTAACATAGACCTACAAAAAAAAGAGCACAACATCAAGAATCTTATTTGGACAAATACGTAGGATAAAATTTTGTTTGCATGTTACTAGACCTATAAAACATAAACCACAATGCTATGATTAAAACTACATTGACAAAAAGAAAACAATACATGATATGTTATGTTCACTTTCTCTACTCATTCTTCTACAAACTGTTCTTACAAAATCCTATTCTTCTGAGAGGTAGAATCGGAACTGAAAAATCCAATGCCACAGCTGGGATTTGAATCACAGACCCTCCGCCAGCAGTAATTTTGTTGGCATAAATAAATAATAATTTCTTATTCTTTTAAGAGGTAGAACTGGAACTTAAAAATTCAATGCCACAACTGGGATTTGAACCACAGACCTTCCGCTTACCCACACATGGCTTGCGTGTTTAAAAACACCAACAGTAAGTTTGTTGGCATAAATAAATCATAATTCTTATTCTTTTGTTTACTTCTTTTTATTTTAGATAAACTTTCTTTAAATATTTACCCATTCATTGTAAGTCTATGGATGCAGTAGGCTTATGTAACAGTCAGATTTTTAAAAGGCAGATCATTATGTGATGACTTTGAAACTTCATGTTCCTTGCATCAACACGGGAAAACACAAACAGTAACTTACTACTTGAGAAAAGTATAAGTATCTATAAGAAACTTCAAACCAATAAAAAGGAATGCCTTGGAAGAGGTCAATGCCAAAACCAAATTTATTTGACAAACTGTGCAGTTTAACAAGATCTACATATTTTTGTGTAAAAAGATTCTGCCAGTGGCACTGTGATCAAGCAGTTAGGTGTTCGCCTACCACCTAGGCAGCCTGGGTTTGATCTGCATGTGGTATTCATAGCAGATGATGTGGTGTCAGGGCAGGTTTTCTCTGGGATCTCCGGTTTCCCCCACCACTCATTCCACCACTTGCTCCATTATCACCTTTCTAACCATTGATTTTGCCTGCATTTCATATCATCCTCTTCCTCACTATCATACCTGGTACTTGACTGACCACCTGCTTCCAGGTCTTCAGTCTGCCTGGTCCATTGGTTCCTGTGTTCCCACAGATGTCTGACCCTAGACACAGGCTTGTAAGTCCTAGGGGGTATAAGTCCTACATAGGGCAGGGTAATCAGGTAAAGAAAGAAAGAAAGATTCTGTCTATCTTATATGGTTTGCAAGTTATACACAAGTTCTTCTGAAGAAGAAAGAGGACTTCAAAGGCCATTTGCTGAAAATTCACCTTTAATTTCCATTTAAACATATTGTATTTTAATAAAAATTGTTTGAACCATTTTTGAGAAAATAAGAAGATAGTGAAACATTTTTTATGTAAAGTGTAGTTTGGATGGCAGGGGGGAGGGGTGGATTTCCTTGAAAATCTTTATGTATCATCTTTGGAATATGTTGAACCTATATACCAAATTTGGTATTTAACTAAATTTTAATTTTGAGTTCTGCTGTTTACAAATACACACATGTGATTCTTTTTCTAAAAATGTATTGTTCTGGATTCAGGGGGTCTCAAAATATGTGTTTTCAGTATCAAATTTTGGAGTGGAATACAATAGTTTCTCCTTTCTACAGGTAAGTAGTAGAAACAATAATAATAAAATTCTTGACATGAGACTGAAGGAGCTCCAAAGACACATTCAATACCAGGAAATATAAAAAATTCACAATAGCATATCATTTCTGGGAAACAAAATTAATAAATATGAATCAAAATCCAATTGTTAACTACTTGTTAAAAACCAGCGTTCGAATTAGACCTTCTGATGAGGGGGGAAACTTAAGTGTGTGTTATAGTTATGGCAATAATGGTAGTAATACCAGTAAAAGTAGCACTGGTGTGTTATATACATAAAACATAGCAGTGGCAGCAGTGGCAGCAGCAGTAGCAGCACCAGTATGCATTTTACTGTCTTTAAGAGCAGTTGTGTTTCTGAGCAGTACAGGCATAATATTGTAACAAAATTGCAAAATCCAAAACCCGTTTACTTTTCTGTCACTTTATTGTCCTCTAAATTTTACTACAAATGCACAATTTTTTTCTCGTTAACAGTTTACAGTCCTTCCTGCTATCACAATTGTTCTTCTGACTTTCTCAGTCTTTCAATGTTTTTCTCCAGTTTCTCTGTCCCTTATATCTTGACTCTTACGATGCAATCACTCGACAACACACACGTACTCACTGACAGGCTGACCAACTCACTCTTGTAACTAAAAACTAACTGTGCACGATGACTTACACAACTAAACAACAACTCAACTCAAACTGACTCAAAACTGACTCAAAACTGAAAATTACTTTCTGACAGCACTGTCTGTGTCCTATTTATACTGGGGCCGATGTCATGTGACCTTTCGAGATCTTTCCACGCACACATGTGCAATGGCACAGCGAGAAGCTTCTTGGCCCCTTTTGTTGTTGTCGCACATTATTATGCCACTATACACATAATCACTCCCGGCCACCCAGTTCCCTCTCATCCATATATTGTTGTACGACCAATGTCACAATATAAATCTCCCAGAACTGTCTGATGAAACCTGGGGCAGCTTTTCTTTCCATTTTTCAAGTCTAGTTTTGTCTACACATCCCCCAATTAGTGCAATACACTTATTTTCACTATTTTCGCTAACACTTGTCACTTCTAATGCTGCAGCTTTTACCTGAGAACCTGAGATTTGAACTATAATAGCGTTCCACTCTTAGAAGACAGTATGGAGTTAAATGGGATATATCTGTCTCTATCTAGCGCATACAAGTTGCCATTAGCCGCATCCTTTTCTAACCTTGCGCTGTTGCCAGGTTCCTAATAGCATGGTATAAATATTCATTTGTTATAAATTTCAGATTTGAACACATTATCCTATGCAGAATTTTTTTCTCTATCAGGTTATATCCTTTTCAGAGTCATTATACATTTCTATAGGCCCAAATTTCTTCAGAAAACGTTTTTTTCAATAGAAGTCCGATATTTGCTGTTTCTATACTCATCCTATGCAGAACTTTTTTCTCTATCAGGTTATATCCTTTTCAGAGTCATTATACATTTCTATAGGCCCAAATTTCTTCAGAAAACGTTTTTTTTAATAGAAGTCCGATATTTGCTGTTTCTATACTCATCACGCACTAACTAACAAACTAACTGCTAGAATGCATCTATATTTTGTTCTTAGGTAGAGTAAACCATAGTGCTACTACCTGCCTACTTTGAATTCTCTATGTTTACCCAGTTAAGTGTTATAATTTTTTAAATTAAATGTTTTCGGAAAATTTTATATCTGTGCACTGCAAAAGTTACGCAGTGTGAAACTTTTTTGTTATTGAGTTTACATCAGGGAACCAGCGAGAACAAATGTTGAGGAAGGTTGGAGAAAGTTTTTAAAATAAACCAAAAGGCAGTAACCTCTTTCTTTTATCCAGTAAGGCAAACAAAAGGTATTCATCTATTCAGCGTATTCTCGTGCCAGGGCTGAACAGAGGATAGTATAAGGAGCAGCACTAACATTAGTTCGAAAGAAGCCGTGTGTGTAACTGTGAGCTGTTATTGCATTATTTGTTTAATATTTTTGTAAATATTTGTAGTTATGGAGGGGGGAAGCTAGGAAGAGACGATATATTGGTAAATTAAGAAGTAAGGAACGCCAAATAATTATGAATATGTTAGATTATTTTTGAAGCAAAATGTGTGTAAGGCAGTAAAAGAAACAGCTAAGGCTATCGAGTGTTCAGAAGCAGTAGTGTGTATGATTAAAAAGGAACTAATGAAAGGACCTCTAAGAACGCCATCGAAAAAGAAAGCAAAAAGGGCGGGACTACACAAAACGCTAGGTTAACGCAATATGATTGAATAGTGCAAGGTGGAGTGCGGCGAATTGTTCATTCTTTACAGTTTTAAAATATTCCACCCATGCTGAATATAATTTTGTCTCTATTCAACAGTGATGAGACCCTACCAAATTTCTCAAGGGCCACTCTTAGTCGGTTCTTACATGATTTGGGGCCCGAATATGAAAGAAGGGGTAACAAGTGCATATTAATAGAAAGAGACAATATCCATATCATCAGATGGCGACATAAATATCTAAAAGACGTAAAAAGGTTTAGGGACTAGGGGAAATCAGTTGTTTATACAGACGAGTCATTTGTAAATTTAGGTCATACAGTAACAAAGGCATGCAGGGATACCAAAGTTAAAAGTGTCCGTCAAGCAGCAATTGAAGGACTAAGTGCAGGACTCCGCCCACCTCGAGTCGCTCGCGGAGAAAGATTCGCAACTAGTACATGTTGCAACACTGCACTCCATTTAACGTGTACTGTCTTCTAAGGGTGGAACGCACTTTAGAATACATCACTGTCATTAATTTCTGTAACTTTTAGCTTTCTTGTCACAAATTCATCCATGCTGACAAACAATGGAACAGTGAGTTGCAAGAAACTGAACTGAATACTGTAAGCTGCAGTCATCATGCTGGTACAGAATTGCTGTAATTGTGACTCTGAATGCCAACCCAGCTAATGAACCTGAGATTGGTTTGTCGTTTAACTTACTTTTGATATGATACTTTTGCTTACTCACAGTTAAAATTATTTTGTTGTTTAACAACACCATCAATTGCCAGCATTGCCAGTATGCCGGAATTTTGTCCCACAGTAGTTCTTTTACATACCAGTAAATCTTCTGTCATGGAGCTGTAATTTTTAAACACACTTAAAAACCATTGTTCTGGTCTGGATTTGAACCCACAACCTCAGGATTAGTACACAAAGTGAGCCACCCAGACCAGCACTTACTCACAGCTCGCACTCATACCAAGTACAGTCTGCATCAAAAGTGTTCCGTATCTTCTATTTTCAAAGAGCAGAAATAGTAAATACAGTAAAAAGAAAAAGTACTTCTCTGGCAGGGAAGCAATTATTTTACAAGCCAGGGAAATTATTTAATGAGAGAGGGGATGACATGGGCAGGTAGGCTCCCAAGGGCATTGCTATCTCTGAATACCTCCTAGAAGACAAGGGCTGAGCTATTATGGATATATGCAATATGGGCACTGGAAAGGGCAATGGTTTAGTCTGAACTGCATTTGCACATGAAGATATGAATTGGTCATTTAGAGGAGAAAGGTCACCATTACAGTTACTTTTGTATTTGATTTTTTAATGAAATGCAAAATCTCAAGTATCAGAACATAAAAGAAGTTGTTACTTGGGGAAGACTGAGAAACCTGCAGTAGCTGAGTACGTGCTATTTGAAGAGACAACAGTCATTAGATTATACAATGGAATAACTCGACCTAATGTGGACTGAGAGGCTGTTGAGTTACCCAAATGTCTTGTTTTACAGAATAAGGGGTCTGTTATTCACAACTCATAACATACTACCAATTACATAAACACATAATCTAATACAATATAGGAAATAAAAGTATAGCATATTCTAAAACTTATTATGTATTAATATGTTCCCCTTTGATCTTTTTAACACATGCAGTTTAATTTCCATTGTCATGTTAACTTGTTTTTTCTTCTCGTTCAACATTTTCACTGCACAAACAACTTAACATAATACTAACAGTAAGCCTGAAATCTTGAAAGCTGCATTGTAACCAGAAACATGTAACTGAAAGTTTAGCTTACCATTTACAGGGGTGTTTTTAGATGTGAATGACCTTGCTAGGATCTGTGTGACATTATGCAAATAATTGATGATGGGGGTAACATTTCTGTTTCCTTCCTTGCAATAAACAAGACACTAGTGATAATGTGAGAAGGCATTGTACTTAATCATGCTCAGTCTGCGATGTTTGTGTACTACATGGAAGTTGGAAAGATAACCTGGCACCAAGATGGTTTTATATATACAAAAATGAACTCAATCATATACCACTGTGCAATTTGTCTAAAAAATACCTGGGTAAAGCAATAAACCTTCAAACCTTTCTAACAAGTGTTTGTACTATGTATCCACATTATTATAGGTCTACAAGTTAGAAAAGAACCTCGGAAGGTGTTGGTACTCACGTGACTGAACTGGGAGGGGCAAGCAGCAGGCAGCAGCAGTCCGCTAGGCCGAGTTACACTAGTCCGCTTCCATTTCCGATTCTGAATCTAATTCAGAAGCTGTGTCGGTAACAGATTCTTCTGAGCCTGAGTGATCTCCGTCATTAATGATGATACTGTCGATGACATCATCCATTAGTCCATCTGATTCCCAGTATGTTGCTTCCACTTTTCGTACATGATCACAGCACTTTCTCCACTTATCTCTGGAATACTCACGGAAAAGCTCCTCACAGAGGGTTTGCTTTGCACTTAAAGTTGCATTGGATAAGTCTTGTGCAGCTTCTCCCTTTATTTCTCCTCATACCAACTCTATTGGATTTAGATCGGCGTGATATGGTGGAAGACGCAATACCTCGTGGCCATGTGCATTGAGGATCTGATCAATTACATACGCCTTTTCTTTGGGCACTGACTTCACTAACTGCAATAACTCCGGTTTATGTATATTGCTGCTGAACGACACATTGTTGTCCCTTAACCACTGCATTACATCCTTTTTCAGCGTCGTCATTGTTGGCCTTTTATTTTTCTGTATACTGTGATAGCTAGCATTGTCCATCACGACAACAGAGTTACTGGGCAAATTAGGAATAACTTGTGTTTCTAACCATTTTGTAAAATTTACAGCATTCATATCGTCGTGATAATCGCCCGTTTTTTGTTTAGATTTGAACATTAGCAAAGCATTGTGCACAAACCCGTTTTCTCCTCCCGCATGGGCAATTATCAGTCTGGGTCCTTTGCCCATAGGCTTTGTAATCCCTAACTCATTTGGAGACTGCCAACAAGAACTGACGGTATGACAAGTATTTATATATGTTTCGTCTAAATACACAATATTCCTCTTCTGTTCACGGTACCTACGAATAGTTCGCAGGTAATTAGCACGGCAGCACACAATTTCAGGTTTTTCGATTAGGAGCTGCCGTTTAGAAGCACATTTTTTC
This sequence comes from Tenodera sinensis, assembly GCA_030765045.1. Lineage (NCBI taxonomy): Eukaryota > Metazoa > Arthropoda > Insecta > Mantodea > Mantidae > Tenodera > Tenodera sinensis. Next base: position 149,244,234 of record CM060966.1, read on the forward strand.
CATTTAAAGCCTAATCGCAAAACCAGTTTCCTCAGGTATTCCCTGCTGCATACCAAACTGCAAATCATGCTTGAGCTTCTGTATCGTTGGCACTGCTTTCTTCACTGTATAATATTCGTGTATTTTCCTTCGAACTATACCCTCAGTAAATGTATCGACTTCCACTTTCTTTTTCCTTTCTCTAGCCTTCCCTTTCGGCGTTGAGAATTTGACCTGACCAGTGGTAGATAAAGACGTAGTCCCTTCCTTTATGATGCGTTTCACTAAACTAATGGAAACTCCTGTAGCTTCACTTGTCGATGCAGCAACGTTATAACTCAATTTCAATTCACTCTTTTTATATTTTAAGTAACTAGCAACATTGTAAACAATATTGCGAGCATCACTTTTTAACGACCGACCAGATAGGCTTGTTTTACTAGTCATGTTAAGCACTTTCGCTATTAGCCACAAAAATACTTACAACAACTTGTTATAAAGTTTTACACGGAACGCACTACAAAACTGCAAGTGTAACATGTGCTTGTAGAGAGCCGATCTGCACCCTGCGCTGCCGAAACAGAACTGACCCCCACCACTAGCACCATGCGCAGCAAAGAAACATGGTTTCTGCGCAGGTTCTTTTCTAACTTGTATACCTATAGCGACAAGCTGTTAGTTTTGTGACAATGGTCTGCTGGCTGCATATGCTCTGACTAGATGTAGAAGGTCAATATGCAGTCTGTCCTTTTGTTCCTGTGAGGGAAAATGCAGTAGGCTGTATACATACACTAATTAAAATTTACCTATACTATTCATACCTTACAGTAGATAATACAAATTATTGCAGTCAAATTTAATGATAAAAATAAAAAATCTTGTAGAGTTACATGGAATGTCGAGTTATCAAGAGTCATGTTATAAGGATTCTGCTGTATAGGGAATGTATTTAGAATTTGGTTGCAGCTTTCTTGCATTAAAATCTTCTCTGTTCATTATGAAATTTGTTGTAATATTAGAACATTTCACACTCTAGGAAAGACTGGGTTCCAACTACGTCCAGTGGCAGGCTATCTTTCACCTAGAGACTTCCTCACAGGTCTTGCCTTTAGAGTGTTTCACTGTACCCAGTATATCCGACACTCATCAGATCCTTTCTACACACCAGAACCGTAAGTAACTTATTTCTAAATAATGCTGTGCAAAAATTAGGAAGTGAGTGCTTTGATTTATATGAATATTGATGCAGCAAAGGTATTGAGAAAGAATATTAAAATAAAACTGGAGAGAATTTATAACAAAAATAGGAAGTTGTTTAGCTTTAGCTTTACAAAAAATATAAGATATAAATACTCTAACATTATCTTTTTGTGCCATAATACAGATTTTTCAAAAGTCATTTCAAAGGAACTCATTACAAACATTTTAGTACAGAGTGTCCTGCTTAAAAATATAAAAATCTGAGTGTTACATTCACAAAGTATTTTTGGTTGCTTTTGTGATCAAGTGGTCAGTCAGTATTCTGGCTCCTCATCTCAGAGGTCCGTGGTTTGGTTTCCGGTTAGAATGGGGGAATTTTTCTTTAATTAGAATAATTCCCTATCTTCCAAAGAGTCTGGAAGAATGAATGTTACAGTGAATGTATTTTTCCTAAAATAAAAAGAAACTTATAAACCTATGATCAACAAATTTCTAATTCCATATGTTGTTTGTAAAAGTCAACAGCAGAAAAGTAAAAGGATGCTATACAAATGAAACAATAAGACATCTAATATTTTGCACTCACATGACTTTCTCTGCTCTTGTCCAAACTATTTCTGCAACTATTTCTTGTTAAGCGAGGTAAACATTTGCAGAAATTATCTTATTGCTCATTGTCTTGTAGATGCAAGGAAAATATGGAAATACAATTTTTAGGTAATTATGAGCATAGTTGGTCACTATGTGATGGATTTGAAATGTTGGTCTCTTTGCATGGCCAACAGACAAAAAACTAATAATATATTCCTATTTAACAAAAGTATAATTACTATTAATATTATTACAATTACCGAGCGGCATGGCTTAGGCCAGTGGTGTCAAGGTCACAGGCACTTCGGGGCTCAACTGTGCAACAGCTACATGCAGCAGGCCAAACATGACGTAATACATATCAACACTAGAAGTTTTATCAATTGACATCTGTTTACTTGCAAGTTGGTCACGTCCACAAATAAAACCTTTCTTGGAGTGTGTACACCTTATGAATTTTTTTCCTTCAGAATTGCCTACAAGGATACATAGAACAGATACAAGTTGGATCTGCGAAGGGGAACAGTACATCTCACGCGTAAATAGAACACTACTTGACATAGTTATTAAAGTTGATTAAAATAGTTGCAACCTTCTGATGATTAGGCTGAATTATGTTGTTGTTAGCTAATGCTGGATTTCTGACAATGAAGTCATTAATCCTCTTGCTCTCCAATATTTTTCACTTATGGATGGGGCACTAGAAGTGGCCGGGCATATTTGAAGGTGGTCTCAGTACATTTCCTCTTGCAGATCACATAGAGGACAGAGTGGTGAAGAATATATCCCAATTCTGTTTAAATGTTTTGCCAGACAATCATGTCTTGTAATCAACCTGAAGGTTGCAAATGCTGTTTTACGAGGATACTCAGGAATTACTGTTTGAATGTTTGGTAGTTCCCATCTTTTATTCTTTGATTTTTCATAGTAATATTTTGCAAAATTTTTTTGAATTCAGAGTTGAATCTTTTAGCTGCATAAAATGGTAGATTAACTATAGATTTTTGTACACTGCCGGTACCCTTTTTTGCAAGAAAATCAGCTTTCTCATTACCACTCAGTCCACAGTGAGCTGGTATCCATTGGAAGACTAGGTGTTTTTGAAGTGCTGTTAGATGGGTAAGGATTTTCCAACATTCTATAATTGTTTGGTTTTTTGATGACAACTTGGAAGTAATTGCTATAATTACTGCCCTGGAATCTGAGAGCTGCTTGCTGAAAATGTGAAATTCTGCACAAAAGATTTTGTAGGGCCATTCGAATTGCTTCAATTTCTCCATCAAAGTTAGTAGTTCCATAACTTAAAGATTTGTAATGGGAAAAGAGGTGACATGTAACTCCAGCACCTGCTCCATCTTGGTTTGATATCAATGATCCATCAGTATAAATATGGAGCCATTCGTATTCTGGAAATCTAGTATGGATTGTCTCTAATGCCAATAATTTTAGAACACTAGTTGGAGTATCACTTTTCTTAACTTCTTCTGTCAAGTGTAAATAATATGTGATGTCTAATGTTTGTGTCGGATTGACTTTAGATATGAAATTTTCCTTGGAATTAGGAAGGTAAACATTCCTCTTGATGTCTTGAATTTTGGAAAGAAAGCTCTGCTAAATCTTTAGTGTATGTGTAAAATTTCTCCTGTGCCATGTATTGAATGGGAATCTGATCAACTTTTCATGCTGAATAAGAGCCGCTTTTTGTATTTCATATTCAATGGGGTATTGGTTGTTTAGTATTTCCATAGCTGCTATTGGTGTGGTTTTGATAGCACCTGTAATTAGTCTCAGACTTTGGTTTTGAAAAATTTGAATTTTTTTTTTTTTTTATTTGCTGTTACAAGAACTTCGCTGCAGTAAGTAAATCATGGCTTTATATATATATTGTAGTTGTGTTAAGAGTTGCTCTGGAACATCCACACTTCATTCCTGTTAGACGTTTTAACAGTGAAAGGTGCCTCTCTGCTCTTTGTATTACATTTTCTATTTGTTTGGTCCATGTAAGTTTGGTATCAAATGTAACTCCTAAATACTTTGCTTCCTTTGTTTCTGGTAATTGTTGACCCTCAAAATTTAGTTCTATTTTTAGTGGTTTTTTTCTTAGTGAAAAGATTTGGTAGTTTGATTTTGTTGTATTAACAGTCATTAAATTTTCTTTGGTCCACTTTTGTAGGTTGTTTAAGGATTGTTGCATGGTTTTTTCTAGTTCTGTACTTTTGTTTTTTGGTCTTGAAGTCCACATTATTAAGTCATCAGCAAATAGTGCACACTTCACACTTGATTCTTGTATTTGTTGTGGCAGATCATTAATAAATATATTAAAAAGTGTAGTGCTGAGCACTGCACCTTGTGGCAAGCCCTGGTGTACTTGTTTATATTTAGATATATTTCTTCCATATCTGGTAGCAATAAAGCGTTGTGTTAGGAAATGACATAGCCATGAAAACATTGGACCTTGTACCCCTATTTGTTTTACTTTCTTTAGCAGTTTTGTTCTGCATATAGAATCATATGCACTTTGGAAATCAATAAAAACTGATACATTATCTTCTTTTCTATTGAAGGAGTCTTTGATTTCTTGACTGAGAAGTAAGACTTGTTCATTAGTAGAGTCGAACTCTCTGAATCCAGCTTGACATGGGGAAATTAAGTTTTGGGATTCTAGAAACCAATTTAACCTATTTGACACCATTCTTTCCATCACTTTTGCTATTATGCTAGTAAGAGCTATTGGTCTATAATTTTTTATTTCTGATGCTGTTTTATCTTTCTTCAAGAGTGGGACAATTATTGCTTTTCGCCATTCGGCAGGTAAAGTGGTGTTCCAGGATAGATTGTAGAGTTCAAGTAGTTGTTGTTTTGCTGTTTTTCCAAGGTTTTTTATGAACTCTGAATGTATGTGATCTGGTCCAGGAGACTTTTTGTTTTTTAGATGATTAATTGCAATGTTCAGTTCTTGTATATTAAAATGTTGATAAAAGATATTGTATTGAGTGTTAGGATCACATTCTCTTTCTTGTTTCAAATCTTTCTTAAATTGTTTACGTTCTTTTTTATTATTTCTTGTTACTTTATGTGAATTAGCATAATATTTATTGAATGTTTCGGCTATGGCTGCATCATTTGTTAATGTTTTATTGTTGTGTATGATAGGTGTGCTGTTGCTTTCTCTCCTGTCCATGACATTTTTTATGAACTTATGGGCTTTGTTGCCATCTGTCCTATAATCCATTTTTTCTAAGAAATTATTAAAGTGATTCTTTTTAGCTGTATTAATTTCTTTTTTTAGTGAGGCACATTTCTTTCGCCTCACTATTACTGCTATTGCTCTCTTCAGTATCATTGTGAAAAATATTGGAGAGCAAGAGGATTAATGACTTCATTGTCAGAAATCCAGCATTAGCTAACAACAACAACATTTCTTTTGCCATATTTGTGTATCTGATATGTTTTTTGTTTGTTCAGCTGTATTTCTAGCTATATCTCTTTGCTTTTTCAGTTCTTCTAACTGGGGGTTCCAAAAGGGTTTGAAATTTTTTATTCTTCCACGAGGAATATGTTTTTTTGCAGTTTCTAGGATGATTTACAGAAATTTTTGTTCATATGATCTGGATGGTCATGCAGCTGTGAGTTTGTTTGTTCTTTAAATTTATGTTCCAGTAAAGTTTTATATTTGTTCCAATCTGCTTTTTTGAAGTTCCAATACAGATTTGTGTGATTTTGACTGTTATTTGTATTATCTAGTTTTATCTTCTTCTTCCTCTTTCCCTTCTACCTTTACAGCGTAGGGGTGGTTCCGTAAATCCATCTTCTCCAGTCATTCCTATCCCTCATCATTCTCTTCATTTCTTCCATTGTCTTGTTCCTTTTTCTTCCAATCTTTTCCATTCTGTCCTCAAACATTATCCGGGGTCTTCCTACTCCTCTCCTTCCTTGTACCCTTACTTCTAGCATCTGTTTAACTTTACTATCCTCTGCCATTCTAAATGCATGTCCCCACCATTTCAATTGTTTTTGTTCGATTTTCTCCTCCAGTGATCCTTGACCTACTTCTTCTCTGATCCTCTCATTTCTTATCCTATCCCTCCTGGTTTTATTTACAGCTTTTCTTAAGTATTTCATTTCACTGGATTGTATTTTACTTATTTGCTTATCTTGCAGTGGAATGCTTTCTATTCCATATGTAAGCGTAGGGACCAATACTGATTGATATAACTGCATTTTTGTTTTTAGTGCTACTTCTTTCTTTCCAAGGATAGTTTTGTTAAATTGGTAATACATCTTATTTGCCTTCCTTTTCCTATTTAGTATTTCTTCATCCCATCGTCCATCACTCGTAAAGATCGTTCCTAAATACTCGTACATATCCACCTGTTCTATTTTCTCATTCTTATGTTTAATAGATATTTCCTGTCCAAGTTCTTTTGAAATACACATTACTTTACTTTTCTTAGTATTTATTTCCATTCCCTTTCTTCCGAGTTCCTCTCCCCATTCTATCATGCATCTCTGTAATTTTTCCTCATTTTCTGCTATTAATATTATGTCGTCTGCATATATCAGTGACTGTATTTGAATCAGTCTCATATTCCAATATCCTATTTGTGTTCTTGGTGTCCTCCTTTTACATATTTTTATTATTTCATCCATAAAATTAATGAAAAGTAATGGGCTGAGGCTATCTCCCTGCTTGATTCCTTTTTCCATATTAAATTCCTTAGATGTTTCTCCTTCTATTCTGACTATCCCCTTTGATCCATCATATACACTTTGGATTGCTGTAATTAGCTGTTTCGGTACGTTTTTCTTTATCAGAGCTTCCCATAGATGTTTTCTGGGCACCGAATCGAAGGCTGCCTTTAGATCTAAAAATGCTAGACATATTTGTTTGTTTTTATCCATTAATTTCCCAATCATTGTCCTTAGTGTGAAAATATGATCTTGGGTTTGTCTATTAGGTCTAAAACCTGCTTGCTCTTCTTCCAGCTCACCTTCTATAATATTTCTTAATTTCCTTTCTAATATTCTTGTATATAATTTATATACAACAGAGGATAAACATATTGCTCTATAATTATTACAGTCTTTATTATCTCCTTTTTTGTGTATTGGTATTATAATGTTCTTTTTCCATTCTTCAGGGATGTTATTATTTATCCATATTCTCTTAAATATTTTTGTTAATATTTTTATCATGCTTGGTCCTCCATATTTTATAAACTCAGGTGCTATTTCGTCAATTCCAGCCGCTTTCCCCACTCTTATTCTCCTTATTGCCTCTGTTACTTCATCTTCCGTGATTATATCAGTGCCTTCTTCTTCTTCAATCCTTATCTCATTTTGTTCACTTTGCTCTGTTATTGTATTTCCAAACTTCTTTCCATAGTATTTCCTCCATTCTTCTAATATATTCTTCCTGCCTATAATTAATTCATTTTCTTCGTTTCTTAGGTTTGTTGCTGGTTTTCCATGTATTCCTTTCAATCCTTTAACTATATTCCAAAATTTTTTCTTGTGTTCTATAAAGTTATGTTCAATTTCATTTCCAAAATTTTCCCATGACGTTTGTTTTGCTTCCCTGACGGCCATTTTACTCTCATTTCGTTTTTGTACATAGTTTGTTCTATCCATTTCCGCTTTAGATATTAAGTATCTTCTCCAGGCTGCTTTTTTCTCTTTCACTTTTGCTTTTACCTCTTCTGTCCACCAGTTTGTACATTTCTTTTTAAAATTCAATGTCGTTTTTCCACATACCTCTGTTGCAGTTTCTATAATTCCAACCTTAAACTTTTGCCACATATCATTTATTTCCATATCGTCTTCTATTTCCCATGTACTCATTTTTCGCTCAATTAGCTCCCTATATTGATTTTTATTTTCTGGATCCGATAGCTTCTTTACTTGTATCTTTTCATATCTTTTGGATTTCTCTTTTCTGAATTTCTGTATCCTTGTTATTGCAACCAGTAATCTATGATCTGTACCAATTTCAGCACCTCGGATAACCTTTACATCCATAAAGGCATATCGGAGTGCACTTGGGTATATGAAGTAATCTATTATGCTTTTACCCTCCCTTCCTTCAGCTTCATATGTAATTTTATGAATAGTTTTATGCTGAAAAAGTGAGTTTCCTATTAGCATTTGGTTCTCTATACAAAATTCAATCAATCTCTTTCCATTTTCATTTGTAACCTTTTCTCCTCCATATAATCCCATACATCCATGTGACTTTACCATATTATCTCCCGTCCGTCCATTGAAATCTCCCATTAATATTACTTGCCTTCCTTCATCATTTTCTTTATCCACGATTCTTTGTAGTTGGACATAAAATGCTTCCTTATCCAAAATATCACAGTCATCCGTGGGTGCATACACTTGTACCATCGTAATATTTTCTTCTTCTAATTTCATTCTGACACTAACTAACCTAGAGTTTACTGCTTCCCAAGATTCCACTCTTTTTTCCATTTCTTCGGACAACACTATTCCCACTCCTTCTTTAGCTCTTCTTCCAATATTCACTCCTACATATCTCAGTACATACCCTTTCTCTAACTGTACCATTCCATTACCTTTCTTTTTAACTTCACTCAACCCCAATATTTCCAAACTATATTTTTCCATCTCCTCTATTATTTCCACTTCTTTTCCATTTATAGTTTTAATGTTCCATGTTCCAATTCGTATATTCCGTGTCCTTGCCAGTCGTCTTCTAAAAAGTCCATTATTTCCGAGGCCACTATTTCTCCTTAGAATCAGTGAGTTAAGCCCAATGTGAGTGATTAGCACAACGATTGGGCTGTTTTTCTTTCGGGGTTTTCTCCCTTAGCCTTTGGAGATCCCTCTCCCCCGCAAGGCAGCGGTTTCCCTCAAAGTATACCCCTTGAGAGGCAGGGTGCCACTTCCGCCATCCCCGTCGTACCGATACACATTATCTAGTTTTATATCAGTAATTACTGCTCTGTGACCAGAACTTGGGTCTTCTATAACTTGTTTTTTAATTTTTGAAACAATATCTGTTGTAACTAACAAGAGGTCTGGGTTACTGCCTGCTCCAGAGTAAGGTATGAAGGTTTTGGGATCTTCTTTATCATAAATCAGTTCAAAGGTTGTGGAATTCAAACATTCTTCCACTATCTGCCCTGTAGAATCCACTTTTTCATAACCCCATCTTTTGGAATGGGCATTAAAATCCCCAATTATAATTGTTTTATTTAATTGTTCAATAAGTGAGAGATCTGGTTCATTCCTGGGAGGATTGTAAATACTGTATAAATGATTATCTTTGCATAATTTTGAAGTAATTGTCTATGTTCTGCAAAGCCAATTGTTGTCAGATAATTGGCTTCTGTGACGAGGTTATAGGTTTCATTAATGAAAAAACTACTCTCACAGGTAAGTAGATCCAAATATGCTTAATATGTGAGCAGCATATATGCGTAGTCATGGCAATTTGGACTGAAGAAATTTTAAGTAAAATTCGTTCAGCTTGTTTTGTGAAGAAACAACTTCATTTCCTTATCATATTGCAGGTCAATAAGTTTCAATTGAAAGTTATTTTCAGTAGTTAAGATATTTTTGAGCTTCTTATCATTAAATCATGCTCCACTCCTTTATAACCATGGTAATCATCACTACGAGCAATGTAGTGTCATAAGTTATATTTTTTAATTCTTCGAGCAACCTTGTTGCACTCTCAACATTTCACTGCACCACCTGTGTCTATAAACAGATGTCATTCTTTCCAAATAGAGAGAAAAGTATATGGGGATAATAAGTGAGGGATAGATGAAGTAGCTTCACTTTGAGAAGTTGCCATTTCTATAATTCACAAGCCGACATCGCACACCAATTACATGTGTCTATCAGTGCTGCAATGGAAGAAGCAACTGTGACATGATGCCGCACTTGCTAGCTAGCACAGAACATACTGACACTGCCCGCTGCACATTTTTCCTGGAGTTGAGGCTGCCTGCTTTAAGTGATGCTCAAACCTATTAAGAGGGGGTCACTATGGGATTGATGACTGAAATTCTATTCTCTTTGCATCACCAAGAGGATGGCAGAAATGAATGACAATTTCAAATTTGAGAACAGTATGAGTATTTTAAAATGCAAAGTAATAACAAGAAATATCTTAGAAACGGTTAATTAAATACATATATATGTGGCGTAACTTGTGAGGTTTAATAAGATTTACAGTTTTTATAATAAGATTTTGTTTGTTTCTTACTGTTAACCAGCTATCAAAAAGTCATTCAGAATGAAGAGTTCAGAGGCTATTTTCAGAAAATTAAGATATATATTTCATATGTCTTTAATCCATTTTAATTTGGTATTTTAATCAAAATTGTTAGAGCCATTTTTGAGTAAAAATTTTGTTATAAAATGTTCCATATAAAGGGTAGATTGATGAGGGGGAGGGATTTTCTTGAAAATCTCCATGTCAAATCCTTGGAAGATGCTGAACTTCAATACCAAGTCCAGTTCTTAATTGACTTTTTGTTCAGTTATGTTTTCACCAAGAAATACACACACAAACATACATGCGTGCACATTCGCACACACAAACCTTGTCTAAAAATGTTTTTCTTTTCGAATTCCTGTGAAATGTTGGTATCAATTTTTTGAATGGGATACACTTTCTCTATTTATTGTAAGTATGTAGTAGATAAAGTAAAAATATACTGGTCGTTCTTTTTATTTGTTCCTTCGACGGTCGCGCTTGACGTCATCGCTGTCTGCCAAGCTTTTTAGTTGCAACAGGTGTAATCTGTGAGTATGACTACATAGAGAGCGCTCAGATCGAACGTTACAAGGGTCTAAAGTAAGAACAAATTAGAAACTAAAAACTTCACTTATCTTATTGTTTTGGTGCTAACCCTGGGGTTTCAAGCTGTGTCCAGCTCATTCTCAAAGCCATATAAACAAACTCGTTGCCAAGCTACAATCTTGCAAGGGTGCTTAGCTCGGCTGGGTTCGTCTCTCGGATATCCAGGCCTATGCTTTGGTTCACGAAGCTTTCCGCAGCAATGGTTTCTTCCGGCGGTTTATTGGAAGCCTTTGTGACAGCCAAACGGAGAAGTGCGTATGTATTAGGGCAGCGGCATGATCATCAGTAAACAGCTTTAAAAACGTCTACTATGGTAAAAGTCTGGAGAGATTTTAATGAATATGCGTTATATAGAAAACTTAATGGATTAGACATTAAAAACTTCAGCACTGTTTAGAAGGGGGCATTTTAAATTTAGCATTTGATGTGCTCCACTGAGAAGTGTTTTGAAAATAAAGAATGAACGTATATTAAGTTAGATATCTCATAGATACAACATTACAAAATGAATGCTAGGAACCACTTTGTTTTAAATTGGTGTCACAATACAAAACTTCGCTTTTGAAAACCAAATACAACTGAAAATTAAATTAATTCATGTTAATGTTCTACGTGTCCACCACTGAGCTCCAAACATCCTGCTCATTTTATCATGCATTCATATGCAGCATGAATTGCTACAAATGATCCATATTCTCCGAACATACTCCAACAGAGTATGTGAGTGAGGAGTGAGTGAGTGAGTGAGTTGGGTTTAAGAGCCCGTCGGAGCTAGGTCATTAGGACTCGTGACCCCAATAAATGTCCCAGAGAAAAATATCTGGGGGTGCCAAATCAGATGATTGCGGCGGCCATAGTAGATTGTTAATGACTGAAAAATAAACATACAATATTAAGCACAAACTATTAACATGAATATCTTATCACTTAAATAGTATTCTTACCAGCCACGGATAATCTCAAGATGATCAGCCGTACTTCTAGCTGTATGGGCAGGAACCAACCATTCTCTATTTCAGCATCGTCCAGTTGCTCAATGAACCTCTACCACGATGGGCAGCCCAACTCCAATTTTCATTTTCTCTACTACATATAGTAAGTATGGAAAGAAGTGTATTGGACCAAAACTTCAATGTCGAGATTTCACTGGAAATGCACGCTTTGAGGCCCTTGAATTCCCCCTCCACCCCCCCCCCCAAAAAAAAAAACCATTTTTAGAAAAACGTTCGCGCGTGTCTTTGTGTCTCCTGTCGGCATAACTCAAAAACGGAAGGTTGGTTAAAAACCAAAGTTGATATTTAAGTTTAACATGTTTCAAGGATGCGACATGAAGATTTTGAAGACAATTTCTCTACTCTAAACTACCCTTCACATGGAAAATTTTTCGAAAATGTTAATTTTCTCTAAACTGGCTCTAATGATTTTGATTAAACTGCCATGTTTAAGATATTTTTATGGTAAATGAAATGTATATTTTGAATGTTCTGGCTATAGCCCATGTAGGCCTATTTACTCTTGATGACTTTTGCATAGCTGGTAAACCATAAGAAATAAACCAAATCTTAATATACAACAAATGTAGATTTCGTTAAAATAATCTATGTTAAGTGACCTTTTTCGTGAAGTGAACTGTTTCAGAGATATTCCTTGTTATTTGTCAGAATTTTGCAAACATATAGACGCTCTCAAATGGAAAGTCGTTATTCACTTTTTTATCTCTTTGTCGTGGAAAAAGAATGGAATTTCAGTCGTCTATAGCGACCACTCTTAAAACATTTGGCTATAGCTTAAAGCCTACTGCATTCGCCTTGCACCCACATTTTCACAAATGTTTTACTTGATTAACATGAAGTAGATGGAGGAATAAGTGTTTGAAAGAATAGTCTGCGCAAGAGTAGAGAAAGCCGCATGAGTGCAACACATCAGATTTTTTCGGGACATAGACCACTGTACATAGTCACAAGGTGGTTCTGTCTCTCATGTATGACAATCTTGGGTGTTTATTGTTTATAGAGCCGTTTAGCTGAAACCAACACCATCAGAAGCGAACGATATATCTAGTTCCTGTCTGTAGAACAAATTCACAGAATTGTGGCAGTGGCAGGTCTGGTTCTTACAACTTATGCAGCCGTATAATTTTATAGGGTTGCAATTTAAGAAGTTGTCTTAATGCTGTTTGGCAACTATGTGTGTCAAAGACAAAGCCCCTAATATAACTTTGCCCCTGGCACCAATTTTAACATACTGGGGTACATGCATAACTGCATGTATATACCACTGTGACAATTTTCAAATAGTGAAAGAAGTGGTGAATAGCTTTGATAGGGCAGATTCTAAGGCAATTGAGAGTGTACAGGATCTGTTTCCTGATACTCAAATCCAAGGTACATTAGCTTTCATTAAATCAAATGTTGCCTTTTAGCTGGAAACTATGACCTGCCTTGAAGAAAGTGGCATGACATTGGATAAGCCAATTGAGTTAGTGAGGATTGCGGAAGAGAGGATACAAAGTGTTGTTGTTGTTAGCTAATGCTGGATTTCCGACAATGAAGTCATTAATCCTCTTGCTCTCCAATATTTTTCACTGATGGATGGGGCACTAGAAGTGGCCAGGCATATTTGAAGGTGGTCTCGGTCCATTTCCTCTTGCAGATCACATAGAGGACAGAGTGGTGAAGAATATATCCCAATTCTGTTTAAATTTTTTGCCAGACAATCATGTCCTGTGATCAACCTGAAGGTTGCAAATGCTGTTTTACGAGGATACTCAGGAATTACTGTTTGAATGTTTGGTAGTTCCCATCTTTTATTCTTTGATTTTTCATAGTAATATTTTGCAATTATTTTTTTGAATTCAGAGTTGACTAATCTTTTAGCTGCATGAAATGGTAGATTAACTATTGATTTTTGTACACTGCCGGTACCCTTTTTTGCAAGAAAATCAACTTTCTCATTACCACTCAGTCCACGGTGAGCTGGTATCCATTGGAAGACTAGATGTCTTTGAAGTGCTGTTAGATGGGTAAGGATTTTCCAACATTCTACATTTTTTTGGTTTTTTGGTGACAACTTGGAAGTAATTGCTATAATTGCTGCCCTGGGATCTGAGAGAATAACTGCTTGCTGAAAATGTAAAAGGTGAGATTAGGGATAAAATTCGACAGAAACTAAAATTTGTGTTGGACAAAAATAAAGGTTGCCAAACAATTTGTCAGATTGCCGATATCTTATCAGGAGAAAACTTCAGAACTGGCATTTTTGAACAGGATTTAATAGGCAGTGACAGCATTTTTCAAATATGCACCTATAACATCTGTGGAAGTGGAGAGAGGTTTCTCAAAGTATAAAATAGTTTTAACTGACAACCGCCATTCCTTTACTTTTGATAACTTGAAGATGACCATGGTGGTGTACTGCAATGCTAAGTAAGGTATGTTTTGACTAATGGGTACAGTAACTTATTTTTCACATTTTATAAAATTGAAAATGACCTGATGAATTTTGAGTTTATTTATTATTTAGTAGCAATAATTGCATTTTTACTATGAAAGTTAATTTTAAAATGTGGTTATTCTAACCATATATTCATTATTTGTCTATGACAGTTATCAATTTATTATTATGAAAGAAATTATTAATTTTTGTTACATCATTTTTATCATTTTTTGGATTTTGGTATTTATAGAAAATTTACTCACACTGATAATTATATAAAAAATAAGAGATTTAATCCTTTTGCACATAAATTTGCTGTTTTCAATAGTTTAATTTATAGGTTAATAAATATACCCCTTAATAAAGAAGAATTTGACACAGAATATAAACACATTATTAACACTGCAGTAATTAATGGTTTTGATACAGATTTTATACATAAAAAGATAGAAAACTTTATAAAAATATTATAAAATACCAAATTATAAAAAATCTGGCATTTATCAATTTAGCTGTTTGGATTGTGATAAGGTTTATATTGGTAAAACTAAACGTCATTTAGAAACCAGAATAAAAGAGCATTTTAGAAATATTAAATATAAACAAACTGAAAAATCAGCTGTGGCAGATCATTTTTGGTCATTTAATCATGAATTAATAAAACAATTAAGTAGACCTATAGATTTAATGGTTTGGGAAAAAAATATTTATTTTAAAAAACAGGAACTGTGTTATGAATTTTGAAACACCTTCTCTAGATTGTATTTATAGATTTTTGTTTTCAGAAATTGGTAATTAAAATGAGCATCAGTAACTATGGTTTTTGTTTTCAGAGATTAGTGATTAAAATGAGCATCAGTAGCTATGGTAACGAATTTGTTTGTATAGCTTTGAGAAGAGTTGGAGTCAACTCGAAACAGTGTCAGCACCAAAGAACTTGCAGTATTACTAAGATAATTGAAGCTTTTAGTTTCTAATTTGTTCTTACTTTAGATTCTTGTTGCTTCACTGTTAATAGCTTCATTATTTCCTTATTTAATGAAATCAATCCTGAAAGTGCATTGTTAAAAAGTATCTTTTACTCAAAATAACTAACAGCCAGCGAGAATACATTCATTCTGAAAAATAAAGACTAAATCTTCAACTTTGAGTTGCCCCAAATTGACAAACCCAGCAAGAAATTTCTGGAAAAGGCACCAGAGGGCAACAGCATTGTAATCTCCGACATGACAACATGTTCCAGTAGTCAGCATCAGGTTGAGAATGAGAGCAAATGAGCTCTCGAAACATGTCCCATTTTAATAAGTAATACGGTGTCAGTAAATCTGATTCACTTTACCATCTAGATATTCTTGTAGTTAATTGCATCATGTTGTCTAAAAGACTTAGAAGGTCTGATTTTACTTTATAATAGCATTAAGCCAGATATAACTTAATGTTTAATGCTAGAACCATAGTTTGCATTTTAAAAACTTCTGTTTTGCAACACTAACTAAATTGAATGTTAGTTAAAATGATAAATGCACCATATGCAAAAGAAAAATTAAATGAAAAGAACAATTAAAATTAAATATTAACTGTCAATAGAATGTAGTTTTTATGTTTGCCCTGTCTAGAATATTACTGGAATTATTGCAGTGTGAAGTTACTTTTAAAATACTGTACATGCAAGTTAGGTTTTACTTCAGTCATTCATTAATGTACTTAGCAAGTCTCCACAAAGCAGCACAGTGCTCACTTATATTTCAAATGATTCCTATTTTGTTATGTCTTTGTTTCAGGGACTGTTGTCATGAACTTCTGGGGCATATGCCATTGCTAGCCAATCCTAGTTTTGCTCAGTTCTCACAAGAACTTGGTCTTGCTTCACTGGGAGCTTCAGATGATGATGTAGAAAAGCTTGCAACTGTAGGTAACATCTGAAAATATTACTCCCAAGTTTTAGATATAGATATCTTTAAATACAGATCAATATAATGGTAATCTGCATTTTAGGCCTTTTTAAAAATGTATTTATGATCATCAACATTATGTCTGAATCATACAAACAATATTCACTTTCTCTGTTTTCTTTTGATAGTGTTCAACACCCATTCTTACTGCATACAATACCATTTATTAGACACTGATTATGGATGAAATGCAATAATTATTGGGAAAGGAAATTTGGGAAGAAAACATTTCAGGAATAACATTAAAATAGAAAAATTGGTTGATTACTAACACTAAAACAGCACTCACCATTTAAATTTCCATAAACATGTTTCAGAGGTAATTTTCTCCATTTTCAACTGGATATCAACTGAATTTGTTTGTAGAGGTTGGTCATTCTGTAGACTGCTCTGGCAGTGATTCTAAGAACTTATACAATGGGTCCGTCTATGGGATATCAAAATTAAAAACTCTGTCCTTGTTCTTCCAGATGAAGATCTGTTTCCATGTTATTAATTGTTGGTTTCCTGATATTAGTTTTAAAAGTTTTGGACCCAGATTAATGCCATGATTTTCCTTCCAAAAATGGTTGGCAACTGCTGATTTTTCTAAGTGTTTATGCTTTATATATCTGAAATGTTCCTTGATTGTTCTTTCCAAATTCCTCTTAATTTTTCCTGTGTTTTCTGAGCCACTCAATTTCCAACTTTAAGGCTGGTTTCCAGGAGGGACTAAACAGCAACCCAGCATCCCAGTTCAATGTGCTCTTCTCAGAGGAGATGGACAGAGCCTCCTTAACCCTCCATTCCCAGCCACCACCAGCGTCGATGGCTCTTCATCATTACACCTGGCTCGAAGCCCAAGAATATCTTGAATATGTTCATCCCCAGGAAAGCTTCAAATCATATTTTAGAACATCCTTCATTTTTTTATATGTTAAGTGTGCAAAGAGAACAGAATCTCAAAGCTTTAAAAGATTTGACTATCGCACAAAGCCTACTGTATTCTAATATTTCCTTTGCACCTACAAAGAAATAAGCAATAAGATAATTTGTACAAATGTTTGTCTCAACTAACAAGAAGAAGATATAGGAATAAGAGTTTGTAAGAATGGTTATATACAAGAGTAGAGAAAGTCATGTGAGTGCAAGACATCAGATTTTACTATTTTAGTATGATCCAACAGCACTGTCATCAACTTCCAGAATACTAATATAATATATTCCAGGATTAAGTTTGAGCTATCTCCCTGTCATTTGCAGTTATGAGGATTGATGAAAACCTGGAAAACACTCCAAGTCAGGGAGGAACACTTTCTCCTAATGCCAAAGGGTATTACACCATTAACATATGTAAAGTACATTGCACTTTCCCTTTCTCTACTACATAGAGGAAGTATTGTATTCCACCCAAAAATTTGATGTTGAGATTTCACCAGAAATGTATGTTTTGAGACCCCCCTGAATCCAAAAAAGCATTTTTAGAAAAAGGTCCATGTTTGTGTATGTGTCTGTGTGTGTGTGTGTCAGTCTATGGATAGCATAACTCATAAACGAAAAGTTGATTATAAACCAAAGTTGGTATTTAAGGTTAGTGGCTTTCAACGATGCAACACCAAGATTTTGAAGAAAATTGCTCCAGCCTAAACTACTCTTTGCATGGAAAATTTTACGAAAATTTTGATTTTCTTGAAAATACCTCTAACGATTTTGATTAAAATGCCATATGTTTGGGATATTTTTATCACAAATGAAATGTATATCTTGAATTTTCTGGCTATAGCCCATGTAGTCCTATTTACTCTGGATGACTTTTGCATAACTGGAAAACCGTAAAAGATAGATTAAATCTTACTATACAAAAAATGTAGATCTTGCTAAAATACACAATTTATGTCCAAATAAATTTTTTGTAGAGTGAGCCATTTCACAGATATGCCTCATTATTTGTGTGAGTTTTGGAGAACTTATACTTCTATCAAATGGAACATCGTTATTCATTTTTTATGTTAACCATGCAAAGAGAACGCAATTTGAAAGCCTTAAAAGATTTGACTATCGCTCAAAGCCTACTGTATACCATGTTCCCCTTGTAGCTAAATGAAAATAATAAGATAATTTCTGCAAATGTTTATCTCGACTAACAGGAAGAAGATATAGAAATAAGAGTTTGTATGAATGGTTAGCTCAAGAGTAGAGAAAGTTATGTGAATGCAACATATCAGATTTTTAATTTCATTTTGCAAAACTTTTCCATGTATGTAGTACCATTCACAAAAATTCTGGGCCCCTTCAACAAGTCACAGTGTTACACTCCCTTTCTTTTATGAAGTTAAAAGTGGTTTGATCACAGCATTCAACATAATTCTATAATAACGGGAAAGTAGGTAATGGGCATAGAAGGTATCAGAACTTCAACTTCGGAGACTCTTGGGGTGAGTACAGGGAAAAATAAGGCAGCAATATTAATGGAGGCATCTTTACTTAGAACAAAGACATACTACATTCTGTCATTTTATACTTCATAGGCAAACGACCTTGTATATTATGGTGTGTGCTTAGGTGTATGTGGGCTTAGAATCAAATTAATGCATACTGGTGCAATGAGTATATTATGGTGAAGATTTTAGGAATGCTTATTTTGTGAATAATGATTATTCACAATAGTAAAGCAGTAAGTATTACTCTCATATTTTGTAAGAGGTATGATAAAAAGTTTTTGGAACAGGTTCACAGCATTTTGCCATTAATCTGTCTTTAATTCTTACCCAAACTATAAATTCAGTGCTCCCTTCTATAAAAATGAGAGATCACATGCCCTTTTGCAACCTCATAATGCAGAGTTAGAAGCTCTGAAATGAACCAGTGTTTTGCACCTGCTGTGATTTTTCTGTCTATTGAAAATGCTAGATTACAAAGAACAACTATCAAATTTTTATCAATAATAAAAACTTCAGAAACCAAAATTGCTTTATTTGCTGACGATGTAGTCATTTGGACTCCAGGATCTCCAAAAAAACCTGAATTAATTAAAGACAGAATAGAAACAGCCTTAAAAAAAGTACATGAATGGAGCTCCAAAAACCTTATGACTATCAATGTGGAAAAAACAAATTATGAATTATTTACACTAAAATACAAACCAGTTAATATTAACATAAATTATAATGGTAAACCACTCAAACCAGTTGATGATGCCAAATACTTAGGCATCACTTTCGACAGAAAGCTAAGTTGGAAAAAACATATAACAAACATCTCACAAAAGGTTGAAAAGAAATTGCAAATCCTGAAAAGGTTAGCTGGTGCTAAATGGGGCTGCTCAAGGAGAGTCCTTAACACAACATACAAAATGTATATTAAACCAAACCTCTTGTACTGTTCTGAAGCTTTAATAACAGCAGCAAATGCTAACATCAATAAACTTGAACAAATACAAAATCAGGCTCTTCGCCTAATCACTGGAGCAGTTAAATCCACACCTATTGATGCCATGCTTGCTTTAACACGGACCCCATCAATAACAACAAAAATAGAAGAACAAGCATTGCTCCAACACGAGAAAATGTTACGACTGCCAAACTCTAAATGGACAGAAGAGAACCTCCCCCCTTCAATCCTTAAAACTCATAGTTGTTTCCTAGAAAAGGTAACACAGATTAAATCCAAATTGAATATTCCTAACACCAGAGAAAATCTACTTATAAGAGAAAATCCATTGGAATTATTGCAACCTACCTTTAATTTGGAATTAATAGAGGAAATAAGTAAATCAGACACACCAAAAGAAATACAAAAACTTCTAGCTCTGGAAACAATCAATACTAGGTATCCCACAGAAGAATGGCTGCACATATATACTGATGGATCCTCCAAGGAAAACCTTACTGGTTACGTGTTCACATTTTTCCTTTATCATTCTGTTGGCAGAGACACAACAAATTATGATGGAGAAATAGAGGCTATATACATTGCTCTCCGACAATTATTAAATCTTCCCTTAAATAAATTTAACAAGGCAGTAATTCTTTCAGATTCTAAAGCTGCAATTCAGGGAATATGTTCAAATACTACAAAGAAGTCAACAAAAATTAGAGAATGCTACAAAATGTTAACACAACTCCAAAAAGTTAATAAGACTGTTCATCTCCAATGGATTCCAGCACACTGTGGAGTCATGGGAAATGAAGCTGCAGACTCACTTGCAAAGAAAGGCACAACAATAAAACAAAAGTCTAAATTCAATTTCTCATATTCCTCAATAAAACGCTTAATCATTAAAAAATGTTCTCATTCATACCTACAAGAAATAGAAACAAATGCCAAAGATAAAAAATGGATTACACTACTTTCCAACCCAGATATAATCCCCCAGAGACCAAGGAAAACAGCGGTTGCAGCCTTCCAACTACTGACAAATCACAACTGCTTAGCAAGTCATCTCTACAGAATAGGTATCTCAGCTTCACCAATATGTGTCCTGTGTAACGATCTAGCAGAAATGAACAAAGACCACTTGAAGACCTGTGAAGCATTAAGATCAGAAGAAACTACAGTTCAAAAGTATTGGAACGCACGAATGCTAATGGCTTCATTGCCAGATGCAAGGTACTAGAAAACAACAACAACTATCAAATTTTGCTTCAAACTTGTAAAACTGCAACAGAATTCTATGAAATGTTAAGAACAGCTTATATGGAGGAAGTAATGGGCAAAACAAAATATTTTAGTGATTTTTGAAATTTAAGAGTGGTGTGACATCAATTAAGGATTCAGACCGTTCGGGGCATTCCTCTTCCAGCAAAATTGACAAAAACATCAATCACCTAAGGAAAATAGTATTAAATAAATAGGTGTATTATAATAAGAGACAATTATGATTGATTAGGACTCTCCTTTGGAAGTGTTCAAAGCATTTTGAAACAATTTGAGCTTGAGAAGAATTGCTGCAAACTTCATGCTGTGCCTTGTTTCAAATGACAATGTGCTCACACTCAAAGCCCTTTCTGTCCACCAATTTTTGGATAGAATAGGATGAATACTGCTTCCCATCCCTTATTCTCCAAATTTGGCTCCGTTGGACATTTTTCTTTTCCTGCAACTTAAAACGCGGGATCAGAGGACACCGTTTTGAGGACATTGATATAATCCATCGCAAATTATAGAAGGTACTGAATGTGTTTAATGTAGACATGTCATTTTTGGTCATAAGACTCTGCTTTCTATTTGTATTAAAAATGGATTAAATTAGTACAGAAGTATTACATTTGCACATATGAATTTATCAAGTTGTATTTACTAAAAGTCATATGAAGCACATTCAAATATACATATAAATAGGTACTTAGTTGATAGACAAAGTACAAAATAATGTATGAATGAAAAGTACATAAAAATTGTGTAGAATTTGTACTGCTTGGGAAATTAGGTATAAAGTGTCAGATTTTGCATATTAACTTAAAGTATCTGATTGAGGAAATGGCTAAAACTCACTGTATTCTCAGCAAGCCAATTTAATTGTATGATAGAATTAATGAACTTTTACATCTCCCCAAATCAGTGAATTCATCAGGTACCTATCAGTCTCTGTGGCTCAGTTGGTTGGACCGTGGCCTACTGATCCCAAGGTCGCAAGTTCAAATCTGGTCCAGACTGGTGGTTTTTAAGTGTGCTTAAAAATGACAGCTCCGTGTCAGTAGATTTATTGGCATGTAAAAGAACTTCTGTAGGATGAAATTCCGGCATACCAGCAACACTGATGTGATCCTGGCAATTGACAGCGTCGTTAAATAACACAATTTTTTTTTAATCAGGTACCTGTTCTGCAGTGCCCCTTTAGAAAATATAGAAAAAGATCTCTTGTCCAGTCATATTAAAATAAGACATACATAGAGATAATGTGTTATACTATAAGAAAATGTAATTCTCTTTTTTTTTTCAGCTGTACTTCTTCACTGTGGAATTTGGTTTATGCAAACAAGATGGTCAACTAAGGGTATATGGTGCTGGTCTTCTCTCCTCAGTGGCTGAGTTACGTCATGCTGTTACAGCAACTGACAAAATCAAGAGATTTGACCCAGAGGTCACATGCAAGGAAGAATGTATTATTACAGCATACCAAAATGCATATTACTACACAGATTCCTTTGAAGAGGCCAAAGAAAAAATGAGGTATTTTTTATTTTTCTCTTCTTTTGATAACTGTACAGATTCAACCATCTCTACAGTTGTTCCTTAATCACTGATATAAGTCAAAGTTAACAGTTTAAAAGTTCATCAGTGCACTTGCACTTTTTTATAATGTACTTTATAGTTATTATTTGCAAAACAGCTTAGCATGCTTTGTTTCAGTTAGGTTAGACTTTTATTGTGATGGTTTTTAGTTGCTTTTATATATTCAGGCAGACAATCACTTACTTGTAGTTGTAGATAAACAGACTTTTATTACTGGTAACAAAGTGGAATGAGGTATTAGATACCTGTATCCCTGCATAATTGTAATTTTTATTATTAATTTTCACACTCCAAAACTTAAATCAGATGCAAATATCATTGATAGAGATCTAAAACATTTACAAATCCCAAGTTCAGAAAAAAGTATAGTAATACAGAAAATAGTAGAATCACATTGAAAAATTTGGTATCACTGCCAGATTTAGGGTGACCAGGTTATTTTAAAGAAAATAAGGGAGATACTTCACACTGCTTCATTTTTGAGATGTTCCAATACTTTTTCTCTAGCCACCCTGATAATGTTTCCATATTATATTCTTCATTGTGCATTGTAGTAAAATATTATTTTATATTATGAATTGCTTTTGTCAATAGTTGCTCATAACTTATCTTTATATGGTCTATTTTGTTTAGATAGATGGGTATTAATTAAGGTTTCCTAAGTTTAATTGCAAGAATACCCATATGATGATCTTTAGTGATGTACATCTAATTTTTGCTTCAGACTATACAATATGCATTTCCATCCCTGACAAAAATAGTTTTCTTCCTAGTCTAAATTAAATACAGTGCAACTTGTAAACATGGGCATAAACAGTCTTTTTTTCGGGGGGGGGGGGGGGGGGAGAGAGGCAGGAAGGGGCTGCATGTTGGAGCTTTGTTTTCAAACAACACTAATTCATTATTCCATTATCAAAAACTGTAAAAGATGAATTATAGTATTGGTTGCATATAACTATGTTAATTTGTGCTATACAGGGGTGGATGCAGGATTTGTATTTTTTTTTTGGGGGGGGGGTATCTGATGAGGTGCTACAATTAGAAATTCTGGAATGTCATTGTATGCATAAATATATATCAGATTTATTGTTTTACAGAGATAAAGAATCTGAATATGTCTGTGAATTAATGTAAATACTTTTTTCTTTAGTTATGTCCTTAATACTTTCCACATTTTTGGTGGGATAAAACCCTTCTATCCCTCCCCCTTGGATCTGCCGCTGGTGTTATATAAAAATTTATTTGATTACATAATTATACAACAGGTTTCGTGTTTTCAATGTCTGTTGGTAAGAATCCTCATGGACTTCAACTGTAAAAATTCATACAAAAATAAAACTTATAATTATCGTTGCAGCATGGAACCACTGTACATGACAATAAATTAAACATTTATAACTGTCAGTGTGGAACTACAGTACCAATCCAAATCCCACTAACCTGAAAATCCACCTATCCAAACAGGGCTAGGAAAAAATGTCTACCAAATTTCTTTTGAATTTTAAAACAGGAAAAAAATTAAGATTAAACTAGTTTCTCCAAGTAAAAATGTAAATTTATTAGCACAGAAAAATATGAAATAAGTACTACAAGACAAACGGCGAATCTGTTGGCTATCTTATATACAAGTACTATAAAATGGAAGGCCAAATCTTCCTAATGCAGTTAATAGATCTAACGTGATCAAGAAGACGCTACAGTTTTAATGGATACAAAATTCTCCATTTTACTGTGAATGTTCATTATCTGATATTTTTATATATAATTTCAAAGTGATATTTATAATGTATTTTTATGTATGGTCATGATAAGACCGTGCAATCAAAACAACTTTAAATAAATCCTTAACCAAAAAAATTTTAAAAAAAATTGAAAAGCAAATCAACTTTTAAGAAGTGAAGTCAGTAATCTTTTATGCAACACACTGAAATGACTTGAAGAGGCAATGTTTTGCCAATGTCACATAAACGTTACATCACTAGGAGTAGCTCAACATAGCATAGGGTTATAAAAACATCACAGTAATTGGTTTTCGAGCCTCAGAATGTAATTGAGACGTTGATATGGGAAAGGTAGTGAGTCATGAAAAGACAATTTTACAGGAGAAGCAAAAAACTGTTCTGACACAACAAAATAAGAGCTTTAATTTCCAAAATGTTTAGAGAACATCCATTTTAACTTAACAAAATATATTTAAAGCAATTTATCACAGTAGTATAAGAAATAAAACTATGATGTGCAAAGATTGTGGTAAAATGTAAAATATTTGATGTCCATAAATTCCAACATCTACAGCAGATCTTTCTTCTTAGCATCACTAATGATGGTTCTTTTTCCGAGTGGTGGTAGAGAATGAATTGCAGAGATGTCCTTGATAGATTTACCCTTCTTCAAGATGCTGTGCTCCCTCCATGGCTCGATTTCATTGAACGAATGTTTCATTTCTATGAAGGTCAGCTTTTTCCTCGTAATTCTAATCCAGGAAGCAGAACTGATCTTTATTGGCGATGTATTCAACCATCTATCACATACACAGGCGAAATCATAGAAGTCTTCTTCTGGCATCTTTACAACATTGAATGGTTGAACATTCCTTGCTTCTGTAATCATTTCAGCTATTTCTTCTGTAATCATTTCAGCTATTTCTTCTGGAGTCATTGGTT
The DNA here is from genome assembly GCA_030765045.1 of Tenodera sinensis. Classification (NCBI taxonomy): domain Eukaryota; kingdom Metazoa; phylum Arthropoda; class Insecta; order Mantodea; family Mantidae; genus Tenodera; species Tenodera sinensis. Next base: position 149,269,106 of record CM060966.1, read on the forward strand.
CTGAAATTTTTTTCTCTTCTCTATTATGCCAAACTCTCAGTCACATGACATGTATGAATGCCCTGACACCAGAAATTTCAATTCGACAGTATCAACCATGCTGTTTACCACTGTGTAGATTAAAGCCATTAAAACCATTCTACTTTTATTTTGGCCTGTGCAGTTGTCACACCACAGAGTCAAGGATCTCTTTTGAGTTATATCAGATGTGAGTACCTTTAGAAGACAAGAGGCCACCTCATTTCCTCCAATTTCCTCCAGCAATACCCTCATGCCACAAACACATGAAACTCCAGCTAGTACCTCCGTGTATGCAAAGGTTGAAGTTCAACAGCTGATGACTGTAAAACATGTTGGAGTGTGTGAGTGTGAGAGTAAATAACACCTGTTGCATATCCATGCTGATGGTGCATATGGTACTTGAGGGCATCCATGAAGAAGCGTTATCAGCTCTCAAAAGTTTCATAGCTTTCTCAGCCTTCCTGAGATGTATCTCTTTTTCAGAAATGAAACACAGTTTTTCTGGTCCCACTGGACAGTTTGTTTTAACTTTCAGAAGGTCACATGTTAAACAAGTGTCAGTTCTAGGGCAATGGAAGGAGAATTTGGAAAACAATTTCCTAAAAAAAATTCTATAAAATCGCTGGCTGATGTCTGATTCGGGGTAGGCTTTCATAAATGCACGATACATCCTCTGGATATTAAGATCAGGGCTCAAATATTGTTTTGCAGATTTGTGCCTTGAATAATGGCTTTATTCTCTAGGAAATGATGAAATATGAGACTTTATGAGCTCTCTGTCATGTTCAGTGTATTTCACTTTATGGGAGTGGAATTGCAGATTCTTACCTCTCTGATCTTTTCAATCAAAACGTAAAGACACTTTTGTGATAATCCTAGGACATCCTTGAATGTCTTTGCACACACTTGAACATGTCCATCTTTTGAAGACAAGCAATACGTGACAGATATTTGTCTTTTCTCAATGCAGGATCGTCGATATTATGCAGTCTTCTTTGTTTTATCTGAACAATATTAATTAAACCAATAAGAAAATTGCCTTGACATATCTGATTTTGGTTCCAAAAATCTGAGTGCAGCTTTTGTACTTCATTCTTCTCAAAGTGACGGCAGCTATATTTGCAATTACAAGTAGCCTGCAGAAAGGAAATATACAAATGGGTTAGATTATAATACAAAAGAAAACTAGGCCTTATGACTTAATATAATCAGTAAATGTTGATATGACTTACCAATTTATATGGAACAGGTTTTTGCGGCATTTTGCTGTAATCACAATGGCTATTAATTTTAATAATGAATCAATGATGTAAATGCAAACACAATAATGAACAGACTGAAAACTGGCCACTCAGAGGTGTGTTACTTACTCCCTTCTCCATGTCACATGTGCTGTTACTGCAAGTGCCATCTTTGGTCATCTGTAAGAAACCAACTGTTCATAAGTTTGGCTTATTACTGTTTTTATGCCACTGGCCACCCCACTTACTACCTTTTCGTTGAAAAATCTGATTTTTTTTTTTACTTATTACCTTTCCCATGTCAATGCCTCAATTGTAAAATAAATTGCATCATACTGTACTAATTTTCTACTTTCAATCATTTTAATATTTAACACATAAAGGCTTAAAGTCAATATATTGTTGTATTTGACAAAAATCCACCCAATCTGAATTTCCACTAATCGGACCAGGGTTCAGTTCCAATTAGTTCATATTAGTGGGACTCTACTGTATTGTTGACAGCAATAATGTAAAGATACATAGCTACTAATTGAAAATAGTGCATAATGTGAATAACATCACTGGCAAACTCATTTGTAACACAGGCACTATGAAACAATAGAGTATCTCTTTTGCACAAGTATCCTGAGGAAAACTTCTTCTTTGATTCAAAATTAAAATAATAGTCTAATAGTCAGCAGTTGACTGCACACTAAATTCCTTAATTTCCAAAGAGGGCCGTGGTCTCCCCTTGCCCTGCCTTTGTGACGCCCATGCTTGTAAACTCATGTCAAGAAGGTATGTCACTGACCAATAGGTACAGGTAAGTAAGTGTCTAATAACAACTGTCATCCCTCTAACCAATAACAGTGAGAGCAAGGCACTGAGCACACCACGCCAGGTGTGCAGTCCTGATCTATCCCACTCTACTTCTCTGCTGCATGTTGAACTATTTAACTAAAAAGGAACCTCACCACTGCTAATATCCTTATATGCTTTGCAGTTTGTTTTACTCTGCTTTATTATTTTTAATTTAATGATACTTCTAGTGCTAATGTTTTTATTTATTTCTCAGGGCATTTGCTGGCCAAATTCAGCGTCCATTTGGTGTTCGCTATAACCCATACACTCAGAGTATTGAAGTACTAAGCAATTCACAGAAGATAGCTGCTTTGGTGTCGGAACTACGTGGTGACCTATGTATTGTTAGCAATGCTTTACGGAAGATACATGAACAGGACGAGACAGTTGATGTCGAGGGAATTACAAGTCTTCTGCATACTGGTATACCACTGAATGGCAACTCAAACAAATCAGAAAATCCTGAAAAGTAGGGACTCTTCCATTGCTAATTTAACAAACACATTTATGCAATTTATTTTTGTTTTACAAACATAACCAATGTGTCACATTCTTGCATGTAAATTGCTTTACTTTAAAGGGTTTGCAATTTAATCCCATCATTATAGCCACTTATGTGATATTGTGAATATTAAGATGCTATGATTGCAAACCTGTGAATGCAATGCTGCTATGCTAATAAAACCAACAATTTAATTTTATCTATTCAAAGCATAGTGGCTTGTAGACTTTAAGTAGCGGTATATATTTTATACAATCCTTATTGACGTAGATACTATAACTCCTTAATCACCATAAAATATAATATTCTTCTTTAGTACAAATTTGATGCTGATTTGCTATCATAACTAAATAAAATTCCTATAACATCGTTAATGACACAGAGTCTAGTATTGGAGAGCAGGTGAAATGGATTTTTCTTTAGGAATTAATAAAAGCTTATGTGCAAGGAATGAGTTACTCATTTAGCCATTGTATTCATTCATCCCCAATGTCTCTTGATAACATTTGAAGTTCCACTCCTAAAATTTCCTCTACTACTTTACGGATTGCTCCTCTCCTCTCAACTGCTGAGGATACCAATTTGCAAAAATTTTCCTTTTTCTTAACAATAAATGTAGCACATTGCCTCTAGTTCTCCCTGAATGAATTTCCTGCTTTATTTGTTTGCTTCCTTTTGACCACATTCAGCTCATTAAGCGAGCTAAGGTTGTTATTTACTCAGTGGAATAGGTTTCCACTTGATGCCTGCATAATTCTAATAGAAGTCATTTATCCACATAGTTCGTCTGCTTCATTCTGCATCTACCTCAAATCATAGGAGAAACAACAGTACTTGATATATTCCACCTCCTGCATTATATGAAGTAATAACAAATTACATTGTACTAATACTAGCATAGAGAAGGATTTGGAAACCTGTACCACAACCAGGAGTGCATGCAAAGAGAAGACAGGAGTCCATGGCCCCAGGGACTTTTTAAAACTTAACCAAATTATAAAAATTACAGAAGTTAACGTTAAAACATATGAATATATATAAAAAAACAACATAAAATCATTTTCTTCTTCTTCTTTTCCTCTCCCTTACGCCCTTTTGAGCATCAGGTTTGCTCAGCTGGTCATGATCCATTTCCTATATCTTTTCGTATACATAGTTGTTTAGTTTCCCTTAAAGCCTTTTTTTCTTATTCACTATTTTCTCTACATAGTCGCTCCATTCTATTCTTGGTTGCCCTTGCCCTCTTCTTTCTTCCCCTCTGGTCTCCCACAGCCGTTTCAGTTTCCTGCTTTCATCCATCCTATTTATGTGTCCAAACCATCTTAAAACATTTGTCCCTATCTTTTTCACTACCGGCTCTTGATTAAGGATATTCCTTATTTAATAATTTCTTAACTGTCCCTTCTGGTTTTCCCTGAACATTTCTGTAAATACTTCATTTCTGCAACTCTACTTCTGGATTTCAACAATACTGTCCAGCTTTCTGAGCCATAAAGAAGTGTTGGGAGACAAACTTGTCATATTAAACAAATATTCAAAATTAAGGAAAATGAAGCTACTAACACTGAAGCAACAAGATTCTAAAGTAAGAACAAATTAGAAACTAAAAACTTCACTTATCTTAGTAATGTTGCAAGTTCTTTTTGCAAAATTGACTCAAGTTTTGCAAAAACAACTTGCTACATTACTAAGATAAGAGAAGTTTTTAGTTTCTAATTTGTTCTCACTCTAAAATATTCAAAAATTTATAAAAACCTATTTTAGCTTCTGGAGAAGACTGTGTCATCTTGCATAAGCTTGCACGCATTTTACTCATCTTGTCATAAGCTTCTTTTGGCTCTTGTCCGATTTTGTGCTGCTGTTCCTGCTTATGTGTCAGTGACTCCCCAGTGGCCTCGCCCCTTTGCTTCTGATTAGCTGCCTGTCCACCATTCGATGTCAGTGCTGGTGTACCTACTTCTTATTGGTTGTGGAGATGGATTTCATTGCCTTTTTCTTTGACATTTGTTTCTCTAGATCTTTTTCTAACTTCTTAGCTCATTTTTGGCTCTTCATGTGGCAAAAACTGTTGTAGTGGACTGCCAATCTCAAGAAGGTCTCATAGCTCCACTCTGTGCCTTTCACTGATTGAGCTCCAGCCAATAGTTGTGCTTGTGAGTAAGGCCTTCCAAGTATTGTGGAGCTGGAACAGAATTCATCTCCAAGACCAACAAGAAATAGATACACCAGTACTGACATCTACTGGTGGACAAGCAGCTAATCAGGAACAAAGGTGCTGGGTAACTGCTGACACATAAGCAGGAACAACACCACAACGATTGAACAAGAACCTAGAAGAAACTCATGACAAGATGAGCAAACATCAGCAAACTTATGTGAGATGATGCTGCCTTCATCGGAAGCTAAAGATATGCAACAAGACACAGGCTGTGGAAGTATACACATCCAAATTAAAAAAAAGTTTAAATTACTGACGCACATGGCTCTAGAAGAAGTAACTAGATAACAGCTACAGTAATTCTAAAGTGAAAATAGGTGCTGCAACCTATTGCATCACTTGGAATAAAATGCTTAAAAAATTTGTGTCATTGTGACTCATTAGTGATTGGATGAGATGTTGTGGGTGCACCACCTCTTCTCCAAGCATAGTCCATTTTATAGTTAGACATATCATGGCACCGTGACCAAGCAATTTGACCATTTGCCTACCACCTAGGCGACCCGGGTTCAATCTGCATGTAGTATTTGTGATGAAGTGGCATCTGGGCGTGTTTTCTCTGGGTTCTCCAGTTTGCACTGCCACTCATTCCACTAATTGCTCCATCATCACCTTTCCATTAATTGATTTTGCCTGTGTTTCACACCATCCTCTTCCTCACTATCATACCTAGTGCTTGGCTGACCACCCACTTCCAGGTCTTCACTCTGTCCAGTCCATAGGTTCCTGTGCTACAGGCATCTGACCCTAGGCACTGCCTTGTAAGTCCTAAGGGGTGTAAGTCCTGAATAAGGGGAGGGTAATCAGGCGAAGAAGAAGAACAAGAAGAAGAAAACTGACATCACACCTAAGGTGTTCACGGCAACAAAGCAGAACCAACTTCTATCATATGATTTATTCTCACCTTTCGTCCAGTAAGAATTGATTCATATCTAACTTAGTCAATCAGAGACATCAGAATATCTTTTCCATGTGGAGTAAATCTTGTGATAGGAGCTGGTTCTCCATTATTGGTGTGAATACCTTAGTTGCAAAGTCAGTCTAACTATAAAATGGACTATAGTCCCACTGCCAGCAGTCAGGGATACATATACATGTGGATGTGTCTTGGTCTTGGTTGCTATGTTAAAACAAGAGGTATCAGGAAGCACTACTTATTTACAATACCTAAGTCGTCAAAACTGACCTTTGGGGGGGGGGGCAGAAGAGCAGCACAAATGACACAGGTTTGTGAGAGTGAGTAATTTTCATATTTTTGTTCACAGTAACTAGATTATTCAAACAATGATGGTTTATTAAAAGTAAATTCCAATCCACACCTAAAAGTGTTTTCAGATTTATTTATTTCAACTTAATATTTACTTTAACACCCCTTTGTCAGTGAGCACTGTTTTATGGTAGACAATATTTCAACTGCCGGTTCAAATGACTACAAGTTTGGATTTTATAGGTGGCATAAGGCAAATTCCATACTTTAAGTATTCTTGGTTGAACATATTTTAATAGATCCAAGTCAGTTGATTTACTAGATAAGGAAAAGAAGCTGAAATCGAAGAAAAAGAAAAGATACTGTAATACAATAAACAGTTTGTAACACAAATTTCTTTATCTGTTTTAAAATACACATTTTAATTTATATTTTAAAACAATGAAGTTATGTCATAAATTATTTATTGTAATACATTTGGTTGCTTTACTGTCACTAGCTTCAATTTTTATGCATTACAAGGAAAGATTTTTGAAAAATGGGAAGTATATGACATGTCTTTCGATGTAGTTCACACTTTAGCTAAAGGATTTGAAATCTTTCAAGGATATGACGAAATAGAATAGAAAGAGTCTGTATCTAGAGACTGTAAGTCTACTTTTAAAGCATGGTCCATTTTTAGAATTTATAGACTGTTGCCAAGAATTACTCATTCCTAAATAATCACATCTAAATTTATATAATACAAGCAATGAAAACAGTCATGCTAAGACAAATTACAAATGTTCAAATGTTCAAATGTTCAAATGTCTGTGAAAGCACAAAACATTCCTGCAGGAGAGCATCTTACAATAGAAATTTGCTTCCTTAAACAGATTAAGAAAACAGATGCAGCAACCATTTTCAATGCACTGAATGAAGCCTTGGAAGAAATCAATCATTGATGTCAGTTGAATTTAGTCTTACAAGCAAAATGCAAGAGAGTAATCCATCAATTTTGTATGTTCATTGCTACAACCATTGTCTAAATTTAACTTTGCTTACTTATCTGTCTCCTAAAGAATGACTCAACTCCAGAAACACTTTCTATGTCAAGACTAAAGCAGAAAAAGAAAAGAAGAAAAATGTTTTTATACTTTCCTTCTTGATCTTAGTCAAAAGGATAAATCTATTCAACCAACAAACAAACTTGAGAGTTTCTTTGTTGGAAAAATTATAATGAAATTGTGAAGATGAAAACGTGCTCAACAGTTATTTACGTATGAATGCAGAATTCAGCACAGAGTTAAATATTTTGAAAACAAGAAAAAGTAAGGTTTTCCTTCCAAAGAATGTTTAAGAATGGATTTCTTGGCTCTCAAAATTTCAAAGAGGAGCAACTCTCAATTTCAGGAAGGTCTGAGAAAATTTTCTATGATTTCAGTTACTAGCAGTTCTTGTGAGAGAGAATTCTCTAAGCTTCACACATTAAAATAAATAAATTTGTTTGCTAAAAATGCTTTCAGTTGCCAGGATCATATCAGTGCTGCTGCTGCACAAGAATTTTATCACACAGTTCTATTACTTCCAATAAATCACATGCCAGCACACTTAAAAACCATTAATCTGGGCCTGATTTGAACCTGTGACTTTGGATGATATCAGTAGGTCAGTGTAGACTAACTCACAAACTAACAAACTAACATCCAATATGAGACAGCAACATTTGGAGAATTTATTACTACCGTTTATGGAACAGAAACTCAGTAGATACCAGTTTGGAAGATTGCAGAAAAATTCAGAAGGATGATCTCTTTTAATAGGAGAATGTAATTTTAAGTGTTGGGTAAAGATAATTATGAAGCCTTTATTTCTAATTTTTTCAACTTTTGAAATCGTAAAACCTAAAAAAAATATTGCTTTACTCAATTGTAACAATTAATTAGGAACATTTAAATAAAATATATTAATTACACATTTTAAGGCTTTTCATTGTTTACAACATTTTTCTTCACATTTGTTAGTATTTCAATCTTAAACATTTGAATTTTTGCACTCATAAAACTACAGGTTTAATAGGAGTAAAGTGCTTGGAATAGCACTGTGAGAGGTGAACACTTTAAAATGTATTTCAGGGAGGAAACTTGGACATTCCCTCCTGCTCTTCTGTGTATAGTGCAAACCCCTGTATTGGGTCTCTCATTGCAATAACTTTTAATTTGTAATTGTAAAACCCTTTAAATGAAAAAGTTTTTGAAATTTTTGATTCTCTTAAAAATGGCTACAATGATTTTGATTAAAATTCCACATGCTTAAAATATTTTCATGACAAATGAACTTAATCTTAATTTTCTTAATGTATATGGACTATGATACACTAATGTGCAAAATTAATATCATTTTGAGTTGAACTAATATTCCATACTCCATTTATTACTAGTATATACTTAGAACACATTTTGTTAGGACCTGCCTAACATCATTATAGGCGGTGCCATAGCTAAGTGGTTAGACTACTTGCCTCTCACTAAAGCGTTTGATCCCAGATGACAGTATGTGGGATTTGTGATCGGCAAAGCAGCATCTGAGCAGGTTTTTGGTTTCTTCCACCATATATTCTACCAACTGCTTTATCATCAACCTTCCTTCCATCAGTTTCACTTCCATTTCATATCATCTTCTTTCTCGTTCTCATACCAGTCCACAGACCGCTCTCTCCCACTCCCAGTCCACAACTCTTGTTTCCTAGTTACAAGACCGCATTCACCAGCCAGGAGAAATTTGGGGCATTAACCATATCCCACCCTCCATTACTGTGCTCCACTCCTGATGCCTTTATGGACAGAGCTGGGGATGCAGCAATCAAGTGGTAGACATTGGTCTTGGATGGGTTGCTGTGTCAAGAAGTTTACATTAGTTAAGTTTTCCTAACATCAGCTATGTGACTGTTTGATTTTGATTTTGCAAGCTCCCTGGTGATGAGGCATCGCTCTTAGTGACCTGGGTTCTGGTCAAATGTGGTGTCAAAATTGATGTGTATTTCTACATATTTCTTTAGGAAGATCTTTTCCCATGTAGGCCCAAATGACTGACTACCACTACCACCTCCTCCACCACTGCCATCGCCAGCGCCACCACCACCGCCACCTCCACCACCACCACCTCCTCCTCCTCCTCACCATCATCTTTATTATTGTCAATGGAGCTAATACAGCTGACATGGTCATGGTTACATAGCTTAAAACCATGGAAATTAGTAGAAGTATAATAATTTCAAATAAATATATGTACAGAAATAAAAATATACAGAAGTTAAAATATAGAAAAGTAGAAATATACAAAAGTAAAAATATAGAAGAGTAAAGATATACAAAAGTGAAAATATACAAAAATAATAGCTCATCTAAATCATAGTCACATTTCATTTAATGAGTACAAGCATTTAAGGATTAAAAATTCCTCAAGTCTTTTCTTAAATATTTTTCCTGCAGTTGTTTTAATTTTCATTGGTAATTTATTGTACATAATTGTACTGAGAATATAGGGATCATTATCAATAATGCTTTTATTAGCTGATATCTTATGCATGTTATTTCTGTTTCTTGTTAAATATGTGTGTATGTCACTATTTTTAAGACTGGGTTGGGGTTTTGTTACTACAAGTAGCATAATTTTGTATACAAAGAGGGAATAGATGGTAAATATGCCATTGGAGCAGAGGATTTCTCTACACAAGTCTGTATGTTTCAGGTTATAAATTATTTTAATAGCCTTCTTTTGTAGGATGAATAGTCTATTCAAGCGTGTTTTTTTTGCAGCATTACCCCATACTTTGATACCATAGTTTAGGTGTGGAAAGACCAATCCATAATACATTAGTTTCATAATTTCATCATTGATGTAAGTCCTCATAATTTTGAATAGGTATAAGGTTTTGCTTAATTTATTGCAGGTCATGTTTATGTCTATTCCAACAAAATCAGTCATCTATTTGTACACCAAGAAAAGAGTGCTCATCAGTGATCATGGGAGAAGGGAGGCGGGGGTTGTAGCCAGCATGTATCATAAGCCTTCTCGGGATCGAAAAATATGCCAATGGTTTGACAGTTCTCCATAAATCTGTTCATTATTTGTGTCGATATTGACACACAATGGTCTACAGTTGAACGCCATTGTCAAAAACCACACTGGATGTTAGTAGGTTATGACTTTCTAACCACCATACCAATCATCCATTGATCATGCGTTCCATCACCTTGCAAACGCAACTGGTGAGGGAAATAGGATGGTAGCTGGAGAGAATATGACGGTCCTTTCCAGCCTTCAAAATGGGAATAATGCCAATTTTCTGGGAGTATACTGTCAACCCAAACACGATTACAGACCTCAAGCAGGAATGCCTTACCTTCAGAAGAGAACTGTTGTAACATTCGTATACAAATACCGTCTGGTCTTGGTGCTGATAGTTGCAAAGATGAAAGAGAATGTTCTAACTCTGCCATGGTGAAAAGGCAATTGTAATCTTCTACATTTCTTGAACAAAATGCGAAACCTTGAGAATCCACCTGAGTTTTAATTGGAAGGAACTCAAGGGAGTAGTTATCCCAGTTAGACACTTGAGTAAAAGCACTGCCAAACATGTTGGCCACTTCAAATGAATCAACAACAGCTCCTGTGGCTATTTTCAGTCCTGCTATGGGTGTTTGGGTCGATTTAGCTGCAACACGCCTTAACCTATCCCACACAATCAAGGAAGGTGTATGTCAGTTAAATGAAGCTACAAATTTGCTCTATGATATCCTTTTGCTGTCCTTAATGACTTGTCTGTACCTGGCGTGCATTTTCTTGTATTGGATTAGGTTATCCAATGTAAGGTGATGTTGGAAAGCCCTAAGAGCACGCCTTCGAGCATGAATGGCATTCCGACATTCATCCGTCCACCAAGGGATGGGAAATTGATGGGGGTGGAAAGTCAACCACAGAATAGATTGATCAGCAGCGGAAAGAATCCTCTCGGTGAGATGCTGTACCAAATCATTCACTGAGTCATGCTCGTACGTAAACACAGCCAACTGGGTGTAAAGGTTTCAATTGGCATGGTTTAAACACCATCTAGGCATACATGTGGAATATGTATCGTGCAAGACATGGATAGTGGTCACAAGAGTATAAATCAGAGTTGACATTCCATTGTAAGGAGACTGCCAATTGAGGTGAACAAACTGCAAGACCAAAGTGTGATAAACTATTGAAAGAGTCAGAAAGAAATGTAGGCTCTCCATTGTTGAGGAGAGTTAGGTTGTAACTGTCCAAGAAATCAGCATTGAGCATCTCTCTCACAGAAGCACGACTTGAACCCCAAAACGGGTAGTGTGCATTGAAGTATCCCACCAACACTAACAGTGTTGATAACTGGGAGACTAGATGTTCTAAAGCAATGTGCGAGAAGTCATGGGACAGAGGCAAGTATAAACTGCAAACGATGAACTGGATGTTTGGCAGTAGAATCATTATGGCAACTGATTGTATATCAGAGCTTAGGGGTACAGATTCCATATCACATCATCTCTGACAAGTATCAAAGCGCCGTCATGTGATGGAACACCCTCTTCTGGTGTAACATCACACTGTACTGGGGTGTATCGTCTTAGATGGAAAGCATCTTGTGGACACAGGACACAGCTTAGTCTCTTGCAAACATGCAACCAAAGGTTCGTTCTTATTGAGCAAAAGCTCAAGTTTGGGTAGTTGCGTTCTAATACCATGTATGTTCCATTGTAGGATAGCCATGTTAATATCTGTATGGGACAAGTACTCCAAGGTAACTCTGGATTACCTTGGAATAGGCAGTTGGCAGATTAATTTAACCCTTTTCTTCTGTCTTGGGTTGACATGCTTCTCCGAGGCTTTTTCTTGCCTCTTTTCCACTGGGGCCTCCCAGTGTGGGCAGATTACTCCAGTTCCATGTCCTCTACCAAGGACGTCTGTGTGCCCATAGCGAACTTGGGTTCAAGTGTCTTAAACCGGTTGCTAATGGGGACCGGCAAAGATACCGGTCCGACTCTGCCCCAGAAGATTCCTCAGATATGGATGGATCATCAAGAAGATGTTTGTGGACTCATATCCCTTCGATGTACTAGAATCAGACTTACTATCTTCATGGGGGAAAATTCCCAATTACTGCTGTCATGAGATTTTGATTTACTTACGTCAAACATAATAATTTTGGTTTTGCTTTTATTCTTAATCAAATTGTTGAGCGCAAAGTATTTCTTGAATAGTGTAATAGTTTTTGATATTGAATGTTGCAAGCTACTTAAAGTGTTACTCCAGCATAGAATATTAGTGTGCATATGTGGTGTTGCTGAAGTAGTTTTGCTAAGGTATGTCGTTTATACATAAAATAAATAGAACTGGTCCCAGGATTGAACCTTGAGGAACCCCACAGGTCTTGAAAATTTGATCTGTACTTTTTAATAATGTTGTTTGTTTTGTAGATAATTTCTGCACATTGGATTCAAACCATTAAGAAAGAGGAAATCAGTTTGTGTGGGATGCCTCTAATAGCAAAGTTTTAATTTTTTTCTAAAAGTAACTTATGACTAACGCAGTCGAGTGCCTTGCTGAGATCTACCGAAATAGATGCCGCTTTTTGACTTTCATTTAATTTTTCCATAGCCTCATGGATGAATGTTGTAACTGCTGAGATTGTGGAATAACTTGTTCTAAATCTGTGCTGTTTATTAATGAGAATGTTGTGTTTATTTAGGAAGTTATCTAGTCTCTTCAATATTACTTTCTCAAATAATTTGGCAATCACCAATGTGAGTTCAATTGGTCTATAATTATTCATTAGGTGTTTATCATCTTTATTATGGACAGGTCGTATAATACTTATTTTTAGGCAGGTTGGAAGGACACCCTCCTGAATAGAAGTGCTAAATAAATATGTCAGGGTTTTTACAAGTTCAGGTATGCAATCTTTCAGCAAGAGCGGGCTGATTTCATCCCAACCATTGGAGCTTGTGTAAGGAAGTTTCTTGACAATATCTATTGTTTCTAATTCTAAGGTAGGAGTTATAAATAGAGTATGAGCAGTGGAAGATAATTTCGTACACAGGTCCATGTCACTAATAGTAGGTTTGGATTGATTAGTGGCAACATTCAAGAAAAAGTAATTGAGCTCTTTACAAACTATGTTGGGATCATCTATAGTGGAGTCGTTTATATTCAGCATAAGTTTTGTTGTTGACTTGTTGTTCAGTCTATAGGTGTTTATTATGGTCCAGGCAGTTTTAGATTTATTGGAGGAAGTTTGTAATTTTTCAGCAAACTTTGAAGACTGTATATTGAAGAGGGCTAGGTGGTATTCATTTTTGGCATTTTTATACTTATTTAGATAATAAGTGGAGCCAAGAGGTTTATACAGGAGGTAGTAATCTTTTACTTTGTTGCATACAGCTGTTATTTCACTGTTAAGAAAGATGGATTGTATTTTTTTTTAACCTTTGCATTTTTTTAGTTAGCAGTTAAATATGTTAAAAATATATAATCCATACAAAAATTTTAGGCTTTTGCATTATTAGGATTCGGATATAAATATATAGTTAAGTATGTAAAACATATAATTTTAAATCGAATACGTGGCCAATTGATAACTAACAAACTTATTGTTAGAGCCGAGACTCCCAGCACCATCTGTTGGTAACACTTGGAACTAGTGCAGGTTCCACGAAAGGTCCACAAGTTTCGAGACGTTTCGTTACGCTTAGACATGATTCTCGCTAGAATGCGCTGGCCTATAAATAGGCTGGTGGATCACAGCCATGGCAGCTGAGTGCAAGACTGCGAAGCAAGTGGAATCGGAAGCAAGACCGCAATAAGTGGAAACGATTCGGAAGTGAAACTACAGTGCTATACAGACTGTGTGTAAGGTGCCTTGGAGTTGGAGTAATTGTAAAGTAATTTGTGAGCATGAAACACGCACAGTTGAGTTGTTTGTTATAATTGAAAATGGATAAATTCCTGAAAAGATCATCAGAACCATCAACGTCTAACGGGAGTAGTGGAATAAAGAAACAACGTTGTTATGACGACAATTATTTGAAATTTGGGTTTACTGTGATTTAGAATAAAACACAGTGCATAATTTGCTTGGAAATTTTTTCAAGAGAAAGCAGAAGCCATCGAAGTTAGTACGCCACCTAGACACAAAACATCCTAATGAAAAAAATAAACCCATGGAATATATAGGACAAATGTCCAACGTAAATGAGAAAGCGTTGCTCGCTAGCTATCGAGTAGCTTTTCGTGTGGCTAAAGCAGGAAAACCTCACAGTATTGCCAAAAATTTGATTTTACCAGCGACTTTAGATATAGCACAGATTATGTTTGACAAGCAAGAGGTTGAAAAGCTCTCTCTGACAATACCATCCAACGCAGGATAAGCAATATGGTGACTAACATTCGTGATCAAGTCATAGAAGAAAAAAAGAAAAGTTCCTTTGTGTCCTTGCAATTTGATGAATCAACGGATATTGTGGGTTGTGCGCAGTTTGTAGCTTTTGTGCGTTTTGAATGCAATGAAACATTAATGGAAGGAATATTATTTTGCAAGGCACTTCCCATGAATACTACAGATCAGTGCTTGCATGACATGTTCCTTGAAGCTACACAAGATATGAATATCGATTGGACACAAAAATGCATTGCTATTTGTAGTGTCGGAGCAAAAGCCAAGACAGGTGCGAAGAGTGGATTTATTGCTAGAATGAAAGAGCAGACGCCAAATGCTTGTTGGATGCATTGCTTTCTCCATCGCCAAGCTCTTGCAGCCAAAGCCTTGCCACAAGAATACAGTCAAGTTCTAAATATTATTATTAACATTGTAAATTTTATTACAGGAAAAGCGTTGCAGACCCAATTGTTTCAAATTATTTGTAAAGATATGGGGACACTACACCGCAATTTGCATTACCATACAGAGGTTAGGTGGTTATCACCAGTTATGGAACTTCGTGCTGAACTATTAGTATATTTACACCAAGCCAAGTCACATTATTCTGATTTCATTTCTTACCCGGAATTCCTTTTGAAATTGGCTTTTCTTTCTGACTTACTTGAGCATTTAAATAACTTGAATAAAAGTCTTCAAGGGCAGGATGAAAATGTCATTACAGCAAAAGACAAACTCCATGGCTTTATAAAAAAAATTGAATTGTGGCCATCATCTATAAATTAAAACAACTTTGATTCAATTTCGTCGACACAGTCTTTCATTGAAGAAATCAGAAGCGAGATAAACATCAACTCATATATCTGGTATGAAAATGGTGTTAGATAATTTGAAGAAAGAATTATGTCATTACTTCTCAGTGCAAGAGATAATCGGATAGCACTGGGCAAAGATGGATCTTAAATTTGTTTTTAAATGCAGCTATAAATGAGGCAAATTTAGCAACTAAGCTCAAAGAGAATCTGCTGGAATTATCTGCTGATGGGATGTTACACTTGGAATTCAAGTCTGAAAATTTGGAGACCTTTTGGTTAAAAAGAAAATCAGAATACCCAGAATTAACAACTGAGGCTTTGAAGTGTTTGATTCCATTTTCTACCTCGTACTTGTGCAAGTTGGCATTTTCAATGGCCCAAATAAAATTAAACCAAGAAATCGCTGAAATTTCGAAAATGATTTAATACTTTAATGTTGCAAAACCGGATCCACGATGGGAGAAATTGATTGAACAAACTCAATTGCAACCTTCACATTAAAATGAACGAGTACTCAAAGATTTTATTTTTTGTTAATGTGTTTGTATAAATAACATAACGAGTGTCATTTTGTTAACTTTTTAAAATTTGTTGATTTTTTACTGACAGGTTGAAAAACACTGTCTTAACATATAATTTTTTTGTTTTAAAAGTATATGAGTCGACTTAAAGACACTTATAGTTTCACTTACACTTATTTTTATCCAGATGTGTTTCAAAGACCAGCATCTTCATTCTCAACTGGCGGTTGAAGAAGAAACAGCTGTGGTGGTAGTGCCTGTGCTGCTATCTGGGTTGCTGGATACAAGCTTCAGTATGTCGTCTGTTTGTGGTATATAAAAATTCATGGCTATGTGAACATTCTTCATAATATGTATTTTCTCCCAAATTATCAGTTCTGCTGTTGTTTTTGTGTTTTAGTAATTTAATATCCTGTTCTATGGTGTGTTGAGCTGACCAGAAGTGGTGGGCTACGGCTGATTTGTTGATCTGTCTGAAAGTTATGTTTCTAATGTGCTCCTTCAGTCATGTTCTAAACATTTGAAAATTCTCACTGTCTATATCATTTCGTATATATTAAGTGGAATATAATTTTTTGTTAACAAATCACATGTAAACAGTAAAATTAGTCAGAATTATTATATGTTAGTTACCAGCCAAGTAAAACATTATTATTATGATCTTTTTATCATGTGCCTATCAAAATCTGCCAGATTAGTCACTGTAATTTACACTACATTTGTTATATTGATGACCGATGATGCACATTAATGAATCAAACAAGCTGATGGTTAGCAGTGTTAATTAATTGTTCTTTCACACAAAAACTATAAATTGCAATTTGTCATTAGGGTAGGTTAAGTCAAAATGAATTTCAGGAAACCTTGTGGTTTACAAGAATTTAATGTCGTGTTGGCATTTTACTTTGGTAGCTCAGAGCAGCAGCAGCATATATAAGCCAAAGATCCATGGTTAAATTTTTCAGTCTGGTTTCCCATTTGGGGCTACACACATCATTGAGGAATCATAATTAATTAGTATTGATTGTAATCTAAAGTAAAAACAAATTTGAGTTGGAGTCAACTTGAAACTTGTTAGCAACAAAGAACTTGCAATATTACTAAGATAAGTGAAGCTTTTAGTTTCTAATTTGTTTTTACTTAAGATTCTTGTTGCTTCACTGTTAATGGCTTCATTATTTCCCTATTTAGTATGGACTGATTTAATGATTGACCTTTGCAGCCTGGGATTGAAAGTATTTATGAAATTCTAAGTCATTATTGGGGTATGTCATCCTAAAATGAATTCCGAAACACCTTATGGTTTACTGGGAAAAATGTGTGTCAGTCACGCTCTGACAGCCTATTCGGTACTCAGATGATCAGAGCAGGATAATGGTAAGCCACAGATCCTTGGTTTATATCCCGACTATGACAGTGAATGCTCCAGTCTGAATCTGCCTTTACAGCTAATGTACAATACCTTGAGAGATAGAATTGGAACTGAAAAACTCAATGCCACAGCTGGGTTTTGGACCACAGACACCCGCCTACCAGGCAAGTGCTCAAACCTTTAAGCTACTGTGACAACCTGCCAGAATGACATCAAATTCTCCAACCAATTATTGTATTTATTATTAATAGATAATAAATACAACACCTTTCTTATGGAAAAGATGTATGGTAGAACTAGGTAAATATTTTGAAGTGTTCTTAGTGTTGTTATGCAAGTGTATGTTCATCTTTCAATTGCTTCTTTTGTTAGCTGCTGTGTCCACATTCAGTACTAGCACATTTCATTGGTCTCCCAACACATGACTTTCCATTGATGTGACTCAAAGGTGTAGAGAGTTAACTTTAGTCATCTTGTGATTTATCCTAAGCTAACTTGAATTAGAAGTTTAATGGTGGGTTGTAAGAAAACTACCATATAAATAGTTATTCCCAGATTTTCAATCTGTAGCCCCACCACGTGCAAGATATCCATGAATGTTTGTTTGAAGAACCTAAATCTAACTTTAAATTCTATCTAAAACTGCTCGGTCTTAATAGGTCAGATGAAGATTCTATAATGAAGAGCAGAATAAAAATATGACACTTTACTGGATAAAACCATAATACTATACACACATCAACAATAATTCATAACAATACTTTTTATTTACTTGTATCTGAGGATGACATATCTAAACAAATTCAGAGGAAACCATATGACGATGAAAATAATGGTGGCAATCCACTAACTGCTTATAGGCCCGAGATTCACCTATAGTTACAGGGTTCATTAATCATCCAACAGCACTGTAGATCTGTCTTTCAACTCATTTCAGAGGCAAATGAGCAGTTTAGCACTAAATGAATCTATAAACATGTTCTTGCAACCCAGCATAAGTCACAGAAACAAGTAAGGGTTCAAGCTCAAAGCTATCATTGCAAAGTTTTGTAATTGAGCTGTTACTGCTGTTTTATTAGTAAAAAAATTGTGTACATCTTTCACAGAAAGTAAAAAATTATATCATTTCTCTAAAGGAAACACTTGATTACAATTTAAACAACGTTTTGTGTACATCTTTGTAATGAAGATTTCACACTGTTCACTAAGAAGGTTCATATATCAAATTTCTCTGAGCAGGCATGATGTCCCTCTTCTTCATATTCATCTCTTGTAACTATCATGTTTGGAAACTCTGGGTCTCTGCTGAGCATAGCTCCTCCATGCCATGCATAAGTTACTGGGCTGCAAAAATATTTAATTTCATTAGCATAATTTGTCTCTTAAATAAGGAATGCAAGGCTCAAAATGTAGGTTTTTATTTCCTAATCAAAATTACCTTAATTTGGTCTCATTTTTTGAAATCGGATTGTAGGGTCAAGGATTAGCCCCCTATTTTGTTGCCTGTCAATGATAATTACCTCTGTTCTTTCATAAAAATAAAGTTAGAAAATGTGTTGTCAACATAAATATCGCCATTTTGAAACCATCACGATGTATACATTTCAATAAATTGTAATTAATTATTCCTGGATATAAAACTCTTCTTACTAATATTTCCACAAACTAGTACATATCTTCTAAACTTACAAAAAATATATGTCACCTAGAACACGTATAATTACTAATTCCTTATAGCAGTATGTCATGTCCTACAATAAGCTCTGAGCGACAGTCGAATCTTTTAAAATAAGTCACAATACGAAGGCTTTTAAATGCCATTCTCTTTGCACAGCTGAGATATTCAAAAGCAAATGATGGCCTTCCATTGGAAAGCTCACAAAAATAAGGAGTATCTCCGAAATGGCTCACTCAACAAAAAGATTCATTTGGGCATAAATTGTGTGTTTTAATGAAATCTACATTTTTTACAGAGAGGCGCCTTTCACTGTTAAAACGTCTAACAGGAATGAAGTGGGGATGTTCTAGAGCAACTCTTAACACAACATACAATGTATATATAAAGCCATTATTTACTTACTGCAGCGAAGTTCTTGTAACAGCGAACACAAAAAAAAAATTCAAATCTTTCAAAACCGAAGTCTGAGATTAATTACAGGTGCTATCAAAACCACACCAATAGCAGCTATGGAAATACTAACCAACCAATGCCCCATTGAATATGAAATAGAAAAAGCGGCTCTTATTCAACACGAAAAGTTGATCAGACTCCCATTCAATACATGGCACAAGAGAAATTTTACACATACACTAAAGACTCAGGAGAGCTTTCTTTCCAAAATTCAAGACATCAAGAAGAATGTATACCTTCCTAATTCAAAGGAAAACTTCATATCTAAATTCAATCCGACACAAACATTAGACATCACATATTATTTACACCTGACAGAAGAAGTTAAGAAAAGTGATACTCCAACTAGTGTTCTAAAATTATTGGCATTAGAAACAATCCATACTAGATTTCGAGAACACGAATGGCTCCATATTTATACTGATGGATCATTTATATCAAACAAAGATGGAGCAGGTGCTGGAATCACATGTGACCTCTTTTCCTATTACAAATCTTTAAGTTATGGAACTACAAACTTTGATGGAGAAATTGAAGCAATTAGAATGGCCCTACAAAATCTTTTGTTCAGAATTTCACATTTTCAGCAAGCAGTTACTCTCTCAGATTCCAGGGCAGCAATTATAGCAATTACTTCCAAGTTGTCACCAAAAGACCAAACAATTATAGAATGTTGGAAAATCCTTACCCATCTAACAGCACTTCAAAAACACCTAGTCTTCCAATGGATACCAACTCACTGTGGACTGAGTGGTAATGAGAAAGCTGATTTTCTTGCAAAAAAGGGTACCGGCAATGTGCAGAAATCAATAGTTAATTTACCATTTTATGCAGCTAAAAGATTAGTCAACTCTGAATTCAAAAAAATTATTGCAAAATATTACTATGAAAAATCAAAGAATAAAAGATGGGAACTACCAAACATTCAAACAGTAATTCCTGAGTATCCTCGAAAAACAGCAGTTGCAACCTTCAGGTTGATTACAGGACATGATTGTCTGGCAAAACATTTAAACAGAATTGGGATATATTCTTCACCACTCTATCCTCTATGTGATCTGCAAGAGGAAATGAATCGAGACCACCTTCAAATATGCCCGGCCACTTCTAATGCCCCATCCATCAGTGAAAAATATTGGAGAGCAAGAGGATTAATGACTTCATTGTCAGAAATCCAGCATTAGCTAACAACAACAACATTTTTTATAGTAAGATTTGGTCTATCTCTTGTGGTTTACGAGTTATTCAAGTCATCAAGAGTAAACAGGACTACATAGGCTATAGCCAGAAAATTCAAAATATACATTTAATTTGCCGTAAAAATATCTTTAAAAAATCTTTATATAATATCTTAATCAAAATTGTTAGTCATTTTTGAGAAAATCAACATTTTTGAAAAAATTTCCATGTAAAGGGTAGTTTAGGGTGGAGGAATTTTATTTAAAATCTTTATGTCACATCTTTAACAGATATTAAACTTACATACCAACTTTGGTTTTTAGCCGACTTTTGGTTTTTGAATTATGCTGTACACAGTCTCTCTCTCTCTCTCTCTCACACATACACACACGCACACACACATGCACACACGCACACACACACACACACGAACATGAGACTTTTTCTAAAAATGCTTTTTTTTTTATTCAGGGTGCTCAAAACATATATTTCCAGTGAAATCTTGACATTGAATTTTTGGGTGGAATACAATACTTCTATTCAATACAATATGTAGCAGAGAAAGTAAAAATTGGTTCCAATTTTTTCCCCCACACAAAAATATGTCACAGTGCTATGTAGTATGTGATTCCTGTCTTGCAAGAACATAATTTGTCGAGACTACTATTTTTATCCAAGATGGCATAACAAAATATGTGTCTCCAAGTGTGCTGCATCATGCAACCATCCCTGACAAAGACCTCAGGGTATTTCCAAATCATTAGCCTGCAAGATTCCCTAACTTTAAGTGATGGGATTTCCGACTGTGAGACTATCTCAAAAATTGTGTCATAGGAAGTATTTGGTTTTTATCTGATATAAAGCCAGCATACAGCAACCACAGACATTTCACCAGACATGTTGCAAGCAACTGTTGATCACATAGTTTTACAGAAGCAACATGTTCTTGTTACAGGTGCAACAATGAAAGCAATTTGTAAAGCACATGTTAATAAAGGTAATAAAGTTATTAAAACTACAACTCATGTGTTTTACCATACCCTTTCTCCCTAGGAGGCATTCACTTCTTTTATGGTGCCACATTCTGGCCTTGTGATGAAAGTTGTCAATACCTTTTTTCCTAGTGAAAATTGCTTCTGCATACTCTTAACAATGTATCAATTAAATTTAATTGCCATCTATTCATTACAGTCCATTCTGATTCACTCAGTTTAACTGCAACTGCTGGTAGTATAAATTATACAATATTTACAAGCATGGAGGGGGCTGCTAATTACAACTTTTCAAGGGGCCCGGTGTTTACATGGGTAATCTGAATATCTAACATGTCAGTGTGTCCAAAATAAAATGATGCAGCCAATAATCACAGAAGTTATAGACTGCGACCATCAGAGATAGACATATACATATATACCTACACAAAATGTATACTGCAGAGTGGTCATCTCCTAATGCTGTGTGCAACTGCCTACTAGGTGGGAGGTCTGGGTCCAATTCCTGGTATTAACATGGGAATTTTCTCCCACTGGGAAATCCAGTTTGGGGTACACACAGCCTTGATATGTCCCTGGGAGGATTGGAGAGGGGTTGGGGTTGAGGAGAGGATAAAGTACTAGCTCCAGTTTGCAAAGATCACTTTCATGGCTGGGAAGGACTTAAGGCATTAACTATGTCCCACCTTACACCACTACTCCACACTGAGCTTATGATGCCTGTTGTCATTTATTGTTGTGGACTATGGTTTAAGTAGCAACTGATAGCCAATCCCTGGCCAAGAGAACAGTAAGATACTAAAATAAAAACAAACTTAAGAGACTAAAAGCTTAACTTATCTTAGTAATGCTGTAAGTTAAGTATTTTGAGTTACTAAGATAAGTGAAGCTTTTAGTCTCTTTGTTTTTATTTCAGATTCTGTTGCTTCACTGTTAACAGCTTCACTTTTTCATTGAAATAACATTTGCTTCAAAGTAAACTGAAACCAATAGCAGTTTAATGTTGTTGTTATTGGCTAATGCTGAATTTTTGACAATGAAGTGATTAATCCTCTTGCTCTCCAATATTTTTCACTGATGGTTGGGGCATTAGAAGTGGCCGGGCATTTTTGAAGGTGGTCTTGGTCCATTTCCTCTTGCAGATCACTTAGAGGACAGAGTGGTGAAGAATATATCCCAACTCTGATCAAATGTTTTGCAAGACAATCATGTCCCGTAATCAACCAAGGTTGCAACTGCCATTTTTTGAGGATACTCAGGAATTACTGTTTGAATGTTTGGCAGTTCCCATCTTTTATTTTTTGGTTTTTCATAGTAGTATTCTGCAATAATAATTGTGTCAGTGGTTACTTTTACTGCTATATAGCTCTCCAATAGCAGTTAATGTTGTTGTTGTTGTTCGCTAATGCTGGATTTCTGACAATGAAGTCATTAACCCTCTTGCTCTCCAATATTTTTCACTGATGGATGGGGCACTAGAAGTGACTGGGCATATTATACGGCATGTAATACGTCTTCTGATTGGTAATCAGAGGATATGGTCGGTGAATTTATTTTGATAATTCTCCCGGTCAGGTCGGTGAGACCCGTAAACCAACGACAGGTGTGGTCCCCCAGACATTCTGGGGGTTGTGAGAGAGCGATGTGACCGCCAAAACATAAAAATATGGTGCTCTCTAAAAAACGGTTACTATTACTGCTATTGCTCTCTTTTTTTATGAAATATGACTCGAGGGGTAAAATGTTCCAGAGTTAAAATAGTCCCCCATTTGGATCTCCGGGCGGGGACTACTTCTCGAGAACCAAAACATTGTACTAATAGCAGTTAATGTATACATAAGCAAAATGACTCACTTATCTGGGAGAGTGACTCGAACATCATAAAGATCTGGAGCACGGTGTCGCACTTCAGATTCAACCCGTTCTCGGAAACCAGGGAACAGTGCACAACCTCCAGTTAGAAGAATGTTGTTATAAAGATGAGGGTGCGTCTCAGGAGGGCAGACTGAAATGCTATGAGCAATTGCTTCTGGAATTCCCATTTGTGTGATACCCACATCAGATGGGTAGAAAAGTATTTCTGGCACTGTAAACCTCTCATTGTTAAGCCGCAATGTTTGCTGTAAAGCAAAAAAAGTATTAATAAAAGCAATAGAATAACTCAAGCTTCTAATGTTTTAGAGATTTGTGCAATTTTTCTTCATTATAACAAAAGTTTACTCTTTATTGAGAACATACACCTCTGAATAACAAAATGCCCTGGTTCAAGAGGCACAACAGTCAACCTTTTGGAAGCCAAATGTAACATTTAAAGCATACCATATCAATATAAAAACTTTTTAACTTTTCTTACAGAATGAAGTAAATTTATTTTAAACAATTTTTATTGCTTAAGTAAGAAGACTTTTGAGATAACTTTAGCAAATTGTACAAGCCATCTTCCCAACTATTACAGTATCTTAACCCAATATAATATAACTTCATTATTCACCAGCAACTGCTAACCATGAAAAGTTGAAATGCATCACATTGAGAAAGAATGCTTGGCTCAGCATCCTATTTGAAATTGTACAAAACTAGGTGAGTTAAATTCAAACACTTGCTCGGTCAAGGCTGTCTTGCTGAGCTTTGTAACTTTGTTATCTTTCAGGAAGAATATAAGTATCCCTCTGAGTTCATCTCTAAGTTTATTTCATTCATTCATTCACCATTTGATATGACTAGTTTGGTCCAAAGGCATAAAATGAACAAAGAATAAAATGCAATATGCATTTAAGTTTTACTTGGGACTGCAGATTTATGCCAATATAGTCAGGTAAATTCATCCAATTTCTATATCTATATACTCTAATGGGTATTTGGATAGGAACAGTATAGGTTTAAATGGCCATCTAGGAATTAATTACATATGCCCCATTTATGCTGATTATGAAATTTATTTACGAGTACATGTTTCATCTAGTATATTTTTTCTTTTTGTATAGCTCCCTTTAACTTCTATGGTCTGGAATAGTATTTTGAGTGCCATCTAGGCTTTGGTTTCTTCTTTAGCACCGAAAGTGAAGTGTAATTATAAGTTATAGGACAATATTTACTATCCCATTTTTCCAAATGTATTAAATGTTGAAGATAAACATGACATTTGGCAACAGTAATGTTTATATAATTCTGTCAATACTGAATATGTGGATCATATGTTGCTAATTTCTTCTCTGAAATTACATATTTTTTGTCTTCTTGGTAAATGAATATAAATACAGCAGATCAATATACAATATTAAATGAAAAAGGTTTAAACAAAGATAAATGAATATCAACAGTAAATCCATATAAACCATTTCAGGTCACTTCAGGGGCTTTGATCTGAGAAGCAATTTGTTGACTGTAGTTTCTGGCTTATCATTTTTTTTAAAATGAAACACACTCACGTTTACTTCCAAATGCTACTTTCAGAATTTTGCAGTGGAATTAGAAAAGATTCTAATTAAGGAAAAATATTCCTCCTGAACCTCTGAATCAACAAGTCAGAATGCTGACAGCTAAACCACATGTTTGTTTTCCAAACATATTAACCATGTGTAAATGTAATGAAACTTAGCTTTGCAAACACCATTTCTCAATCTCAGTAACACACAATATAGTAGTAATCCCACCTGTTCAGATTCATTCTCATCATCAGCTTGGTCAACCGGTCTCACAAATCCCCTTCTAATGGTGGTATAATCTGGAAGAACATAATCTCTTGCAATGGTGTTCTCAGCACCACGTTTTCTTGCTATTTCCATATCACGATTGAAATCCTGGGAGACAAAACAGGCATCCTCCTTTGCTTGATTCATCACATATGTCTCGTCCATAACATGAAGCTGTCTAAAATTAAAGAGATGTTTGCAATTGGTGACGGTGGTGGTGAGAAGGCTTAAAACTAATGAAATCCTATCTTCCTGTCATAGAAGTTTGAAAACAGTGTTGTTGTAATTAATTAAATTTAAAAGGTGAGTTAATTAATAACACTGAACAACACTTACAAAATATTTTTCCGGGACGCGTTTCGAAGGTTAACTTTCCTCCATTATCAACCGGACAATAATTGAGTTACTGTCCGGTTGATAATGAAGGAAAGTTAACCTTCGAAATGCGTCCCGGAAAAATATTTTGTAAGTGTTGTTCAGTGTTATTAATTAACTCACCTTTTAAATTTAATTAATGAAATCCTCTTTTATCGGATTTAAAAATGGGACATTAAAAAATCATTTTTAATAAGTAAGTGATGTAGTGTCAGTAAATCCGATTCACTTTGCTATCTAGATATTATTACACATCACTGTAAGCAAAATTTTCAGACAAAGGAGTTTATTCTTTTATAAGTATTGTTGTATTACATTGTGCAACTAGAGTGAAGCAAGACATTATATGCTTAAGTTAAGAACAAATTAGAAACTAAAAGCTCCACTTATCTTATTAATATTGCAAGGTGGTATACTGCTGACTATAGTTTCAAGTTGCATCCAACTTATTCTCAAAGCCCAAAACTATAGTCAGCAGTATACCACCTTGCAGTATTAATAAGGTAAATGGAGCTTTTAGTTTCTAATTTGTTCTTAATTTAGATTCTGTTGCTTCACTGTTATTACCTTCAATTTTACCTTAATTATCATTATATGCTTGTTGAATTTCCTTATGGTGGGAGTCTGAAAAATATATCTGCAAGTCCCATGATGGACATGACTGCTCCATAGCTGCAGAGTGATTTAAGTGTTGCAAGTGTCTTAAAGCTTCAGGAAAGTTTCCAAAATTAATTTCAACACAGAAGAGATGTTTTCTTATTGCACTGGACTATTTGTACTGAATGACACAATCTCATTCAGGCAAATTAAGACACAATTTGACATCTAGTGGATATTTTTATCATCCTTATTCATTTATGTTTTCAGTTGTTGGAGTATAAAGGACAAAAGTTTAAAAATAGAAATTGCTTAGAAGATTCATTAGTAAAAGTGGCGCATGTTACAACAAATACTAGTGTTGCCAGTCTTACAGTGGGTTGTACGAATAATTTATTGGTCCAATAAATTCACCTAGTGCCAACTAGTTTTGCAACAAATACTTAAAAAGTTATCCACTTGGTAACATGCCTTTTTCTTTTCTTAAATAAACTAGAAGGATGTTTCGTATTTAGCAAGTTTTGAAAACATGCAGTTTAGAGAATTTTGATAAATTCTCAAAAAATAAGAGTCTTGAATATATATTACAATATCCTTAAATATATGTGCAGTACTAGAGAAATACACGAATATCTACATGGAAATATTACATTTGCAAACAAAAAACAATTAATGAAACATGTAGCAAGGAATTTTGATTGCCTTTCAATAATCAGGGGAAAATATGCAGCATTTGCATCTAACTCCTAGGCTATTGGTTTACCTGTAGGAAATGATATCCTTTAGATGATTTGTAAGCAGTTTCCCACCAACATCAATACGTCGAATCCCTTGCTTCAGCTTTTTTCCTTTAATGTATGGAACAATGTGTGTAAAGCTGTAGCCAGAATCTACCAGGAGGCAGGAGAGGGAACCAACATTATCTTTTCCATATCGGTAAGCGCTTAGGTCTCCAGCTGAGAAGAAGATTTATCTTTTAATAGCATCAACCATACATAAAGGTTAAACCTTATTACAGTATGTGAGAATGTTGTATATGTTATACATGTAAGAATGTTTGAGTAATAAAGTGAATAGCTAGATACTGATTTCAGAATATTGATATCAATGGCAAGGACAGTTCTCAATCTTTTCCAGTACTTAACACAGAATATTTTATGCGTATTAGCCAGCAACTACACTTATTCTCTCTGTTGGTTCCAGTATTAAAATAAACATTTATTAAAAATATGCATATATTATTGATACATTACACTGGTCAACAGTAAAAATGCTTCTGAAACAAATTTAGTCCTCAGATGTTAAATTCCATTTAACGGACACTAAATGGGCAATAAAAAGTAATAGCAATAAAAGTAACTCATACTCATGTTTCTTAGCCCTGAATCAGTAGCAACTTATATTTTGGAAAATAAAACATGTGTAAATTTTTTTTTGTTTTGTTTGTTTGTTTATTATGGGCTGGAAAACATATCAGTACATCTACAGAAGACAAGCCTGGAGAAAATAGAGAAGTTAAAGGCCACATACTTTTGTCTCTCCAAATACACACCCTCACAATCATATGAGTTAGCCAGAGAACCTTTCTACATAGAAGACCTGCGACTGAAGCTCCTACTGCCAACGACTCCAGCCTATCAGGGCCTACTGTGTGAAGTACACGATAAGAAATGCAAAATATGGGATGAATTCTATGCTACTGATGCTGTGACAAGCCGTGAATGGACACAGGGAGGATATGAACTACACCATACAGTGACAAGACTTTCTGTGCATGGATTCCACCACAAGCTATGCAGCACCCACAGACTCCACGAACACGGCCCAGATTGTGTGTCTATAAGATGCGACGACCAGTGTGAGAGATATCATGTGCTACACTGTAAGATGAGATCAGAGTCATTGGTGCAATTCTGTAGAGACTAAGAACAATCTTCTTTGCACATTGTGCGCAATTCATATTATTATTTTTTTGGTTTATTAGATTATTTTATATAGATATTGGAGAGGCAACCACTCTTTAGTTCAACTAGCTTCTTCTATAAATGTTTAATTTTAAAAACAAAATTAATGAATACAAAAACAAATTTTGACAAACACATATTCTGGGTAATTACACTCTGGGAACTTCATTTCGTCTTGCCAACTAAATTTTGTCAGAGGATAGTTTAGTATATAAACTTTTTTCAGAAGTTAATATTTCTACTTACATACCATCAATGTTGGGTCTTTGATTCGAAGTTCTGAAGCAAGTTTTTCAGGAAAGTCTTGTTCAAAGTCTGCAACTGATTTTTCATTTATATCCTCTGCTATTATAAAAACAAATTTTATTTGAGAGGTACAACTGGAACTTAAAAATTCAATGCCACAGCTGGGATTTGAACCACAGACCCTCTGCTTAGGCAGGTGCTCTAACCATTAAGCTACTGTGACATTGAATTCTCAAACCATTTTGTATTTCTCCCGGTAAACCACAAAGGCAGTCTCACATCAGAGACAATTACTCCAAGGTGACTTTCTATTGCAAGTACTTTATGTTCCGGGATTAAATAACTTTCAGATGGTAATTATTATTTATTTAAGCCAACAAACTTACTGTTGGTGTTTGTTCTTAATTAATGGAGCACTCCAAAATGAAAATGACCATGTTTCTTCTAAATACATATTTCTTTCAAACTGAAGCTAAGTTTAATCTGTTGGGTAAACCAACTGGGCAAACCACACTGGACCCACAGTCAGTGAGAAATAACCTGGCACTCGACAGCTAGCTGATTCACTTACCTGCAAATGAGGCTGGCCCTATCTCGTCCAGTCGACTAGTCGTTGTGCGACATGTTTGCAACACAACTGGACAAGATAAGTCTAGCCTTGTTTGCAGGTAAGTGAATAACTTTCTTCTATGATTCATATGGGTCCATAAACCTTAGAGAGCTCAAATAGTTGGAGATATAATTTCTTAACAGGGTTTATTATATTACAAGTACTTTTAATTTAGAGACTCTGTATTAATATTTATATCTAGTTCTTATGTTTGTTCAGTAGATACCACCAAGAGCAAAGCTCATTAATATAAAGTATGTCACTATATCTTCACCAATATTTACATGCAACAACTGAGTCAACTCAGTGGCAAGCAAGTTACGTTCTGATAATTACTCTTTTAAACTGGCTGTCTGTAGCAAAGTTTGAGAGTTGAATCAGACTTCAAATGTGACTTAACAAGAGAGTTTAATTTGCCTTTGGGCATCTTGCTATAGCAACCTAGAACATTAGTGGAAAAACTGAAGATTCATTTGAATAATTCAAATTATTGGTTTAATATCAATTATTAATATATTAATTTCATTCATTGTAATAATATTAACAAACTTTTTAATAAAAAAATATTGAAGATCGAGAAAAAAGATCTTTTGAATGAGGATTTGATCCTATCAGATCATCATGACTACCTTTTTCCTGAGCATTGAATTTCATAAGTATGACTGAATTCTCAAACTTTATTCCACATACAGGCAATCTAAAAGAGCAATTACCACAACATAAACATCATATCAACAATCATAACTCCTTTATTGGAATTCTTTACAGGTTAAAAGCATCCTTCCTGTGGTTAGAGCTTCAAGGTCAATGGTGCAAATATAAATCAACTAAGTTAACTGATAGTTGACTAATGAAAAAAAGGAACATACCCAGAAAGAATCCTGTTCAGGTAACTCTCCAAATTGAGATTCAAACATGGGACCTCTGGGTTAGAAGATGCTCCTGCAATACCTGTACCTCTGAGGTGGATTGATTAACATGCATGTGTAATACCATCACCCAATAAAATTTTGCCTAAAATGTTGCACCTGTTTAAGAGGTAGATTCAGGACTGAAAAATTCAATGCCATAGCCAGGATTTGAACCACAGATCTATCACTTCATACATGGTTGCTCTAACCACTAGGCTACCATGGCCAACTTGCCAGCATGACATTAAATTCCCCAACCAAGTTGTACTTTTTTTCCACTTCACACCACAAGGTAATCTCACATCAGAGATAAATACCCCAAGGGCGACTTACAATTGTAAGTACTTATGTCCTGGATTTAAGTAACCTTTTAGATGGTAAATGTCATTTTTAATGCCGACAAACTTACTGCCTACACATGGCCTGTGTGTTTAAAAACACCAGCAGTAAGTTTGTTGGCATTAAAAAAATAACTATTATACCTGTGTCAATTTGCAGAAGTAGAGAAAGAACTGAGATGCAGTGTTATAAGTACCTGGT
Source organism: Tenodera sinensis (assembly GCA_030765045.1). Taxonomy (NCBI): domain Eukaryota; kingdom Metazoa; phylum Arthropoda; class Insecta; order Mantodea; family Mantidae; genus Tenodera; species Tenodera sinensis. The sequence continues at coordinate 149,299,517 of CM060966.1, forward strand.
TATTGATGGCAGGAGTACATGTTCCCTCCCTGATTAACTCAGAACCCTGTCACCCCATTAATATTATACATATATTAACCTAGGTGTCATAACCTAACGCGGGCTATACACAGACTAATCTACGCGTTGTAGCCTGCAAAACTAAATTTGGATAACACAGGACCCTGTCATTCTGTTCATACACACACACTAACCTAGGCATTGTAGCCTACACAACACAGTCTTCTGCAAATGAAAGTTTCATGCAGGTACAATGCTTTTTCCAAAATCTCTGCTGAATTTATCAGCTTATAATCAAATTAATTTAAATGATTATCTAATTTAATGTGTATAAAGCTCACTGATTCTGAGTGTGCTACCCTTCCCTGTATTTCACTTGTAAATTAACTATAAAAATGAAGTATCTTACCATTTATTCTCAGCAAAGACTGACATTCATACTCTTCAAAGAAGATCTCTGTCATAGCCTCCTGTACTGATGGGAAATTAAAATATGGTTCTGTCACAATTAGAGGTGTTTCGAGAAAATTAACTGGGCAACATTCCTTGCTAAAAATGTAATCCCAGACATTCTTTTGAACATCCCAATTTACTAGGTAGCCCTGCAAGGAAATACATAAGTGTTACATGGCTACCAAATGTGCAATCACATTTAAAGCATTCTGTACACTTACTTTCTGGAATGGTAAAATGTAAAATAATCCTGATGCATCTCTACAGTCCTCCACTTGGTCACCAACAAATGGTCTACGTCTTTCACTTTTTGCTTTCATTATGCAGTTTGGAATCACCCTATATGGAATAAAGTTACAATCAGTTTGTACTTATAAGATCACTCAAAATGATGGATGTTAAACTTAATAAATTATAAAAAGCAATATTATGTTTGTAAATTTTTCTCAGTTATAAATGGGCAAACTTCCGCAGACCAACCCCGTCGAAAAAAAAACTTTTATACCGTTTCAATGCCATTTAATTAATTTTTGAAGGGGTTGGTCGGCGGAAGTTTGGCCATAAATTTGAGATTTTAAAAGTACATGATGGAGAATACAGCCAAAAAAAAAACGGCGCGACAGCCCATGAAGGGCCAAGGCCTACCGCCCAGCCGCCGCTGCGTCCCCCACCTCTGCCCACTACAGGCGTCATTGATGGGGTGCAGCACTGGAGGGTGGGACGTGGCCAGCTCCCGATTCCTCCCGGCCAGTAATGCGGTCTTCACGACCTGCGGCCGCTACTTTTCCATCAAGTAGCTCCTCAGTTGGTTCGCCCGGGACCTAACGAGACTGAGTGCATCCAGTGCCAGACCTCCCAAAGGGTATAAAATCCCCATGCTGGTACTGGGAATCGAACCCGGGTCCCCCGCGCCAGAGGCAAGCGAAAGTAGAGCAAGGAATTTAATTTAATTTAATTTAAAAGGTGAGTTAATAACACTGAACAACACTTACAAAATATTTTTCCGGGACGCGTTTAACTCACTTTTTAAATTAAATTAATTACAACAACATTGTTTTCAAACTTCTATGAAAGGAAGATAAGGAATTTAATATTTAATGACATGCCCAATTATTTGTTTTGGAATAGTTTTGGTTAGGTTCACTTATGTTTCGTCCGGCTTGTCTAATTTTAGGGCAGGTTTCGTTTTTCCAACTCATTGTAGTAGTTCGTAGTAACTGAAAGACTGTAGCTATTATATTCAGAACTGATTAGCAAGTAAAGGGTTAGACTTTTATATTAAAAATTACATACTTCACTTCATTTGTATTGGAAAAGCCAACTTTCGCTGTGCAAGCCCCATTGTCCAAAACATACACCGCACTGCCAATGCTCATTTTGATTTTGTTAATATAGCACAGCTTTCAGTATATTTTCCTTTTACGTTTATGTGTCACGCATTACTTAAATCACATTTTCGATTCATGTGCATTCAAATAGTTTACACAACAAAACACCAACAATCACATTGCGTGTATGTTGGTATCCTGATCACAGATCCACAGAATACCAACCCCACCAACCTAATCCTGGTTATATATTATACTGGAATTTCTGTTGGTTGCATGATATATGGCCATGCGACGTGCATGCGACTATCTAGTGGCGTGATGTTCAAACATAAATCTTTAAGGCATTGTACACCAAGGAGCTCGTGTGTACTTTTTTAAGTACTTGCGTATGCATATTTGGAATTAAATAAGATATTTAATGCACATTTTGTTTTAAATATGGAAAAATTGAAGCTACTAACAGTGAAGCAACAAGATTCTAAAGTAAGAACAAATTATAAACTAAAAACTTCACTTCACTTAGTTTCTAATTTGTTCTTACTTTAGAACATTTTGTTTTATTTTTTAAACCACCTTATATTTATTCAATGTTACTTTCTGAATGTTCTCTTAGCATAATGACACAATTCCCAATTCCGAAAATTTTTGCAGTAATTTTTTTTCATGTTGGAGCTGTGAATTAAACGATTATGTATTATCTTTATTTGCATTTTATAATAAAACTATTAATTTTAAAATTGCTTTTATTCATGTTTTCTGTTCTCTGAGTTGCGCTTCCTCTTCTTTCTTTTATCGACCAACATGCCTCTTGCATTCCTTACTGATATTTAATTGGGCTTATAAATATTTCTTCTTTCTAGTTATGGCAATCAGTAGCTTTTTCCTTCTTTAACATGTGGATTTTTTTTTTAGTATTTCCCGTGTAATAATTACCTGTAAAATATACCGTACCTTGAAGTGAAGTACAAAGAATTGTGTGTGGTTATTAAAATTGGGATATTCACGTTGTCTTATTTAATCTAACAAATGTATTTCTATTTCAGCTGGAAAATCTTTTAGTGAGCCGGAACATATCTTATTAGCTTGCATTGTTAGTTTAACGTATTATTAGAAAAATACATAATACAATAGACAGCCCCAGGTTATACACCATATGTATTACGCGTGATAATTCCTTAAAGTTATAACAAATTAACCAACACATGTATGTCTCGCTATCTCTTCTATGCACATAAAAATTCTTGCGGAGAATAAAAATAATCACCAATTAACCAAAGATACGAAGTGCACACTGGTGCCGTATATGGACTTAGCTTTTGCCCCTCCCTTTTTCTTGTATGTATTATTATAATTGTCAATACAATTACACTAATAACGTCAAGTTATTAAATACTGCTTACAGTTGCTAATAATGTGCAAAAATTAACTTCCGGATGTTTACGGCATTTTTTTTTTTTTTTCATTATTTCGATCTTAATAATTTAGGGGAATCAGCCCACACGAATAGTTTGTCGTGGATGTGAAAATTCTTTTGTTACTTAGCTATATATTGTTGTTATGGCTACAACAATTTATTGCTTGGTTTTCGGAATTTTCTTAGTGAGTGACACATTGGTTTCCCTTCATTGAGCTTTGAAGTCAGTTAAAAAGATTTCCAGCTTCAGTGAGTTCATTATGCGTACTATTGCCGAACATTTTCATGCAGTGCAGTGCAATTCTTCGAATGAATAAATGATGCGAAAAGGAATTGATTAAGAGATACGGACCTTGAATATTCAAGGCTACCGAAAGAGGGCTCTAGTCATGGAAGTGTAGTGATTTTTGTGAAATGCAGAAACAGCAAATAAAGATAACTTTAGGGAGTACTTCCCTCGAAGAGCGGCTTTCTGCAATATTAACCATGAACATCGTTACATCGTTTATCTAGTATTTTCAATTTAAATGAAAAATAATTTAGTCCTTCAGTAATTCTAAATATTATTCACTTAGAAACAACCAATCATACACATTATCTGTGGGTAACGCCATCTGTTTTGGCCACTAATCATCAAAAAATCGCATCCATCTTGAACTTTTGACCAACGTGGACCAGGTTGTACTAAAGAAAACGTAGTAATTTTTGGGCATATATATGTTCAAAAGATCAAACAAAACGAGTGCTGCTTAGGATCAAGCTGGAGTCGTGGGCATCTTCGATGCAGGCGCAGCAAGTGCAACAGCAAGCCCAACATCAACAGATTACTGGGGCCAATGTCATCCTCAAAATGAATGATATTCAGCAATTGTCCACAGTCGGTAAGGTCATATTTGGATTAATTCAAAGTGTTCTGTTGTACATATTATAAATAAGTGGTATTAGAATCGAACATTGGAAAAATTTGCTCTACATACGAAGAAGCGTTAACGCATCATTGTAGTACATAAGATATCTTGCGTGTCTATGTTTAGTGTTTAATGTCTCACGGAATTTAATGCATAACATTCACAGGACTTTTGGAACTAGCGCATCGGGAATACCAAGCCGGTGACTACGAAAATGCTGAACGACACTGTATGCAACTTTGGAGGCAAGAAACAAACAACACAGGAGTTCTGCTGCTGTTGTCATCCATTCACTTCCAGTGTCGCAGACTGGACAAGTATGCATAAAAATTTCACAATTTTAACACTTGCCCGTAAATGACATTCTGGTTTCTAATGAGTGTATATAATGTGCTTAACTGGTCAGTCAATTTTTACCCAGTAACTTAAGATTGCTAGTGCATATCAAGATCAATTACATTAACAGATTCTCTTGAGTGTTTGCAATGAGCGAGATGTATCACTAATTACAGAATTTGATGCCAAGAGAAGTACCTTGATATATTCTTTGTGTAATGTCTCTTCTTGCTTTGTCAACCATATTAAACAAACAAAATCACCATAGTATAATATATTGACAACAAATTTAATACTTCAAGGTTAGGTTAGGTGCAGTGTGTCACAGGTTTACATTGATGGTCATAACCTCAGAAATTAATTTTATCATAAATGACCCATTTGATGATGTCAAGTATAGAATCATGTATTTCAAAATGGAAAGTGTGTTGCATTATTAAATGCTATGGATAATGTAGCATGTTTACCAAACTCCAATTTTCATTACAAATACTCATGTTAGGGAAGTTGGATACATTGATAAATAACATCGGTACATTATTGTTTTAAGACCATGATATTGCCTCCGGAAACTCTTAAAAATGTGAAAATAACCTTTTTTCAAACCTCATTAGAAAGCAGATGCCGTATACTGAAAGCACATAGAAGGAGTATAAGCAAGTATAAGCAAGGTAGGGGATGGTGGGGAAAGTGGTATTGCCAACATTTGAAATGCAATAACTATGTCAGCAACATACGCAGGAAATGTGTGCCACAGCACATGCTTATGTTTCAAGTGTCGATGTTGGGAATGTTTCCACAGGAGAGGGAAAGGGTGAGCAGGAGAGGAACACTCCCATGATGCCTTGGGTGAAGTGCATGGAGATAATTTTGCTCAGTTGTTTCACTTTGTGTATCTCGCTCAAGTGCAGTTTACAGACATCAGAAATGTGTCAATTATTTTTCTTAAAGTTGTATTCTTAACACTTGTGCAATAAAACAGTGCAATATAGTGTTAAAAGCGCAAGAAAATTCATTTGATGTGTTTTGGTAAATATGCTACATTATCCAATGCTATAATTACTCTGCCTGAAAAATAGATTTTTCACTGGTTTTAAAATACGATAGGGAATACATTTGATTCCTACATAGAAATGTCAGTGCAAAAGAAAAATGATTTAAAGAAGGAAAATTTTTATATTACAGTACACAAAAGTAGATGTGATAATTAGAAAGTCTACCCACACTCTCATTTTAAGATACATTCGTGCATAGGAAATAAATTTAAATGTCAACAAGTACTACATTTTATTACAACTGTGCATATGCTGAGGGATGTACCAGCACACAAGTGGTAGCAAAATCCATGAAAATAGTGATTTTTTTAGTTTTTCCAAATGGCAAGGTTTTTAGTTCCTCTCCCAAACATACTTGTTACCAATTTATGTCACTGTTATTTGAAACCAAGATTTTTCCCAATCCTCGATCATTAGTGTTTAGCTTCACATATCCAGTGGTTATATTCTATAATTTCTTGAAAGTTCTGCTTCTCTCCTCTTATAAAAACATCTGTTAACTTTGTTTTGTGACTTGGGTTCTCAATCCCTTAGCTGCGCTTTGGATTATGCTTTGGATTATCACTAATTGATGGTTAGGCTCGGTGCCTCTAATTATGAACTCAATTTGACTATAACTGTCACAAAATTGAATGGTGGCTGGCTGAACACAAAATTAAATCATAGGCTTGCCATGCATTGCAGCATTGTATAGTTAAACACGCTGTGAAATCAGGCAGTACAACCAGTGATATAAAAAATAGCTAGCACCCAAAAAATATATTTGTACAACAGGAATGTTGGTCAAGTATCAGTCACCTTTAAATTTTGCGGCCACCACAGGTTTGTTACTTTGAGGATTATGATGCCATGTGAGCAGTTGGTAACATTTTTAACTAGGCTTTTACTGTGTTTGCAATACTATCTCGAATTGAATATATAGTTAGAGCCAATTATCAGGGAATTTCAAAGCATGAATAGGCATTAGTTAGCAGTGTAAACACATTTCCTCAATCTCATATTTTCGTTATATTTCTGTTGTATTTTTATTAATATTTATTTGTAATATATCTTGGCATAATATTGTATACTTATTTGTTTATTTATTGAAAATATTGTCCTTATATAGGTTAGGCTTCTTCTTAGCATTAGGTTTGTTGGATGTTGTAGCTTTTGATGTGTATCTTTGTTGGAACTCTTCCTCGTTCCACTCCTTGAAATTATCTTTGCACATTCTGAATCTCTTTGCCCTTCTTCCATCAAATAAATACTGAGCCAACATTTATCTTCAGAATTGCTGTCAACATACAATTGTGGTTGGAGGTACGCCATTTTTGTCTGTGAAACACGAGTAAACTCTTAAGTTATCTCACTAACCGCTACTTGAAGTTGTGGCTAGTGTACCTCAGAAACAAATCTCGGTTAGCCCTTAACCAAAGGTCGTAATACTGACATCTGTGTAACTTCAAGTTAACCGATACCTTTACCGGCTCTTAGTCACAGAAAGCAGTGTGTTGCTCTGCTTTTTGATCATATATTGGCAGTTCGTTATTGTAAACAGCATAGCCGCAAAATGCCCTCAAATTGTTTCAGAAACAAAGTCATTATTAGAAGGTAAGTATTAAACTTTCACTATATATTTTAACATGAAGATAGAAAATGAATAAATGCTGTAAGTAAAATACTTCGTTACTTTTGAAAGAACACAGGAATATGTGTTCATTTTTCAAGAAAACAGAAAGTAAAATAATTAAGCTCAGAAATGCTTGGAACTGGGTGCTAATGGCACATATATAATAACATATATCGAAAGCAATTCTCACAGAAATAGTTCAGACAGGGGTTACATTGGGTTGAGCTCACTTAGTGATTTGTTGTGTTTCTATACATCTTCGATTTTAGAGAAAATTGCAGAGGAAACTTAATTGGTAATTGAGTTTTGTCATCTGGTTGTGTGCTTAAGAGACAAATCTTAAAGTGTTGCATAATGATCTGATACACAGCATCATTCATGCATCTCAGTATGATAGGTCTTGCAAGGGAGGTAGATAATGACTGGAAACTTAGGGCAATCTAAATAATGCATGAACTTATTTATTAAAGTTTCACGGGCGATCAGCCGTGTGAGGTTTGAAAATATTGAGCTTTCGGCCATTCTAAACTCCATGGCCTTCGTCAGAATGAAATGACCGTTATTTTCCCGCTCCCCCTATATATACAATGTTAGATGGGAGGGGGTTGCGTTGCCCTGGCCAATGAGCGGGTGACGATTTGTGATTGGGCCTGCTGTTTCGGGCTATGTTTGTCACCGGCCACAGTGTTTTCTTGAGGGTTAGTACTTGGACCAGAATCGCTATAGTTGCTGTTGTGAATGTGTTTCATGGCTATTGTCCAGGCAGGGCTTAGCTGAAGACCGCGGTCCCTGTTGTAATTGTTTGGATGTAGTTTGATTTGAATGGCTTCCTTAATGACTCTGTCCCAGTATTTATCCGTATGCTCCAGAACTTTGATGTCTTCAAAGTTTATTTTGTGGACATACTCTATACAATGCTCAGCCACTGCTGACTTATCTGGTTGTAGGAGCCTGATATTGCGTTGATGTTCTTTACACCTTTCTTCTATTGTGCGTCCTGTTTGGCCTACATACACTTTACCACATTCGCAAGGAATCCTGTAAACTCCTGGGACCTTGAGTCGAAGTGGTTCTTTTACCGGTCTAAGGTATTCTTGGATCTTCTTTGGAGGTGTGAAGAAGGTCACCTCCAAAGAAGATCCAAGAATACCTTAGACCGGTAAAAGAACCACTTCGACTCAAGGTCCCAGGAGTTTACAGGATTCCTTGCGAATGTGGTAAAGTGTATGTAGGCCAAACAGGACGCACAATAGAAGAAAGGTGTAAAGAACATCAACGCAATATCAGGCTCCTACAACCAGATAAGTCAGCAGTGGCCGAGCATTGTATAGAGTATGTCCACAAAATAAACTTTGAAGACATCAAAGTTCTGGAGCATACGGATAAATACTGGGACAGAGTCATTAAGGAAGCCATTCAAATCAAACTACATCCAAACAATTACAACAGGGACCGCGGTCTTCAGCTAAGCCCTGCCTGGACAATAGCCATGAAACACATTCACAACAGCAACTATAGCGATTCTGGTCCAAGTACTAACCCTCAAGAAAACACTGTGGCCGGTGACAAACATAGCCCGAAACAGCAGGCCCAATCACAAATCGTCACCCGCTCATTGGCCAGGGCAACGCAACCCCCTCCCATCTAACATTGTATATATAGGGGGAGCGGGAAAATAACGGTCATTTCATTCTGACGAAGGCCATGGAGTTTAGAATGGCCGAAAGCTCAATATTTTCAAACCTCACACGGCTGATCGCCCGTGAAACTTTAATAAATAACGTGCGCCGTGAAAGCTTTAAATCTTACAATGCATGAACTGTTTAAAAATGGATATTCCAAGACTGGGAAATGTTATTAAACCCAGTGTCCCAAGGTTCAACTTGTTTTTACCAAACTGTTTGTGTCCAATGGAATTGAACACAAAAGAAATGGTGTTTGTCACACTATGAAGCATTTGACCCAAAAACAAATGACAGTTCGTGTAGATTGCATGAGAAATAGACATGGCAATTGCAAATATTAATATAGCGACTGTGATATTAAGTAATATATTTGGGATATATTTCCATGACTCTCAGTAGGAAGGAAAGATGTAGTAGGAATAAAAGACATTGGTAGACATGGTCATTGTTCTGAGAACAGGCCGTAGGGCAAGGTATATTTAGCTACTGGAGCGCAAACTCGTACATACACAGCAGCTGGCTGCATGGCTGCCTTATTGTTGTTACTATACTGCTCGCAAAGGTTAAAGGCATGTGAACGCTGGCCAATGCTCAAGCAGAGCACTGTTGCCAAGCGTAGTGTGTGTACCAGCAGAGGTTGTGTACATAAGAGCGAGTGAGATGTGTGTACTGCATTTGGCAGCGCTGGTGGGAGGAGCAAGCTTAGGATTTGCTGGAGTCTGCAGTACGGCCTGCCTTCATATGCCTTTAACTTTTGCGAAGATTATAATGTTGTTGTTAGCTAATACTGGATTTCTGACAGAAATCATTAATCCTATTGCTCTCCCAATATTCTTCACTGATGGATGGGGCTGTAGAAGTGGCCGGGCATATTTGAAGGTGGTCTTGGTCCATTTTCTCTTGCAGATCACATAGAGGACAGAGTGGTGAAGAAAATATCCCAATTCTGTTTAAATGTTTTGCCAGACAATCATGTCCCGTAATCAACCTGAAGGTTGTAACTGCCATTTTTTTTTATCTAAGTGCGGTTTTGCACGAAAGGAAAATGATCTCTTGAATACTGTTCAAAATATTGTTGTACATGTTGGCAGGATGACCCCTTTCAGAGACGATAGATGAGGAAATAAGTGGTATTCCATTAACAGAGACATCCAACCTTATGTTCTCGCACAGCACAAGGGATTTCCAAGGGATGTGCAGTCGTTACTGAAGAATCTATTAGGAAGTAGTTCACAAACTTAATAAACTATCTAAAAGAGTTAAATGCATCATATATTTTAGAAGATCCCAGAAGGATACTAAATGGAGATGAAACTAGTCTTAGTATGTGTCCAAGGACAGGAAAAGTGATAGCTCGCAAAGGATGGCACAATGTGTACAACATTCAATCAGGCAATGAAAAAGAAATTATTACAGTGCTTTTAGTGTTCACAGCTAGTAGGGAGATTGTTACACCTATGGTTTTTCCTTACATTCGATCACCCTGTGGCTTTTAATTTCTAATCTTATCCCGACTGACTACTGAATCTAGAAGGCCGAGTACTGGAAAATTCCCTTTAAAATTTTTAACATAATTTTTAATAGCAATAGCTCTGGCATTTACACTTTAACCCATATGTTTTAGAATTGCAATTAACATAGGTTTTCATATATGGCAATAGCTTTTGATGTTAAGAGTGATTAGTTAGGTGTTAAGAAAGTCACATGTTGCTACTGGCTGACAACTGGCACACTACCCTACTGCATATTTTAAAATTGATTCCATGAATAGTTAGTATTGTGTAATTCCCGTGACAAAACAAATGGGATGATAATGAACTCGTTAAAATAAACTACAATTGAAGCTTGTCTGAAACTATTCTCAATGAGCACCAGTTCTGCCCTTGCCAATGCTGATCCTTACCCAAACCAATACTGAACCCTCATTAGAAGGGGCCCTTAAATAGAAAGTGCAAGGTGTATATTGTTCTCCTAGCATTTTCCAAGTGAACCCAAATCTCTTCAACAATGTCTATCCTTCCACATTGAAGAGCTGCAAGGGATAGGAGGCTGTTGTTCTTGTGTTATATTGTGGTTGGTTTACATTCTTGGTATCCATTATGCACAATTTTTTGAGTACCCCAATTTTTCAGTAATCTCGTTACATTGCCTTTATCATGTTGAACATGAAAGACAATTCATTTGTTGATACCAGTGGCCTTCACAAATGATCTTGTCAACTCTCTGAATATTGCATGGAGTTGCTGCAATTACTGGCCTCTTCCTTTCATCAGTAAACAGTGATTGTACTTCGACGTGTCTATAGGGACTAACCCATCATCTCATAGTACTGAGTTCTACTGTTGCATCCTCAAAACATTTTTCAGTCTTTTATGAATGCATATGTGTGGTTCACTTTCTGCATTCAACAATTCTATCACAGAATGCTTTCTTATATTATAGCGGTGTCATCCATTTTATAATGGATGCAGTGATGCAACCTGTTGACTTGAGAAGGTGCTGTTACATGGATCGAAGAAGGGTTGAGAAATTGCAACTAATTCAAATGTTTTAAACAACCAATTTATTTACATATATAAAAGGGAATTGGAGACATTACTTCTGACTAACACAGTAGGTTTGAAATGAAGGTACTGTTAAATTTATAAATGATTCTGTATTATTTTAGATTTTGGTGTATTGTTTAGCACAGTTTGTAGTTCTGGAAGAAAAGAGCTTACATTTGAACAGTAATTAAATTAACCAAACATTTAATTAATATTCTACATAAACTTGAGTCATTGAGTATTTTAAGCATAATTAAAGTAATTGAAATGGAATTCTCAATACTTCTCTTCAATCACGTTTTTATATATTTTAGGTCTGCACACTTTAGCACGTTGGCCATTAAGCAAAATCCATTATTGGCTGAAGCATATAGCAACCTGGGAAATGTTTACAAGGAACGTGGACAACTGCAGGAGGCTTTGGAAAACTACCGTCATGCTGTTCGTCTGAAACCTGATTTCATAGATGGTTACATAAACTTAGCAGCTGCACTTGTAGCTGCTGGAGATATGGAGCAGGCAGTACAGGCTTACGTTACAGCCCTCCAGTATAATCCGGTAAGACTGCACTGCATGCATTTAATTTAGCAAAGCTTCTACTGTGTTTAAAGCATAACTTGCAAATTATGCAATTTAAAGTAATTATGTGAATCTTTGTTACTACCTAGTGTTTAATTCTTGGCAATAATGTCCAATGTTTTTTGTAGATTCTGTTTTGTTTGCAATTCTTTGGTATCTGGAGATGAAACTGGTCTATTTTCTCCAAATGAATGTGCTCAACCCTTACATGAAATTGTTGTGCTATATGAAAAAGTAAGTTTAAAACTGGCAAGTTTAAATGAAAAATATTACATTTCTGCTGAATATTTTTCCTAAAAAATGTAAGCTCTGAATTCTCAGCATCATGATACCCTCTCTCCTTCCTCCCAAAGAAAAAAGGAAGTCTTTCTCAACTTGTGTAAAAGCAGTATTTCATTTCACATGCTACAAGGATGATCCCAAACGTAAGGTCTCAAATATTTTTAAAAATGTAAAGAAATGTTTATTTGCAATAAATTGTATATAGTTTTGAAGCTTGAACATTTTTCTATTTTTTCAATAATTGCCATTTTGATCAATGCATTTTTGTAAATGCTGTGGCAGTTTTTGTATGCCTATGTCATATCAGCCTGCCACCATGCTATTGAAGCATTGGACCATGTTTCACCTCATTGTCACTGAAGCTCTTTCAGCCAAGTGTTCTTTCAACTTGGGAAACACCTGGTAGTCACTGGGCACTAAGTACGAACTCTAAGGTGGATAGGTGGTGACGTCCCATCCAATCTGTTGCAGAAGATCCAGTTTGACAGGTGGTGTGGGGACGAGCATTGTCATGTCAGAGGCTTATGCCCTTGTTTAAAATTCCTCTTCTATGGTTTTGAATTGCCCGTCTCAGTTTTTTTTTAATGTCTGGCAGTACTTGTCAGCATTTATTGTTGTACCAGGAGCCATGAAGTTGACTAACAATATCCTCTTTTGATCCCTTAGCTGCAAAGAGTACAGAATTTCAATTAAATATAAAATACGAAGGGAAGTTAAAGCAATAAAAATTAAAACTACAGATATATGTACAGTTTTTTATATTAAGGTCCTATCAAGAAATATTTATTTATTTTATATTATACATATAAATTAATATCTTCATTTTTATAGCAACCACCTTTAAAATACAAAATCAGGCTCTTCGCCTAATCACTGGAGCAGTTAAATCCACACCTATTGATGCCATGCTTGCCTTAACATGGACCCCATCAATAACAACAAAAATAGAAGAACAAGCATTGCTCCAACACGAGAAAATGTTAAGACTGCCAAACTCTAAATGGACAGAAGAGAACCTCCCCCCTTCAATCCTCAAAACTCATAATAGTTTCCTAGAAAAGGTAAAAGAGATTAAATCTAAATTGAACATTCCTAACACCAGAGAAAATCTACTTATAAGAGAAAATCCATTGGAATTATTGCAACCTACCTTAAGTTTGGAATTAATAGAGGAAATATGTAAATCAGACACACCAAAAGAAATACAAAAACTTCTAGCTCTGGAAACAATCAATACTAGGTATCCCACAGAAGAATGGCTGCACATATATACTGATGGATCCTCCAAGGAAAACCTTACTGGAGCTGGAGTTACGTGTTCACATTTTTCCTTTTATCATTCTGTTGGCAGAGACACAACAAATTATAATGGAGAAATAGAGGCTATACACATTGCTCTCCGACAATTATTAAATCTTCCCTTAAATAAATTTAACAAGGCAGTAATTCTTTCAGATTCTAAAGCTGCAATTCAGGGAATATGTTCAAATACTACAAAGAAGTCAACAAAAATTAGAGAATGCTACAAAATGTTAACACAACTCCAAAAAGTTAATAAGACTGTTCATCTCCAATGGATTCCAGCACACTGTGGAGTCATGGGGAACGAAGCTGCAGACTCACTTGCAAAGAAAGGCACAACAATAAAACAAAATTATTATTTATTTGTGCCAACAAACTTACTGTTGGTGTCTTTAAACACACAAGCCATGTGTGGGCAAAGTTTAAGAGGTAGAACTGGAACTTAAAAATTCAAAAATCCCAGTTGTGGCATTGAATTTTTAAGTTCCAGTTCTACCTCTTAATAAAACAAAAGTCTAAATTCAATTTCTCATTCCTCAATAAAACGCTTGATCATTAAAAAATTTTCTCATTCATACCTACAAGAAATAGAAACAAATGCCAAAGATAAAAAATGGATTACACTACTTTCCAACCCAGATATAATCCCCCAGAGACCAAGGAAAACAGCGGTTGCAGCCTTCCGACTATTGACAAATCACGACTGCTTGGCGAGTCATCTCTACAGAATAGGTATCTCAGCCTCGCCAATATGTGTCCTGTGCAACGATCCAGCAGAAATGAACGAAGACCACTTGAAGACCTGTGAAGCATTAAGATCAGAAGAAACTACAGTTCAAAAGTATTGGAAAGCACGAATGCTAATGGCTTCATTGCCAGATGCAAGGCACTAGAAAACAACAACAACCACCTTTAAAAGATTCGACTATCGAACAAAGTCTAATGTAGCACATTACAAGGCATTTGATTTTCTCAATACTGCTAAAAGGAATTAGTAATAATGCATATTACTTGGTGACATATATTTTTTATATATTTAAATGTGCAATTCTTGTATATAAATATATTCCGCATAACTTGGAAACGGCTCTAACGATTTCCATCAAATTTTGTATTCAGATAGGGTTTTGCTTATTAAGTTAATCTAAATAGGTGTAATTCCCAAAAAAACACAATTTTACATAAAAAATAACATTTTTTATTCCCGCTTCAACAGTGCAATTCTTGTATATATACATATTCCTGGTATTTCAGAAATGGTCCAAAAATTTGGTTAAATTTTTGTATACATGCATATTATATTCACAGTGTTTTCTCTACTCACTTTTAGGTAACACATTTACATCTCTTTCTCTACACACTCTTCTGTAAACTATTTTCCACACGCACACACACACACACACACACACAAAAACATTTTTATCCCCAGTTTGAAAATAAGTCATACCATGTTCTGTATGTTTCAAATAGAAATGCTATTACATTCACACTATTTTCTCCTCACACTTTTAGGCAACACATTCACATCTCTTTCTCTACACAGTCTTCTACAATTAAGTCATACAATTTTCTGTATGTTTGAAATAGAAATGCTGCATATTACATTCACAGTGGTAGAATAGGTATCTCAGCCTCACCAATATGTGTCCTGTGTAACGATCCAGCAGAAATGAACGAAGACCACTTGAAGACCTGTGAAGCATTAAGATCAGAAGAAACTACAGTTCAAAAGTATTGGAAAGCACGAATGCTAATGGCTTCATTGCCAGATGCAAGGCACTAGAAAACAACAACAACATTCACAGTGGTTTCTCTACTTAAGTACTTTTAGGTAACACATTTACATCTCTTTCTCTACACACTCTTCTATAAGCTATTTTCCACACGCACACACACACAAAAACATTTTTACCCCCACTTTTAAAATAAGTCATACCATGTTCTGTATGTTTGAAATAGAAATGCTATTACATTCACACTGCTTTCTCCTCTCACTTTCTAGCCAAGAATATTCCCTGTCCTAATCATAGCCTGGAAGTATGAATGTATTGTGTGCTCTAAAACTCAAAGACACAACTAAGGTAATACATTCACATCTCGTTCTCTACTCTTCTACAAAGAAGTCATACAATCTTCCGTATGTCTGAAATAGAAATGCTACATATTATATTCATATTGTTTTCTCTACTCACTTTTAGATAACACATTCACATCTTTTTCTACTCACTCTTCTACAAATAAGTCATACAATTTTGTGCATGTTTGAAATGGAAATGCTGGAAATTACACTCAGTGTTTTCTCTACACACTTTTAGGTAACACATTCACATCTCTTTCTCTGCTCACTCTTCTACAAATAAGTCATACCATTTTCTGCATGTTTGAAATAGAAATGCTACATATTACATTCACAGTGGTTTCTCTACTTAAGTACTTTTAGGGAACACATTCACATCTCTTTCTCTACTCACTCCTCTATAAACAATTTTCCATAAAAACGTGATTTTACACCAAAAATCATTTTTATTCCCTGTTATAAAATAAGTCATACCATGTTCAGTTGTTTGAAATAGAAATGCTATTACATTCGCACTATATTGTCTCACTTTTAGGTAACACATTCACATCTGTTTCTCTATTCACTCTTCTACAAAGAAGTCATTCAATTTCTTGCAAGTTTGAAATAGAAATGCTACGTATTAAATTCACACTGTTTTCTCTACTTACTTTTGGGCAACACATTCATAACTGTTTCTCTACTCACTGCTCTAGAAATAAGCCATAGAATTTTCTGTATGTTTGAAATAGAAATGCTGCATATTACATTCAGTGTTTTCTCTACTCACTTTTAGGTAACACATTCACATCTCTTTCTACTCACTCTTCTGCAAATAAGTTATACAATTTTGTGCATGTTTGAAATAATGCTACGTATCACATTCACACTGTTTTCTCAATTTACTTTTAGGTAACAGATTCATAACTTTTTCTCTACTCGCTCTTCCAGAAATAAGTCATACAATTTTCTGTATGTTTGAAATAGAAATGCTTCATATTACATTTACAGTGTTTTCTCTACTTAAGTACTTTTAGGTAACACATTCACATCTCTTTCTCTACTCACTCTTTTATGAACAATTTTCCATAAAAACGCAATTTTACACAAAAAAAACAACAATTTTATCCTTGCTTTTAAAATAAGTCATACCATGTTCTGTATGTTTGAAATAGAAATGCTGCATATTACACTCACAGTGGTTTCTCTACTTACTTTTAGGTAATACATTCGCATCTCTTAGGTAACACATTTGCATCTCTTTCTCTACTCACTCTTCTACATACAGTTTCTATCATCTACATATATATACTATTGTACTATTTTCTCTATTCACTTTTGTTTTACATAACAATTCACATGTTATTCCTATCGTTTATCAACTTCATACATACCAACGCCTATACATATCGTATGTTGAAGAGTGAGTAAACTCCAAAGACGGTTGACCGATTGCCATGAAAATTGACATATCGAAGTGTTGTTTTCATGTCGAAGATTTTTATGGAATCCATTTTACCACGCAACATATCACGTTCACATGGTTTTCTCTACTCCATTTACTTTTACCTAACATACTATTCCCTCTTCTACAAACAGTCCATACATTTTTCCATACATTTGAAATATAAGTGAAAGTATAACATTCACACGGTTTTTCCACTCATTTTTCTTTAGTAAAACACAATCACATTTCTTTCACTACTCCCCCTTCTACGAACAATTACAAACAATTCATGTAATTTTCTATGTGATTGAAACAGAAATATGTGGTACATTCACATGGCTTTATCGACCAGATATTCTTCCTGTAGTCTTTATTCCTCAACAGTACTTTTCCTTAGTGTCGCTCCAGTGTTTTAATAAAAAATAAAGAAATAGTTAAAAAAAGTAAAGTAATCACAATTGGTGTCAAGAGTGCGCTGAAAAGCACGATATGGGACAGTTGATGAAACAAACGTTAGCCAAGATGGGGAATGAAATGAATTCCGGAATGCGGCAGAGGAAACAAATATGAACGCCGAATTGGAAAAATGTAAACTACGGAATAGAACATGTGAGAACAAAAATTGACAAAATGGAAACAAAAATGGAAGCGAAATTGAAAATGTATACTCCGAAACGGAAGAGATGAAGGCGGGAATGTCCAATATGACGATAGATTATCAAAGAATACTAACGAGCGACTAGCCGAAGTTAAGGAAGCCATGGAAGAACTCGGCGGAAGTATGAAGGACCTTGGTCAACGTGCTACCGCCCTGGAGTCAATCGCAGCACCAAAGAACTGAACTCCATAGTGGAACAAATGCTCGACAAAAACCTCAAACTAGGTGGATATCTATGGGGCAGGCCTGTGTTCAGCAGTATACGTTTTTCAGCTGAAATGGCATTTGTGAAATATTTGTATGTATTTCTATATCTCTTGTATCTCGGAAATAACTCTTAACAATTTCGACAAAAATTATTATTTAGTTACGTTTTGCCTTTCAGTTTTAGATAAGTATCTTCTCCCACAAAAAAAAGGGGGGGGGGATTTCACAAAAACAGAGGCAAAAAACGCCGAGCAAAGCTCGGTGACCCAGGTACTATATATATATATATATACATATACACACACAGGGTGTAAATGAATAACACCGCTCAAATTTTTCAATTTGAGACAGGAAACGAATGGTCTATGACATCAAGTTAATAAGTTATACATATTCAAAGTAATTTGAGATTGTGACCAATAAATCATAACCAGAAAGAAATATATCAATACTATCCACTCAAATCAAAATAGTGCTTATTAGGAATTTAGTGAAACCTGCCTGCTGTCTCTCTGAAGAAGCACTTTTAAATTCTAGCGCTATAAAAAGCGCTTAAATTGGACACTTAACATGTGTCTGTATGCCACTGCAATGGATAATCGGTTGTGCCAAACGCCTACAGAAATATAGGACACTTCTAAAATGTGTGTTTTGGCCACGTGGTTAAGCCGACTGACTGTGGACCTCATGAAGCCAAGAAATAGAGTTCATACCCAAAGAGGTTATAAGTATTTTTTTTTCTCATTATTTTCAGAGAAATGTTGTACATTTGGTTTAAAAATAGCAAAATACAACCATGATATGCAATGTACAAAGTATCGTTTACTTTTACCTCTTCTTACACCTGATGAGTTAGGCTGGAGGGTTATGTATTGCCATTTGTGTGAAGCTGACTGTAGGCTATTTGTCCATGTCAAAAACAGAAATGTTCCTTCCAACAGTTGACGTGCCGCAAACAGTTCACAAAACGTTGAACCAGTAATAGCATAAAGTACTACAACTACCCAAAGAGACGCTGAATACCTATGTGTTAGCATGACAAATGACTAATACTGCCAATATGTGACCTTAATAACCCTGGAAGACACTAACATCACCATGTGGTGACTGTTTCCTACTCGGGTCACCCAGGCCTCATTTCCTATTTCTTTCAGCACACAGTAACATTGCATTAGGCTTGAACCATTTCATTTAAGTGAAAACGAACTTCTCAGTGTGTACCTGCTATTTAGGTAATGCAAGTGTAAATAATAGTTAAACAAACTTGAAAAAAAAATTTAAAGATTAGTTAAAAGAAGAATTACAGCGACACAAATGTTTTGTGTAAATCAAATTAGATTAAGCATGCACTTATAAAGAACGTAAGAAAAAGCGCACACAAATATGGGGTTATGAGTATTTGAACCTGCGCTTTTAATATGTGTGTGCCTTCATGTCTGGTCACCATAACCATTGTGCTAAATAGGCAGCGAAATTCGTCTGCTTGTAGTCTCTTCACACGTTATAGCTGCAGTGATCATGCTCAGTGGTGTGCATACCCTCAAAGAATTTTAAGGCACAGTTCTGTAATTTGTAATCCTAGACCATAGGTTTCCTATCTCAAATTGATTGCCTATGAACTATCACCAGAAAATTTGTGTAGTGTTATTCATTTACACCCTGTATATATATATATTAGTAAGAAGATTTTTATATCCATTTTTTATATTTTAAGTATGATCTATTGAAACATATACATTGCAATGGTTTTGAAATGGTGATATTTATGTAGACATATTTTCTAACCTTATTTTTAATGAAAAAATAAAGGGTGAGTCCATTATGTGAAGAAAACAAACTAAAAGAATTTTTAGGTTAGAAGAAACTTACCTACCAGTCACAATTCTGCTATCAGTCTATCACTGCTACTACTGCTACCACCATTTTCCATCTCAGATTCTTTATCTTCTTCTTCCCATAAAAGTCATCATATGAGCCATCCAAAGCATTGGCTATACCGGTCTTCAGGAAACATTTTACAACTACCTCAAGTTTTATCTGTTTCCACGTCTTTACGATCCACTTGTACAATCATTTCTATGGAGGACTGTTTTATTTTCCCTGTTGGTGTAGGTCATGACTTTTACTTGACATCCAGTTGGTGTAAAGCTTCCTAATATTGTCTTTGAATGATTTGTTTACACTAACATCTAGCGGCTGCAGCACTGATGTGAGACCACCCAGAATAACAGCAACATCTGTTTAAGCATCTGTTAGCACTTTAATATTGTTGCCTAGATGACCTTGAAGATTGTCCCATTCTAGCAAAACTGGCTGCCAAAGCAGAGCACCAGGTCGATTTTTCCACACTGTCTTTAACCAATCTTTGGCCATCTCCCCATCCATCCATCCCATTCGTCCGAATCCATCCCCTCCCGTCCCCTCCCCTCCCGTCCCGTCCACCCTTTTCTTGGACTCTGACATGAATAGTGGCTGGACATTTAATTCTGTTGCTTCACTGTTAATAGCTTCATTATTTCCTTATTTAACACTTTGTTTTCCTTTATTGTTGATTATTGTATTTGCTGACATATCAAAGAGCACTGGTGTCTGGACCACATTGCCAATTTTTGACAAGTAATTGTTCCTCTTGCATTAATTACATGCGTATGGAATTCTAAAATTGTTTGTCGAAAGTCTTGCAGCATTTTTTGGCAAATTCATGTTCATCTTCTGAGTGAAAGTTCCTTACGTCTCATAAAGTGGAAGATCCAGCCCCTGCTCATTTTGAATTCATTATTACTTATTCCCATACATCGTGCTATTTTCCTAGCCTTAAAGTGAAAAGCATGAAACCCCACTTCCATTGTTATGCAACTCAAGCTCATATTCTAAAAGTTCACTTTCAAGTTCAGGATATTTTCTGCTCTTTGGCCCACAAAATGATTTTCTGGACTTGTCTTCATTAGTGCTTTTTTGTTTCTGGCACTTACAAATATTGCACTCTGAAACCATGAACTCACGGCCGGCGAATCTATTTCCATTCTATTCGGCATATTTGATCACGTTTAACATAAAACCAGCTGTATAACTGCAATACTTCTTCTTTGTGTCCATTTCTCACAGTTGGAATACCATGGGTAGTACTAGAGAGTAAACAACAAACTTAACGCTTCTAACAAGAACAGCCTACTGATACTGAACTGAAAATGTACGTGATGTTTCTAATTTTTGGAACTACCAATCATTATTGCCAGTTTTGTCCATTGTTGTTCATACTGAAAATGCAGAAAACTATATGTTGCCACAGTTACTGTGAAGTTTTTTGTAACTACCGATCATTATTGCTGGTTACGTCCATTGTTCAAATGTAGATTAACCTATGCTGCAGGTATTACAATATTTTATGACCAAAAATTTGTTACAAATTAAATGTATCCATTATGCAGGTATTACCATATTTTATGACCAAAAATTTGTTACAAATTAAATGTATCCATTATGCGGTGGCATCCATTACGTGCATAAATATGGTAATTGACATTGACAGGCAACAAAATAAGAGTAATTCTTGACCCTGGTGCTGTGTTTTTAAAAGATTATTGCTTTGCGTTGAGCTATGAGAATTTTTTCTTCCTCTCAGGGCTTGGTACTGGTGAAATGAATGAACACTCGATGTAACTTCACTATACATCACTTTATTAACACTTTTATCGTCCCTCATTACTCTTGTTATAATAATTGAATTGACTTTCGTTGCACCTATTTGTATTTTCTTGACAGTCGTTTTACTTTATAAAATCTTTTAGATCCACGTCTACGCGCGTTACCAAAAACGTTTCTTCACCTTTCAAATACAGAGATGCTACTAACAAAAAATTGGCGCCTCTACATAACACTTTTTATATTCATGCGCGTATACACTCATTCTGTACTTTCGTATGCTAAATAGTTCCTGTAATGTTAGGGAAGTGATCTTTATCTATCCTCCCTACACTTTTAACATTAAATATACATATATGGTTCTTATATTTATACATATTAAATTTAAACATGAAACTTAACATTTATGACGTTTTTAAACAATTCTATTTTTCACAACAATTGATAAAATAGTAATACATTTTCATTACTCAACCAATCCTTACCAATATGAAAAATAAATTACAGTTGCAATAAATATTTACGTAAATGATATCCTTTTGGGGTCTAACCATATATTCTGTCTCGACCCTACAATCCAATTTGAAAAAAATCTAGGCCAAATTAAGAAGATTGGTAAGGGAAAAATGCTACATTTTAAGCCTTGCATTCCTTATTTAAGAGACAAATACAAAATTTCAAAGTAGAAAATGATTGGTCTATTTCTTGGGCTCATGGAGTGATTTACTGTTAATTTGTTAAGACATTTTGAATTGCAATTAAGAGTTTTAGAAGATATTGGTTTACAAATTATTTGTGATTCTTTGTACATTTAACACAATTATTTGTACACTACACTAAATTAAATAAATAATTCTAAAATGGTTAGCTGTCCTATTGCCAAATTTTATAATAGTGAGTGAGTGAGTGATTAGGGTTTAAGGGCCCGTCGACAGCTAGGTCATTAGAGCCCCGAAAATTTTATAATAATTTTGTACGTTATTACACTTTATCAGCTATTTTTACACTATACGATTTTTTATCCTTTATAATTCCTATTTAAAGTTGTCTTTTTCTATTAACAGGCGTGTCTTTATGACAACTATAAAATAGGACAGCTATCCAATTACTGGACAATCTCACATATTCCCCCTGTACCTACAAGAATACCAGCCATAATTTCTACAAATGTTTATTTCAACTAACATTATTTGAGATATATCAGGCATAATTTATGCCAAAATTTAAATAAACCATTATTTAATACTTTGATTATTATCATCACCATCAGCCTGCCTCTGTAGCATGATGGCTAGTATGTCTGCCTCACGTTCAAGAGGTCACGAGTTCGAATTTCGCGTAGGGTAAGTTACCCGGATAAGGTTTTTTCTGAGGTTTTCGCTTATCCTGAGAAGACGAATGTTGGGTAACTTAAAGCTCTATGGACCTTGGGCTCATTTCAGCATCATTTCAGTCACTCACCGTCCGATATTACATTACGTTGGAGGACGTTAACAATAACAACAAAAAAATCACTATCATTATCATTGTGTCTTGACTGTACAGGTCCATGGTGGTTGTAGGTGTGGTTCTAATTTGTTGGAGCCAACCCCAACTCTTACAATTATCCACCTTTTCATGTTAGCTGATGTTGTTAGTCTACTCATATGATAGGTCCATTTTATCAAAGGCGTTATCTGAATTGCATTGCTGTGTATATTGTAATAAAAAGATTGTAAAATCAGTTGGAAACCCGGAATTTGTTATCAGTAAATGGGTCATATGTTATTGAGGTATACTTTAGCGAGGAGTACGTTCTCTCCCCTCTGTTCATTAAATTGCTGTTCCTCTGAATTTTGCACATTCGTTTATGTAAGAACTTCAAGCAATATGTCTTAGTAAGCGCAAAACTGGACTTACAGCACACATGCCATTTGACAGGTGGCTTACCTTCAAAAAAATAAGGGACTCACCTGGTATAAACTTGATAGGCATGTTAACGATCATCTGAGGAATACCTTTTCAATAAAGGGTTATCTCCAGTACAGGGAAGAAAAGCAAAAGTTTTCCATCTTTTGATTTTGATTTTATTTTTAACCTACACATTCCAGGTATTATCTAGCAAACTGTGAAAATATAACCTGTTGTATTATTCCACAAAAATGAATCTGTGATTTCACGGAAATACATGTGTGTACCAGACATAAATAGAAAAAAAAATCTGATGTGTTGCACTCACATGACTTTCTCTAGTTTTGTACTAACCATTCTTACAAACTCTTGTTCCTATATCTTCTTTGTGTTAGTTAAGATAAACGTTTGTACAAATTATCTTACTGCTTATTTCCTTGTAGGTCCAAGTAGAATATTAGAATACAGCAGGCTTTGAGCGGTAGTCAAGTCTTTTAAAGCTTTGAGATCCTGTTCTGTTTGCACGCTTAACATATAAAAAAATGAATGACACTCCATTTCACGAAAGTTTTAAGTTTTCCGAAACTGACACAAATAACAAGGAATATCTCCGAAATGGTTCACTCTACAAAAAAATTATTTAGACATAAAGTGTGTATTTTAGCGAGATGTACATTTTTTGTAGAGTAAGATTTTGTCTATCTCTTATGGTTTGAGTTGTTGAAAAATCATCCAGAGTAAAGAGGACTACATAGGCTATTTCCTTCAAAATTTTGGTGTCACATCCTTGAAAGACATTAAACTTAAATACAAACTTTGGCTTTTAACAGACTTTTCATTGTTGAGTTATGCTGTCCTCACACACGCACACACACCTTTTTCTAAAAGTGCTGTTTTTGCATTCCGGGGGTCAAATCTAATTTTTCCGGTGAAATCTCGACATCAAATTTTTGGGTGCAATACAATACTTCCTCTACTTACCAGGAGAGTAAGTAGAGTACATTAGTACATTAAAATGACTTTCTCTATTCATTGTTCAACAAACTTTTTAAAACAGTTGACTCTTCTATCTGCTTTTTTAATTGAGTTAAGCATTTGTATAAATGGTTTTATTTGCATGTTCTCTGGCAGGAATCTTGGGAAGCGTTATCTGGCACTCAATTAAGGGTAATCAAGGACACTGTGCAACCCTGGCAGACCAGCTGCAGGGTAGGCCACACTCGAACTACGTATGGACACCTTATGCATGGTGATCCGGAGCCTGTGCAATGTTCCACTCTCTGTCGCACATGTCCTCCTTGATTGTCCGCGATACGCTTGTGAGCACCAGTCCGTTGGCCTGGGTCTACACTGTGCTCAGTTTTAGGCAACAACCCAGTAGCTGTGGCTTTGTTCCACAATCGATTTTATGAAGCAAGTGTAAGATTTTATTTTGGAGATTTTAGCTTTTAGATTGCCTTATCTTTTGGTTTTACCGTTTTTAGTTTAACTATTTTTCCTTTGTAGCAATTTTAAGCTTGTTTTTAGCATTTTAACTGGAATGTTTTAATAGCTGAATTTAGCTGCTTTTATCTATTTTAAGTTTCAGTTTTTAGTTTTTTATGAGTTATTTTTTAACACTTGACCTTCTGTGATTGTACTTTTGGACTCAGGGCCCTAGTGACCAAGTTGTCGACTGGTCCTTAAACTCGATACACTCACTCACTATTTGCATGTAGGTACAGTAGAGCTTTATATTGTGCAAAACAGAGATTTGGTGTGTTCAGATAACTGATTATTTTAATAACTGAACATTAAAGGGAAAAAATTAATATAGTATTTTGAAGGGTTGGAGGAGAAGTGACACAATAACCTGTGCTACAAAATAAAGCTGTACTTGAATTTATTTTACTCATCTTAAAATATTTATTACAGTTTCACGGGTGATCAGCCGTGTGAGGTTTAAAAACATTGAGCTTTCGGCCATTGTAAACTCCATGGCCTTCGTCAGAATGAAAATGACCGTTAGCTTTCCGCTTCCCATATATATACAATGTTAGGTGGGAGGGGGTTGCGTTGCCCTGGCCAATGAGCGAGTGACGATTTGTGATTGGGCCTGCTGTTTCGCGCTGTGTTTGTCACCGGCCACAGTGTTTTCTTGAGGGTCAGTACTTGGTGCAGAATCACTATAGTTGCTGTTGTGAATGTGTACCGATTAGAGACCACCATCATGACAACATCAACAGACGCTACAACACAATACTGCTACACAGACACACTCCAAACACAACAACCAACTCAGCAACAACCAGCGGCAGCATCAACTCGATTCACTCTTCCAGCACTTCCACAGAAACATCCACACACCAACTACGAGCCACCAGACAAAACACGGAGAAGGCGGACACCACAACATGCATATTTGGACAGACTGCACGACTCAGCCACCTGTACACACGCAACATGTGCTAACCTACGAAGAAACAGCAACTACCAGTAACACACTATCCCCACACCAATACACCGTGCGTGACAGCCAGGGCCCTGGTCATGGTTGTCACCCGGGCAAGTCAACGCCATATCCACTAGATAGCCGTGGATTTTTCACTTTACATTAAATAACCGAGGTGCTTACTGCGGTACTCGGCAACCCTCACCCATACTCACCTTTCAAGGATAGTACACTTATCCTTTCTTTAGTTTAGGTTATTCCCGTCCCCTATTCCCTACCCGGCGAGATAAGCCAAGTCTTTATCCTTCCAACTCTACTTCTGTCTCCCCTTTCCAAAAAAAAAAAATGTGAATGTGTTTCATGGCTATTGTCCAGGCAGGGCTTAGCTGAAGTCTGCGGTCCCTGTTGTAATTGTTTGGATGTAGTTTGATTTGGATGGCTTCCTTAATGACTCTGTCCCAGTATTTATCCGTATGATCCAAAACTTTGATGTCTTCAAAGTTTATTTTGTGGACATACTCTATAGAATGCTCGGTCACTGCTGACTTATCTGGTTGTAGGAGCCTGATATTGCGTTGATGTTCTTTACACCTTTCTTCTATTGTGCATCCTGTTTGGCCTACATACACTTTACCACTTTCGCAAGGAATCCTGTACACTCCTGGGACCTTGAGTCGAAGTGGTTCTTTTACTGGCCTAAGGTATTCTTGGATCTTCTTTGGAGGCGTGAAGAAAGTCTTGATGTTATACCTAGTGAGTATTCGGGAGATCTTGAGACGGAACCATAGAATGGTATGTAGGCTTTGTTCGGCCAGCTATCCATCCTTTGAGTGAGGCGTTGGGGGTTGTTTAGATTGTTTTCAACCTTTTTGCGTGCCTTTTTAATGTCACAAGCCTAAAGTACCCCTTCGACCCATTGTGAATGCCATACGCTCACCTACTTACCTGCTTGCCAAACATCTTACCACTCTGCTGAATCTGCTGGTGGGTGACTGTCAACATCATATTGCAAATTCCAGCCACTTTATACAGAAAATTTCAGCGCTGAAAGTGGACCCGGATGATATTTTGGTGAGCTTTGATGTGGAATCCTTGTTCACCAGAGTGCCGCTAGAGGACTCACTACAGCTCTTATCTGAACGGTGTCTGGAAGACATCACCCAGCTCTTCAGACACACGCTCACTTCCACATACTTCAATTACAATGGCCAGTTCTTCGAACAGACGGATGGTGCAGCCATGGGTTCACCGTTGTCACCTTCTATTGCCAACTTTTTCATGGAGAGCTTGGAACATACTGCTCCGGATACCACCTCAGACAAACCAAATGCATTCTTCAGATACGTGGATGATACCTTTGTTATCTGGCCACATGGAAAAGGAAAACTTTCCGCCTTCTTAGACCACCTCAACAACCTACATGCGAACATCAAGTTTACCATGGAAGTTGAGAACGATGGCTCACTTCCCTTCCTAGATGTTCTGGTCTACAAGA
The DNA here is from genome assembly GCA_030765045.1 of Tenodera sinensis. Lineage (NCBI taxonomy): Eukaryota > Metazoa > Arthropoda > Insecta > Mantodea > Mantidae > Tenodera > Tenodera sinensis. The sequence goes on from CM060966.1 coordinate 149,326,846, forward strand.
AGCCGGACGGCAGCCTAGGTCACACGGTATGCAGGAAACCAACACACACCAACCGCTACTTGGATGCCTCCAGACACCACCATCCTACTCAAAAGAAGACAGTTATCTCCACTTTGTTTCACCGGGCTTTCGATATTGCGGATGAAGACCACATTAAGCAAGAACTTAAATACCTACGAGACACCTTGCTAAAAATGGGTACAGTGATGACATCAAAAAGGCACGCAAGAAGGTTGAAAACAATCTAAACAACCCCCAACGCCTCACTCAAAGGATGGATAGCTGACCGAACAAAGCCTACATACCGTAAGATTTAAAGCTTTCACGGCGCACGTTATTTATTAAAGTTTCACGGGCGATCAGCCGTGTGAGGTTTGAAAATATTAAGCTTTCGGCCATTGTAAACTCCATGGCCTTCGTCAGAATGAAATGACCGTTATTTTCCCCGCTCCCCCTATATATACAATGTTAGATGAGAGGGGGTTGCGTTGCCCTGGCCAATGAGCGGGTGACGATTTGTGATTGGGCCTGCTGTTTCGGGCTATGTTTGTCACCGGCCACAGTGTTTTCTTGAGGGTCAGTACTTGGACCAGAATCACTATAGTTGCTGTTGTGAATGTGTTTCATGGCTATTGTCCAGGCAGGGCTTAGCTGAAGACCGCGGTCCCTGTTGTAATTGTTTGGATGTACTTTGATTTGAATGGCTTCCTTAATGACTCTGTCCCAGTATTTATCCGTATGCTCCAGAACTTTGGTGTCTTCAAAGTTTATTTTGTGGACATACTCTATACAATGCTCGGCCACTGCTGACAACCAGATAAGTCAGCAGTGGCCGAGCATTGTATAGAGTATGTCCACAAAATAAACTTTGAAGACACCAAAGTTCTGGAGCATACGGATAAATACTGGGACAGAGTCATTAAGGAAGCCATTCAAATCAAAGTACATCCAAACAATTACAACAGGGACCGCGGTCTTCAGCTAAGCCCTGCCTGGACAATAGCCATGAAACACATTCACAACAGCAACTATAGTGATTCTGGTCCAAGTACTGACCCTCAAGAAAACACTGTGGCCGGTGACAAACATAGCCCGAAACAGCAGGCCCAATCACAAATCGTCACCCACTCATTGGCCAGGGCAACGCAACCCCCTCTCATCTAACATTGTATATATAGGGGGAGCGGGGAAAATAACGGTCATTTCATTCTGACGAAGGCCATGGAGTTTACAATGGCCGAAAGCTTAATATTTTCAAACCTCACACGGCTGATCGCCCGTGAAACTTTAATAAAAAGCCTACATACCATTCTACGGTTCCGTCTCAAACAAGATCTCCCGCATACTCGCTAGGTATAACATCAAGACTTTCTTCACGCCTCCAAAGAAGATCCAAGAATACCTTAGGCTGGTAAAAGAACCACTTCGACTCAAGGTCCCAGGAGTGTACAGGATTCCTTGCGAATGTGGTAAAGTGTATGTAGGCCAAACAGGACGCACAATAGAAGAAAGGTGTAAAGAACATCAACGCAATATCAGGCTCCTACAACCAGATAAGTCAGCAGTGGCTGAGCATTGTATAGAGTATGTCCACAAAATAAACTTTGAAGACATCAAAGTTTTGGATCATACGGATAAATACTGGGACAGAGTCATTAAGGAAGCCATCCAAATCAAACTACATCCAAACAATTACAACAGGGACTGTGGACTTCAGCTAAGCCCTGCCTGGACAATAGCCATGAAACACATTCACAACCGCAACTATAGTGATTCTGCACCAAGTACTGACCCTCTAGAAAACACTGTGGCCGGTGACAAACACAGCCCGAAACAGCAGGCCCAATCACAAATCGTCACTCGCTCATTGGCCAGGGCAACGCAACCCCCCTCCCACCTGACATTGTATATATATGGGGAGCGGAAAGCTAACGGTCATTTTCATTCTGACGAAGGCCATGGAGTTTACAATGGCCAAAAGCTCAATGTTTTTAAACCTCACACGGCTAATCACCCGTGAAACTGTAATAAATAATGTGCGCCGTGAAAGCTTTAAATCTTACTTAAAATACTCTGTAAAACGTTAAAAGTGGCAGTGGAACAGCTGGGCCATTCTCTGACACACGTCACCCATGTGGATTTGAATATAATTGTAGTCAAGGACTTTTGGTTAACTGGTTTCGGATGGGCAGCTTTTGGATAATCAGCACTGTACTGTACAATCGGAATGAAATATTAAAATAAATATTTTGTTAGTTAACAATGCCATCAATTACCAGAATCATATCAGCGCCACTGGTGTGCTGAAATTCTGTCCCACAGGAGTTTTTTTACATTCTAGCAAATCTACTGTATTGGGGCTCTTGCTTTTGAGCAGACTTAAAAACCATTGGCCTGGGCCAAATTTTAGACCATGACCTTGGAATCAGTAGCCAGTGTCTAACCAACTGAGCTACCCAGAGCAACACAATGGGAATAGGAGAATGCAGTAGGCTAAAATAATAAAGGGCTAATTACTGTGTGATGGCTTTGAAATTCCATTCTCTCGCACGACTATAAGAAAAAACCAATGGCTTCCCATTTGAGGATAGTGCGACTGCGGCTGCAAAGCTAATTACCTGCTGCAGAGGAATTAGTGCATATCAACCTGGCCAGCTACCTGTTGCTAATGGCTGTTTGCCTGGCATTGTTGAGTTGATTCAATCACGTCTAGTCATCTGTCAGTCGAACTGAGAGTGTACAGTTTGTAATTAGCAGTTGACAGTGAGAGTTCAGTGGACAGTACTGAGTACAGTTCACTTATGAATTGTGCAGCAGTTGCGTTGTGATTCAGTTCGATTCAGTTATGTTTTGTTCTGAGTGTGGTAACAGTGTCTCAAGTGTAATGTTTGGGCTATGCTAAGCTGTTAAGAAATAGTGTGTTCAGCAGTAACTGGTGTTTGTTACAATAATATAAGTATTTGAAAATTTAAATCAGTGACAAGGAACATCTCAGAAATGGTTAACTCCACAACAAAAATTTGACATAAATTACATGGTTTAACAAGATCTATATTTTCTATGCATGTGGTAAGATTTTGTCTCTCTTTTAAGGTTTACAGTTATGCAAAAGTCATTCAGAAGAATACTTAAGAGGCTAGTCCCAAAAAGTTAGATATGCATTTCATTTGTCATGAAAAAATCTTGAACATATGTTTTAATCAGTCATTAGCCAGTTTTTGAGAAAGTAAACATTTTAAAAATTGTCTAAAGTAAACTTTCGTTTAGATGGAAAAATTTTAATTATTTTTAATTTTCTCAATGGTCTAAACATTGTGATTAAAATATACTTTTAATTTGAGAGGTGGAACTGGAACTTAAAAATTCAATGCCACAGCTGGGACTTAAACCATTGCCCACACATGGCTTGTGTGTTTAAAAACACCAACAGTAAGTTTGTTGGCATAAATAAATAATATACTTTTAATAATAGTATGAATCGTGCACATTGTGCAAAGAAGATTGTTCTTAGTCCCTACAGAATTGCACCAATGACTCTGATCTCATCTTACAGTGTAGCACATGATATCTCTCACGCTGGTCGTCACATCTTATATGCACACAATCTGGGCTGAGTTCGTGGAATCTGGATGCTGCATAGCTTGTGGTGGAATTCGTGCACAGGAAGTCTTGTTACTGTATGGTGTAGTTCATATCCTCCCTGTGTCCATTTACGGCTTGTCACAGCATAAGTAGCTTAGAATTCGTCCCATATTTTACATTTCTTCTCGTGTAGTTCATGCAGCAGGCCCTGATAGGCTGTAGTCGTTGGCAGTAGGAGCTTCAGTCACAGGTCTTCTGTGTAGAAAGGTTCTCTGACTCATATACGAGTCATGAGGACATGTATTTGGAGAGACAAAACACTCTTTTCAAGTGTGTGGCCTTTAACTTCTCTATTTTCCCCAGGCTTTTCTTCTGTAGATGTACCCATATGTTTTCTAGTCCATACGTTGCAACAGGGTCAATTTTGAGTTTAAACAGCTGTTTTCAAACTTCTATGAAAGGAAGATAGCTGTAAAGCAGTTTTCAAGGAGAGTTTGCCTATTGACTTTGTCGCTTATGGCTCTTATAGCAGCGTTTACTCTATTTGCATGGCATGTGAATACATTTCCCTGTGTCTGGAGAGTAACTCCTAGGTACGTGAAGTTGATGACTGATTTTAGTGGTGTTTCCCCCATGTGAAGGTCATGGAGACAGTAAAATATATAACGCATATCTTCAGTTTTCTAATGATCAAAGTTTTTGCAGTGTTCTGAAACTGATAAGTTACAGGAGACATGCATTTTCTACATGAAAACTGTAGAGCTCATTGAAGTATAAATTATCAAACTTTAAATATAAGTAATGTTTATATTTTATCACCTTATGAACTGACGTCTTTGTTCTTGCTTCTTCTTTGAAGTCCTGATACATAGTTCCATTGAAGGCGAAATATAAACTCGGTGTGACTTTGAGAAACCAAATGTGCTATATTTAAGAGTAACTAACTGTAGTGACAGGCTAAATATTGTGTTTTTAATCTAAGAGGTGAGTCAATAACACTGAACAACACTTAAATTGATAATTTTCCGGAACATGTTTCGGATGCTAACTTTCCTCCATTATCAACAGGACAATGACTCGGTTTCCATGGTGCAGATGGCGATGCTTCTTTTGATGTTTCCTCTGGTGACGGTTTAAGGAACTTGCTGAAAATATCTTCTTGGGGAATGTCGCAGTTAAATACTCGGTTTCTATTTTTTAAAATGAAGATTTGTTCCCATGTGGGCAGCTCTTGTTTCCCCACTATGGAAACCCAGTCATTGTCTGGTTGATAATGGAGGAAAGTTAGCCTCTGAAATGCGTTCCGGAAAATTATAAATGTAAGTGTTGTTTAGTGGTATTAATTGACTCACCTTTTAGATTAAATTGATTATAAACACTGTTTTCAAACTTCTAAGAAGGGAAGATGAATATTGTGTGTTTGCTCATTATTGAATTGGATTATTGAAAAGGGTTGCCCTTCATGAGTTTAAGAACAGTTGGCAATTCATTTATCTGAAAGTAACTTTTAATTTCAAATTGGTATATCAAAAGGGTGGTTTTGGTTATGCATGGAATCCATCTGCATCTTATAGTGCATCCATGGTATATGAAATAGCAGAAAGCTGTCTTTATGTTACATAATTGTGACATTTTTATAATGTTGAATTACAAACAGTAATATTTATTAAACTAATATTACATGAAGAATTACATAGTACAATAATAAAAATATGGTGCTCTCTAAAAAGCGGTTACATTTACTGCTAAGTCTCTTCAAGTGAAAAATATTGGAGAGCAAGAGGATTAATGACTTCATTGTCAGAAATCCAGCATTAGCTAACAACAACATAGTACAATAAAAATAATGTGAAAATTTAAAGAAGTTAATCACATTGTAAACAAAATTAATGAATTAAATAGGAGCAATATTTTCGTATTTAGGGCTCTGTCGTCTTAATTTTTGCTACTACATGTAAGTGAATCCTGATTAAGGGGAGCCCTGAACTCACTCATACATATAAAAATATAATATCATATCTTTAGCTAATTTACACTGCTAAATTTCAAAGCAATTGATCATTATCAAATTACTTGAACATATTTTCACTTTGTACAAGAATTGTGTCCTAAAAGCCGCAATTTTGGGTATATTTCAATTGTTTGCAATATCTTGATGTGCCAAACAGGCAGTGTGTTTTGCAGTTCTTGCTCTCATGTTAAGTGCATTATGTTAATTAGTACTAGTGTGAGACATTGATTTGCCCTTGGTATCAGTACAAACTTGTCAGCTAAGGTGTCTGTTCTATAGGGAAGCTAATAACTTTTAAGTCCTTGTTGCTGTTTGAAAACACATACTGGAAATTGATATTTGTAAATGGTAAGCAATATGTTTATGTGATATATCACCAGAGGAAGGTATTTATGGAGATCAATTTTCTCACTTGTGTTTTCTAATATTGGTAAAAGCGGAGATTGATCGAGATTGTTTTATGCGTTTGATGGAGATTGTAGGAAAATGAATTGCTTTTGTATTCGTATTACTATATTGATATCTTTATAATGGCTAAATTGAAATTAGTACTATATTTACAATGCTATGAATAGCCATGTAAAACATAAACATTTTAAATTCTGACTTGACTTTTTCATCTTTCAATATTACAATATTAGTAATTACTAAACATCTCCAAACTGAAGCATTGCACATGTTTTAATATTTTTCTGATACTCCAAGACGTCTGCCGGTCACAAATTAAATCTAGAAAAAAATCTTTCAACAGTTAACCAGACAAAATTTTCAAAATTCAAGAAATCTTGGATTTTTATGTTTTAGAAGCATCAAAGTTTCTACATCTACATTGCCACTTTGCAATTCATTTTTCAAAATTTATATAAGACTTGTATTATTAAAAAGTACATGTTTACAATTACTTAAGAAAGGTTTCTGGGAAAGAGTTGCCTTTACTTTGTCAATATTGTTGTATCTCAAAAGAGCAAACCCTGGTTTAAACAAAACATTTGAAATACAGGAAAGCACTTTTACCTCCTCACTTACGATGAATTTATTTATTTTTTTTAATTGCTCTCAGACCATATTCTTTGAATTCTGAAACTATCTCTACTCATTTTTTCTGGAAGACAATCTAAAATGGAATTTTGATCAAAATGACCTGCCATTAAACTGAATTTTGTTTTTACCATTTCTACCCATCCAATAACTTTGTGTGCAACGGGATTTTCTTTATATTAAAGTTCCAAAATGGGCTCAGTCATGAGTCCACAATTTTTCGCAACTATTTCTTTCTGAATTTTAACCTTAGAGAATTTTTCAGGAGAAAATTTTGTCAAAAATACTGTGACTGGATTTGATGGCTTTTCAATGCCTCTTAAAAACTGCACTAGAACATGTAAATACTCATTTAAATACAAAACAGATTCAAACCAGCTTGACCAGCGAGTCAAAACTGGAATGGGATACAGTTTTGGTTTCAAATCAGGATACTGAGCTTTCAGATATTCAAGATATAGATTTTCAGTTTTCTTGAATTTCTAAAACCATCCTTAAGCTTAGCAACAACTTCATTCAAATCTGGTAAGCATTTTTGATAAAGTTTTCCCATTAAATTAAATTTATGGACCCAGTATGTGAATGACAGTAAATGTTTGCCTATTGTTACAGTTTAACACTGTACACATTTTTTCATGTAAGGTGCACTACCTGTGGCAATTGCCATTGCATTTTTGTATTTTATATCAAGTTCTTTTAAAGTATCTATGATGGCCTGGCACCATGATGTGCTATTTGCTGCTGACAGAAATGAACAAGAACCTAAATAAATTGTCTTAACTGAATTATGTGCCTTTTAGGGTACCTAACAATAGAGCAAAAATGCATCTTCCTTTGCGATCAGTGGTTTCATCACAGAAGATTGCTGTGGGTTTATCTACTACCTCTTCTTTTATACTCAATTTTGCCTCTTCAGAGCACCTTGGTATATACTGCCTGCAAATATGGGAGGATGTCGGAAGGTCTGCACCTCCTTTAACATATTTTGCTAACCATTCTCTCACTGCTGGTTGATCAAGCTCCTCAATGGAGATATTAGCCTACAAAATAAGTAATGAATAAAAGTAAATAAAAGTAACTCTCATTAAAAAGCAGTTTTCTGCTAAATGAGATTATTCATTTTAATTAGTTAAAAATTGCAAATATACTTCAATTGTTGCTACTGTTCTGTAAACTTAAAGCACCTTAATGATTTCATCAGATTCCTTTTATTTTGCATTCATAATCAGAATAGCTCACCACTTTTAACAACCTGACCGAGCATAACAGCAGTTATTAAATAAAAAAAATATCAAGTGTAACTCGCCTTAAGCATCATTCTTGTTGTGTCCATAAAAAATTCTTTGTCATCTTTGGCTCTTTTTGCAACTTGAAATGATTCTCCTAGAGCTAGCTGCCTTGTCCTTTTGTCACTGTCTCATTTTTCTTTTTTTGTTTGGTGCATTTCATATTTAACATGCTAGAGCAGGTGTCACTGACTTGTAATGTATTCCAGTGTTACAAAATTTACAAAATAGTACTCCATCACTACAATAAAATCCTTCATTGCTGTATTGTTCTGCATACGATTTAGCGGAAACCTGAATGGATGTACAAACCATCTTCACTCTCGTACATCACAAACAATGCAACCAGTCAGGTCCATCAAACACATTGTATCGTTTTTGATCGGAAACATCCCTTTCATCCCCACTCTCATAACAAAACGGACCGCAGGCAGTAGCTAACTCACTGAACTTGACAAAGTCAGCCCTCCCAATTCTTGGAATTCTTAGTATTTTCTTGTAAAAATTCAACTGCTAAGAAATAAATAATTGACATTGATTGATTATAAATAGTTATGTATGCTTTGAAATTCGTTATAAAGTAAAGAAATCATGATAATTCGTGATTTTGTTAACATTTTGCTATTACGGTCACAATTTGTGATTTATTGCAATTATTTTATTAGCTTTAGTAACCCCTAATTCATGGATATTTATAACAAACAGTAGCATATCATGCACGTCATGATTATCATGATCTCCATAAATACCTGTCTCTGTATATCACTAAAATACACATGGACCTTATTGATCCGGCCCTCATTTATCTAGGTTTATGGGTTATTCGGTTTGAGTGATTTTTGCTTGCTTTCTGTTATTGCTGCTCAAATGCAGCAAAATTTGTAACACAAACTTACAAGCTATTTCAGAAAATAAAATCAGTACATTATTATGTTTAAATGTCCAAAACCATTTTTTTGTATTCTTGTCTGTGTCTAAATAAATGCTCAAATAGTTAATATTCATTTAATAGTTTGTTACTGAATTACCAGTAACAAAGTTCAGATAAACAGTGTGTGCAGTTCCAATTAAATATATAACTATACAGTTGGAGCTCTTTATATATGAACAAGATTTCCCTCTGCATAATTATTTCTCATTTATAAGAATTCTTATATTCCATTATAAGTATTTATTATTAAAAATATGGTGCTCTCTAAAAAGCGGTTACTATTACTGCTATTGTTCTCTTCAATATCATCAGTGAAAAATATTGGAGAGCAAGAGGATTAATGACTTCATTTTCAGAAATCCAGCATTAGCTAACAACATAGTCCATTATTATTCTGTACCCCAAACCTGTACTAGGTAGAGGAAGTGTTACACAACATCCAAAATTCCTGTATCGAGATTTCACCAATACCATTTTTGATGTCCCTTGGGATAAAACAGAAAGTAAACAGAAGAAAAGCATTTTTAAAAAAAGCCCAGTGTTTGGGTCTAATGACAGCCTAACTGAAAAACAAAAAGTCAGATAAATACAGAATTTGGTATAAATTCATCTTCCAAAGAGACAGTACAGTTTTATAGAAAATCAATCCCCTTCCTCAAACTAACCCTTTCATGAAAAAGATTGTTTTTTTCCCTAAAAAATTACTTGTTTTTTAGTTTGATTGAAGTACTCTACATACATTTAAGATGTTTGCATGACTAATAGGATGCATATTGTGAATCTTCTGTAAATAGCCTATTAAATCCACTACATTCACAATGAATGTTGTATAGTTGCGAAAACATAGCAGACAAATGAAAATTTACAACTATTGTGTTTAAAATATCAACTGTCTGCAAACTCTTACTTTAATCTAGATGAAGCAAATAGAAGAATAAACTCTTGTAAGAGCAGTTTGTGAAGAAGATATAAAAATTAACATTGGTTAGTAATGAAAGTAACGTCAATGTGACACTTCAAATTTTTATTACATTCTGCAGCTTTAATTCACACCTTTTTTAAATTGTTTCTTTTGTACACGGTACTAACTTCTGTGGTTCATATGGGGCCTTTTTAGTTAAGAAGCACCAAAAGGTGCTTTTACTATTGAAATTAGGTTTTTAAGTTACATTTCATTCATTTTTGCCATGAAACTTCACTAGCACATTCATGCTTCCAGATTCTACAAGAGGGTAGGTAAGTTTCCTAATTCAGGAAAAATTCACCTGCCCCATCTGGGAATCAAACTTGTGACCTGCATAGGTGTTTTTAACAAAAAGATGCATAGTGATGGGCTTTGTATTCTGGAGGAGCATGGTCACGGATATGGCTAAATTTATTTGAATCAACTTAAGATGAATTCACTTCAGTTTTATTTAAAATGTCAGTAAATATGATTAAATGATAATAACACAAACAAACCAACTTATTAATGAATTTGAATGGTTGGTAATATGTCTGGAATACTCCCAACGATGTGTAAAGGTTAATATCTGATTGCTATAGATGACCTGTTAATGGCTTAATAAATGAATATTATGTAGTCAAATTTTCAAACATGTTTGCTTCATTTACACTGTAAATTAACAGGACATGTTTTGGAATTCATAATTCTATGAGTACATTTTTTTAATGAAAATCTTCTCCCGTATGTGAGTTCTAGCAGGTGGTTCCCTCTTTTAATAATTCAGAGCTGTGTATTTCATGGTGGGTTTACCAAAAGTGTCTTGTGATGACCAGTTTGTCTGTCTGTTTATATTTAATGTTCCGGATGTATTCTGGATCTGTACCAGAGAGCAGATTTTCATTCAAAAAACTTGTCATAGAGTTATGAACTTTGAAATCCTCCCTCCAGACATCTATACCAAGTTCATCATGCCATTCACCAGGGACCAGAGGGAAGAAGATTCCCGACACTGACAGTCGAGTTAGAGCAGATGGTGGAAGCAAGAGCTTTCGGAACATGTGCTGTTAATTTACAGCATAAGTGATGCAAGCATGTTCCAAAATTCGACTATATAATATTCATTATATTCAATATTTATTTAGTAGAACTTGGATTCATTGCTATATAGCTTCAAAAGTTTAATTGTTAATGGCTTTTCTGAAAAAAAGTTTTCCTACACATAACGTCAAGAAATAACTTTTGCTTGCTAGATCTTCTCATTATGCTAATATTTGGATTGAAGTTTTCACTTTAACAGCAATCCTCAATGTTGGACATGCAATCCACATGTAATTTTATGGTTATGTAAGTTTTGAGATGATTATTTTCCTTTATTGCTTTTCTTGACATATATTCCATGATGCAAATACATTCAATAACAAATAGGAAATAACAAATACACACAAATGATGTAACTTGAATAGTAAACGTATTCAAACAGCACATCATTGAATAATAAATATATATAAAGAACTTTTCTTGTAGGCCTTATGTTTACTGTTACAGATCTATGGGTTGAGAAGCTAGAAAGCTGATCACTTGACGTTGGGGTAAATCCTTAAATTTGTATTGATATTATCTCTGCTTAATTTTCCTTCTATGTATATTACATGGCTAGAAACTTGACTGTTCCTTTGCTTTCTTTTTTTATTATGACTGACTACCAGACAGTAAATTGTAACCTATGGCTGATTGACCAGGCAGTAAATTGTAACCTATGGCTGATTGACCAGGCAGTAAATTGTAGCCTATGGCTGATTGACCAGGCAGTAAATTGTAGCCTATGGCTGATTGACCAGGCAGTAAATTGTAACCTATGGCTGATTGACCAGACAGTAAATTGTAACCTATGGCTGATTGACCAGGCAGTAAATTGTAGCCTATGGCTGATTGACCAGACAGTAAATTGTAACCTATGGCTGATTGACCAGACAGTAAATTGTAGCCTATGGCTGATTGACCAGGCAGTAAATTGTAGCCTATGGCTGATTGACCAGGCAGTAAATTGTAGCCTATGGCTGATTGACCAGGCAGTAAATTGTAGCCTATGGCTGATTGACCAGGCAGTAAATTGTAGCCTATGGCTGATTGACCAGGCAGTAAATTGTAGCCTATGGCTGATTGACCAGGCAGTAAATTGTAGCCTATGGCTGATTGACCAGGCAGTAAATTGTAGCCTATGGCTGATTGACCAGGCAGTAAATTGTAGCCTATGGCTGATTGACCAGACAGTAAATTGTAGCCTATGGCTGATTGACCAGACAGTAAATTGTAGCCTATGGCTGATTGACCAGGCAGTAAATTGTAACCTATGGCTGATTGACCAGACAGTAAATTGTAACCTATGGCTGATTGACCAGGCAGTAAATTGTAGCCTATGGCTGATTGACCAGGCAGTAAATTGTAACCTATGGCTGATTGACCAACCAGACAGTAAATTGTAACCTATGGCTGATTGACCAGGCAGTAAATTGTAGCCTATGGCTGATTGACCAGGCAGTAAATTGTAACCTATGGCTGATTGACCAGGCAGTAAATTGTAGCCTATGGCTGATTGACCAGACAGTAAATTGTAGCCTATGGCTGATTGACCAGACAGTAAATTGTAGCCTATGGCTGATTGACCAGACAGTAAATTGTAGCCTATGGCTGATTGACCAGACAGTAAATTGTAGCCTATGGCTGATTGACCAGACAGTAAATTGTAGCCTATGGCTGATTGACCAGACAGTAAAGTGTAACCCACCACTGATTGACCAGACAGTAAAGTGTAACCCACCACTGATTGACCAGACAGTAAATTGTAGCCTATGGCTGATTGACCAGACAGTAAAGTGTAACCCACCACTGATTGACCAGACAGTAAATTGTAGCCTATGGCTGATTGACCAGACAGTAAATTGTAGCCTATGGCTGATTGACCAGGCAGTAAATTGTAGCCTATGGCTGATTGACCAGACAGTAAATTGTAGCCTATGGCTGATTGACCAGACAGTAAAGTGTAACCCACCACTGATTGACCAGACAGTAAATTGTAACTATGACTGATTGACCAGACAGTAAAGTGTAGCCTTTATTAGCATCTAGTGGCCTCCTTCATAATGCAGGGCTTTTTCGTAAAAGCATGGTGCTGGGATTCTTGGTTCTTAAATATGCTGCAGCACCTGAGAAGGCTCTTTTAATTTCGCAGCTAATATTGTGTTAATGGTTATTATATATCCCAAGAAATATTTAAATCAAACATCAGCTTGAGTTCGTTAATTTAGTATTCTTTTATTTGGTATATTCTGAACGTATTGAAATGATAATTATTGTCAACTTCAACATTTCAATTATGTTTAATTATTGAATGTTTTGTGTCATATGTCAAGGGTTTTGAAAATGTAAATTGACGTTATTTTCCTGGCATATCCAAAATAATTGTAGTATCACACATGTGATGTATGGCATCATAAGAAGGTATTGTTAACGAAGACAATAGCTGAGCTTATTTATCATGGTAACATATAAGATAATTTTCCAAATACTCTTGGATCGCTATATTCGTACAAGATAGAAGCCCTTTCTTCATGGGCTATAGTCAGAAAATTCAAGGTGTACATTTCATTTGTCAAAAAAGTATCTCAAATACGTATATGGCATTTTAAGGCAAAACTGTTAGAGCTATTTTAAAGAAAATAAAAATTTTCCATGTAGTTTCAGGTAGGGCAATTTTCTTCAAAATCTTCACATCGCATCCTGGAAGGACATTAAACTTAAATACCGATTTTGGTTTTTAACTGACTTTTCTTTTTTGTTATGTTGTTCACAGACAGTCACACGTGCAGACCTTTTTCTAAATTTTTTTTTTTTTTAATTCAGAGTGCCTCAAAATATTTATTTGCAGTGAAATCTTGATATTGAATTTTTGGGTGGAATACAGTACTTCCTGTGACTGTACTGTGCGACTGTGCGACTTTATGGAAACCCTCCATCCAAAACTAACTTTTACATGGATAAACATTCCTAATTTTTAATTTTCTCAAAAATGGCCACTGTACTCGTATTTTGATTAAAATGACATATGTGAAGATATTTACATGACAATTGAATTGTAGGTATACCTTTAATTTCGGGGGAATAGCCTGTGAAGTCCTTTTCATTCTGAATCACATTTGTATAACTGATAAACTGTAGGAGATAAACGAAGTCTTACTACACAAAAAATGTGTGTCTAATTAAAGCACACAGTTTACATAAATTTATTTTTTTCGGGGGGGGGGGGGAATAAATGAAACAATAGTTGGGATTGATCCGAACTTCCAACACATGGCGATTATCCTTTTATAAATTTAAACCCAGATTCCCATAATTTGATGCCCTGCGTCTATTACAAGTGATAATATACTGAAAGATTACTTTTACTGGTGTTCTGTTCATCTGCTCTAGAACTGGGCAATTACAATTTATGGAACATCAAAATAGGCAATTCTAAGATTTTAAAAGTGTTATCTGAATTAAAGCTATACCTACTCTGTGAAAGAGTTTCAATATAGATATAATTCGATCTTGATTTGTACGAGGATTATGTTCTTCATATGTGCTGCATGTTTGTATAAGCATGTTCGTATATGTTTTGATTCCATTATTATCAGGTTTCCGGTAATGAAAGTGGATCACTATGACATCACTCACATTCTCACTAGGCTTGATCACAACACCTCAGAGAAATGTCCTTGTATCATCGGAGCTGATATAGCAGCAAATATCTCCAAGAGTAGAGTTTATTATATTTTACAATACGTATGTATTTCAGTCACCATGGCAGTGTATTTGAGGCGTTTTGTTCATCTATTAAAGGGAAATCAAGACATTCTATTAAAAAGCACAGTTGTCAGAAAGTAAGCGCAAAAGTTCAGCAGTAGCTACAGTAAAGCAACAATTGGAGGAAGAGCTTACAACATCCACCAACGAGATGCAATTACTGCCAAAAAAAAAAGTTAAAAACAAGATTTAAGTCCAAAAGTGATTTGAAACTAATTGGCAATAAGCCAGTTGTTTTAGAACAGTGGGAGCAGGAAATCCTGGCCATGGTACTAACTGATTGAGTACCATGAGGTACCTACATACCATACCTACCTCAGAAAAAGCCAGCAAAAGCTCCGTCGGAGCGAGGAAAGCAGGTTTTTATTTATACCATTTCGCGAGCAATAGCTCCGCGGTCAAGGTCTGGAAGCTGTAGCTTGCAAGGAAATGGAGCAGAAGGTTTTTATTTATACGAAACCTACCTCTTGCTCCGAATTAGTAAGAAAAAGCTATTGCTTGCTTTTATTTATACCACCCAATAGCGGGGAGTGCTACTTGCAGCTTTCAAGAATCAAAGTGCTGCTGTGTGGTATAGTTTTTAAATGAAAGCATCAATTCCAGTAAAATGAAATTTATTTGCCATGCCATGAATTGTTTCTCTAACAGGAGGTGATTCACCAGAAAACTACAAAATATAAAATTCCACACGGACATAACAAGGTAACTCATGTTTGTTGTAAAATTTACACTGAAAATATGCTGATCTAGAGTTAGTTGTCCACACTTGGTGAAGCTCAACTGTTGCACTGCTATGAGGCAACATTAAGCTCACTCTTGCAAAGATGAATCAATGAAAAATCTGAAGCTATTAACAGTGAAACTATGTAAATAAAATTTTTGTGATAAATTAATCACATCATCAGTGTCACTAATTAATTTATTAGGAGACTGCAGTCTGCCTGTATATTCACAACTTAAATCAAGAATAAATGAAAACTAGTCTAAATATTTATAATACATTTATTGATGTTTCAGCTAGTTATATTTAATCTAAGTAATCTCTTACTAAGTTATAAACACCTGAGGCAAATGAATGGTAAGTCATGTTAAATTTATTACACAAGAGGAATTGTCCAAGAAAATATTTTTATTTGTAAACAACTGCAAACACTTGGAAGCTTAGGATGTCATCACAGTGAAAATTAAAACACCCTACCAAAAGTGTGCATTTTAGCTCTTAGCTACAATAAAGAGGTGCCCCGCGAGGTATTCAAAACTATCTTGAATGAACACCCCAAACTATATATAAGTCCATAAAATGTAGACAGCAGCAGAATGCTAGTGTTAATGAATATGTACTGCAAAATAAAATGCTAATGCAAGAATGTACATTCCGAGAAATGGAATGGCTCTGCAATGCTGTGCATCAATTGCATATAGGTGTGAAAGTAAATAATTCTGAAACTATTAATGAGGGGAAGATCTAATTCCTAGGATCTATAATCATTGCTTTAACTGTCTGATCTGTACATATACGCAAAACAACCTGCCAACTTCTGCAAATATGGAGCTATTATTTTATATTAAGAATTTAACAACACTGTTCAATTTTGGTTGAGGTGTGCATAATTAAGGGTAGTTTGGATGGAGATCCTCCATCACATTTAAATTTCTTTCCAGCAAAGCAATAATACAATGAAATATACACATAATTGACTGTAATCTGACGGGAGGAAATACACTGATGTTTATTTTTTAATTTTATTACTATAAAGGAGATTTATTCTAAATCTATGCTGCATGTGTAACGGTGTGTGCTCTCGCTTGTCGTTTGGGAGACCAAGGCACTATTCCTTTCCAGGAATTAACATTTTAATCTACTATAGGGCCTTAAATGTGTTAGGCATGTTTCAAATTATGTACAGCTCAACTAAAGGACGTAACAGAACACTATCATACTATGTAACACTAGAACTTCACTTTGTTAATTTGCAAATCTAAACCAGACATTTATGTATGTGTTAAATCATTATATTGGTTATCTCGATATTTATGGAATGACAAGAAAACGAGCAAAGGTATCTTACAAAGAATGTTTAAAAAATGCTTAGTAAATATCACTATTTGGAGTTTACTGTGTTATTTTTAGGTTTGTTTTCCAAAATGTCTAAATACCAGAATACAGTATACATAATGTTGCGAATGCACCTGAAGTATGACATGTGTACAATTATGACATAGTTTATTTCATTACATGCATTATGTTCAGAATATTCAATCATAGAAAGTAAGCACTTAAAATTTTTAGTCATATTATTCAACCTATACCAACACAAGACTGGCAGTTAACCAAGGATGAGAATTTGTTGTGGAAACATGCCCTGATTATAAACAGGTTTTTGGGGCTATAGAGTTGTAAAAGTAAACTCATATTATTTGAGACTTTTAAGTAATGAAATCTGCCTAACATATTTTAACCTTGCTGTAATACATTATGAAAATTGTAATTAAAAGATGCACAGAATTATGTTGTTGTTAGCTAATGCCGGATTTCTGACAATGAAGTCATTAATCCTCTTGCTCTCCAATATTTTTCACTTCATAAATATTGAAGAGACTTAGCAGTAATAGTAACCGATTTTTAGAGAGCACCATATTTTTATGTTTTGGCGGTCACATCGCTCTCTCACAACCCCCAGAATGTCTGGAGGACCACACCTGTCGTTGGTTTACGGGTCTCACCGACCTGACCGGGAGAATTATCAAAATAAATTCACCGACCATATCCTCTGATTACCAATCAGAGGACGTATTACATGCCATGACAGGTCAGCATGTTAGGGGTTAAGAGTTTATTGTTGTTAGCTAACAACAATATTTATACCTATGGCTCCCTTTACAGTCAAGATGAAGATGCAGGTGCTGGTGCCATTTGCAAGTTATTCTCCTCTTATAAACATATTGGAGACAATTCCAAATTTGATGGATGCTATGTATCATTACAAAATTCAATTAGACAAAACAAATTTACTAGCAATCTGAGAGGTAGAACTGGAACTTCAAAAAAAAAAAAAAAACCACCACCAACAGTGTTTGTTGGCATAAATAATAATTACTGACAGTATTGTATACCTATGCAATTTGTAGGTATTGGATATTAGTGGTAAAAATATATATCTATTGGATTATCGAATAATTGTGTATGCACGCCATCTTACACACCTTAAGTAAACATACTTACAGAATTATATGGCAGTTGAGCTCTGGCCATTACTGCAGCTACAGAACTTTGCTATGTGAAAAGGTAGAATCGAATTAAAATTGGGAGCAAAGAAGTGAAATGAACAACTTTTATGTGTAAATTATTATAAAAGTCAAATAAAATGATATATGAAGACCTGGGGGGAATAACGATGGTCACATTTCCATTGTTCTGAGATATATGAAATCGTAAGTTTGAAACGCTTTATTACCTAATACACATATGAAAACCATGCCGGCTGTGAAACAATGCATCCATGTTCTAACAATGTACTTACAATGTTTCATGTTTTTAACTTAAACAACAATGGAGAATAATCAACAATTATCTATTAGTGCGTGTACATAAGCGGGAATATAGATGGGTGTCCAATTCTTATTCCAGAACAGGGTTTATCATCACACTTATAATTATATCTTCTGAACTTCTGGAGTATAAACACAATAATACTTCGTCATACAAGAATGGAACATTATTTAAACAACTCGTATTGACTTGTGTTTTCATTCAGTATGTGGCAGATTATCATAAAACTTATTTGATTGCTCTGTTTTTAGAAGCTTGGTCATTTCCTGCAAATGAAAAATTAATGCAAATTGGTTAAATAACAATACTTTGTGTCAGTAAAAATACTGTCAAGATTTAATTACCTTCAGATCTTTCTCAAATGAAGCTCTCTCCTGGTTTCAAGTTCTTTCAGTTTTGTATTCAATTGCTCTAATAGGCCTTGATCTATCGATCTGTGTTGCAAA
The DNA here is from genome assembly GCA_030765045.1 of Tenodera sinensis. Lineage (NCBI taxonomy): Eukaryota > Metazoa > Arthropoda > Insecta > Mantodea > Mantidae > Tenodera > Tenodera sinensis. Next base: position 149,345,478 of record CM060966.1, read on the forward strand.
CATGCCAGTTCATCTTTTAATTGCATCTCTCCAGCTTTCATGCCAACACATTCACTACATGTATCCAATCTTGGATAGCCAAATAAAATATTGTACTCCGAATTGAAGATTCACAAATAAGTGTCATAAGACGTTGGATTATTTGGATACCTCTCCATGTATATCTGGTGTAATTTCTTTGCATGAAGTTCTTCTGGAAGACAAAGTTTTGATGTCTGGCTCAAAGAATAGTGCGATTGGCAACCCTCTAGATTGTTGTTGTTGTTGTGTTTAATGCCCGCTTTTACTACTACGGCACCGCAGGCGGTGACACTGATGATACATGGAATGAAGATGGAGCACCGGTGGAATGAGATGGCGGGGGAAACCGGAGCACCCGGAGAAAACCCGCCCTGACGCCGCTTCGTCCACCACGAATAGGCAACCCTCTAGAGACTGAACATGTTCATCCTTTCCTCTTCCGTGTGGTATTACTTTACCACATTCTTTTATTTGCTCTTGAATGGTTTGTAATGATCTTGGGGTTATTCCATGCAAAGCCAGAAATGCTTAATAGCAAACAGGCACTTCCATCACAACCCCATTTTCTTTAGCTCTGTGTAAGAATATGAGTGATTGTGAAGAAGGGCTTACATTCAATTCGGGACTTTTAACTAGATCCATTTTCACAGAAATATTGCACTTGGTTTTAGAGTTACATGTCACTCATACTAAACTGCAGCATTAATAATGGAAAAGTCGTTAATGTAAACCCGACAATGTCACACTAAGAATAAATAAACAGGGATACCAACTTCTGAGAAATTATTTTTCTTCTATAAGAAAAGAGCAAAATGGACTATCATAATTTTTCCTTCAAATACCAGGACTCTCATCGGTATTCCGTCTTCTGCAAAATATTTAACTGTGAATAACACCGAATCTTTAGCATTATTCACACAAATTAATATACACAAAGAAACTTCATGAGTTGCTTTACAAAATGAAATCAAAACCCAAAAATTGGAAAAATTGGACCTTCATCGTTATTCCCCCCAGGTCTTCATATGCTTTCCTAAATTAACAATGAATAACCAAAAGCCATAGCTTGATAACAATAACAAACTCGTGCAGACCAAGCAGCTAACTCCTTTAGGGGAAAGTAGTTGTCTTGAATCAAAAGGTTTCTAAATTATATTCATGCTTTGACGATGCAACACCTCCCATTTGCATATGATTAGTTTATGTACACCCTAAAACCAAAATAAAAAAAATAAAAACAAGTTAACATACTCTTTGAGGAATATATTTGTCAAAGTTCAAATGTTTTCTGCGGCCAGTCCACAATGCTCTTGGGGTGCATGCTTTAGCTTCATTCTATTGTTACGTTTCATATTCAGTCCCAGCTACTTAACATGTGCTGACAGCCGAGTGATTATAAGCATATATGTAGCCCCCTTTGTTTTAATAAGCAACAATGTTTATTATACATATTATCTTGAATTACTAAGGTTTATTTTTAATGCATTTATGTTCATGCATGAAACTGAAACACACTCCTTTTCATTTTCAAACTAAATATAAAATAAGTGAACATAATATTCCTAGATAAAAAAGCAAATGAAAACAGAAATTAGTTTATAACCTGATGTGCAAACCCTCTGCTTCTATTATGCCGTCATTCTACTGGGCAAGATAATATCAAATGCCTACTCAAATTTTCACGAGGGAATACTTCCTCTCATGCATCCTGTATATCATCCCACATCTTTTGTCTTGATGGCCAGTTTAACTCCAAAACTTTTTTCACCTCGAATAAGATTGGGTCCAGTAGCTGCCCAGGCAGATGAAAACAAAGTTATTTTCTTTTGGTTTTATTAACTGAATTAGGGAGTCATAAAATGAATTGATAAATCTGTCACCTTCCCTGTGTCCTAACATTTTTAATGCGTCTTTATTTAAGTCATTCCATTATGTACTTCTTTTTATACTTGTGTTAAACCATCTATAATCCTTAATCAAATAATATATAGAGATTAAAGAAAAATTTCGACCCTTTGAAAGAAGCCCATCACTGAAAGGAGTTAGAAAACATTCTAACTCCTTTCATCCAGCATTTAGCAGTTGGGAATGTTTAGTTTAAGTGTGTGCAATTTCCTGTGATAAGCTTCTGCAGAATTGTAAATTGTTTAACCTCTTCAGCGATATGGAAGTGAAATCACGTCCATTTAAAATGATGGATGAGCGATATGGGCGTGTATACATGTCCTGTGCATTTGTACTTTTAACCCTTATTTATCCCTTATCTAACTCAACTTATTTTAATTTTCCCTTTATGAAACATTTAAGTAAAGTCTATGTACTTTACTGGCTTACCTTTATATGTTCCTTGTGCAGTGATATGCCTCAAAACAGGTTAAACACACAAGGATACATCTCCACATTTGCGAATTCCTTTCTTGCGGCACATGAAACACTTTCAAGATGGGTGGAACTTCTTTTGCTGTTGGTGGTATCCTTTTAGGATGTTTTCCTTGAAGTCTGAGGGGTGCAGGGGTTCTGGATTTTCTACCCCCAACGTGGTATTGTTCAATTAGGCTGCGAGCTATTGATAGGCTGAAGTCTAGGTAGGTCATTGTCTTGTGTGGGTTTAGAGCTCTCCAAATTACCAAACAATTGTATATGGTTATGTCCAGTTTGTGCAATACCACTTCTCCCTTCAGCTACAAGCAGGAAAGTATAAGTATGTATTTCAACAAAGAAAGAAACGGAGTCTACTAAGTTACGAAACACACGTAAGCAAAAGTTTCAAACTGCTGTATTCTGATGACTCAAGAGACCACACATACACTAGTGCTTTATGTTACATTATGCCTTACTTTGCTGACACATAAGCCACACATACAATGGGTCGACTACTATTTCTTTCAGAGAACTTATACTAGATGCGTTCGACAGAGGAAAGTTAACTTTTCAATACAGTGAAACAAAATAGTGCCATTTCAACGTTTTGTAAATGCAACTCAACTTTGCCGATGACGTACATGTATACTGCATATAATGAGTTTTATACCAGTTTTTGTTTCATTAAAATAACTTAATATTTACACAAAATACAGCTGTGTATATACGAAACACTTTTAGTGCTTAACAATTTAAATGCTAGCAGTTCTCGGCTCGCGGACGTTTTAAATGGCCATCGCTCAAGAGGTTAAATGAAATAAGTAATTAGGCTGATACAAATAAAATTACTATTAATGCTAAGCAAAGTAAGTGCATTGCATTTAGCAGATCTAAGAGGGAAATTCTTCATAACTATCACATGGGTAGAGACAAATACCACAGGTATACAAGAAGTGTACTGGCGAGTAATGCTAGATGACACGAACAGGTAAATTCTACATTTGGGAAAGTGTGGAAAACATATTTCTTAATGAGGATGCTGAAAAAGGGAGGTGCAAAATCCAGGGAAATTGCTTACAAGTCTTTAGTGTGGCCAATTATGGAATATGGGGCAGCATGTTCAGACATTCATCTCGCAGATACTTCCTCACAGGTACCAGTTTGTTTTTACATGGACTGCAGTCTATGTGGGTATTCCTGGTAACGAGGAGGTAGATGTGCATGTTGTCTGCAGGAGTTTTCCACTTGTACTCTGCCTTAAGTAGACCAGCAGCAGTACTTCCATTGTCATCTATTTGCTGTCTGGGAGCAGTCGTGGGAAGCGTTAGCTGGCACTCATTTGTGGCCAATCAAGGACATCATACTGCCCCGATGGACCTCTTGCGGGAATTCCAGGTGGGAAGAGGTGATTTTAATGCGCTTGAGGATAGGCCACACCTGAGGTCACCCATGGACACCTTTTGCACGGTGTCCAACACCTATCTTTGCAATATACAGTGTTCCACCTTCAGTCCTTATTGATTGCATTATGCTTGTGAGCACCAGTCCCTTGGCCTGGGTGTTACACTGCACTCATTATTAGATAGCAACCAGTAGCTGTAAATACAGTACTAAGGTTTGTTGCCAACTTTGGTTTTGATATGCAAGCTTGAGTTGTATTTTATTTTAGAACTTTTTAGAATATAAGGGCATTCTTACTTTTTTTAACATTGTAACAGCTTAGCTTTTTACAGGTCATTTTTTAAGTTTAAGTTTTAACTGTTTTAATTTTTAGACATTTTAACTTTTACTTTTTAGCTTTTTAAATGTGAGGTTTAAAAGTTGCATTTCCCTTTCTACATCAGGCCCTAATGACTTAGTTGTCAACAGGCCCATAAACACTACACACTCACTCACTTGAATTAATAAAATTGATTCATTAGAAAATATGGAGAAGGGTTATAAAAGTCATAAAAAGGGGTACATATTTTGGGCTTTCAAAAGGGGGAGAGACTAATTAGGAGCCTCTAGAAGTCCAGTGTAAGAGTCATAGGTTATGCATATTATTTAAAGCCTATTGTGATTCAAATGCATTGATGGGCATTAGTGAAAGATTGGAGAATCTAACAGATTACAGAAGAAACTATCATTTATTTAAAATTAGGGGTAGAAGGCACAGAACTATGTAGCAAATTCTCTTTTGTTAATAGAACTATAGAGGAAAGGAACGAATTGCCTGTAGCAGCCTTTCAGAGATGTCCTCCATCCATGAAGAAATTTAAGAAAAAGTTAAAGTAAATGTTGGATAATTTATTATAAAGATTACTTAGGTGTATGTCTGATATTTTATAAACTGTGAATACTGGTGGTAAATTTATTGGTTATACTGAAAGGATACGCAATTAATGAATATAAATTAATAAAGTAATTCATGATTTAAAAAACTAGCTGTTATATTACAAAACCTTAAACAGGGTAATTATAATAATCCATTTCATAGATGGAACTGTTTTATTCATATAAATATTTTTTTGTTATTTTTCATTGTTTATGCAGTTGTTAATTTTTTTGTAATCCTAATTGTACACTTAACTCTACCACAGGTAATACCCATTTGCAGAGAATAAATACACACATGCAGAACTTTATTGTGATATGGTAATTGCTTTCCAAGATATTAGATATGTGGAATTTGTGATGGACAAAGCAGCATTTGGGCAGGTTTTCTTTAAGTTTAATGGTTTCCCCAGTCATTCCACCAATTGTTCCATCATCACCTTTCCTTTCATTAATTTCCCCCCATTTCTTATCTCCTTCCTCACTATCATACCAGGATTCGGGCTGATCTCCCATTCTGGCTACTCTCTCAGATCCAGAATTCGCCTGCTCCACGACAGGCATCTGATACCATGTGCCCACTTGTAACTTCTGGGGGGGGATATGCCTTCCATATGAGAAGGGTAATTAGATGAAGAACAACAATCTATTGGATGGTTTAGAAAAATTGAATACAAAATATTAATGGGGCTTATAAGACTCCTTGCAATATAAAATTTGTAGTAGTTCAGTAAATCCCATTTGTCTTGTGTACAAGATTCTAAGGATGGGACTAGTTATTAATGTTTAAGTAATACATTACTTATTAACGTTTCTGTTTCATTTCATATTTTCTTCAATAAAAATTTGTGAGTTTTCTGTGACTAAAAGTTGTTTTTATACAAATCAATAGCATTACAGACCAAATAACTAGGATTACTAATGTGCTTATGTAGATCAACATATATGTATCTTTCATTAAAATTGGATCTTAGCTTATGTACAAGGAACAACTTACATCTTGAAAAATGCAAGAAATGCCTTTAAATGCATAGTTGTTGGTCATTACATCACCTTAAAAATATCAGAATTAAAAAAAAGATGTGTAGGAGTAGATTCATAAATATATTTTAAATATCTCATCATTACAAAATAAGAAAGAAAAGGGTACCCAGAAGATAGTCTGAAATCTCAGTCTGAAACTTTTATATAAAATGAGCTTTAGTTATATGCATTTCAGTTTCTTTCTATCTCCTAATCCAATGGTTTTTATTGGTGAAAGTGTGCTAATATTTAACTGCTGTTAATGCTTTTAAAATTGAAACTTCCACATAGTATATGATGACATGATCTTAGCGCAGGAGAAATGAATGGGTTCAGCAAAACATTTCTTCTGGGTAAAGTAGTCTGCAACTCAGTCAATTTATGTTCAAAAGCAAGCTTTGGTCCCTCTTCCCCCTATCATGCTGCCCATTGAGTGAAATGGAGGGGAGGGATGTGGAGAGAGGGAGGGATGTAAAGTATTGATCTAGTGATGCAGTAGAGAGATGCAGGAGCAGATGCATTATTCTTGGCCCTCTCTCTCTCTGGGGAAGATACACAAAAGAGTTGGTGCAGAAAAGCTGTGAGGAATTCACTCAGCGCACTCTTTTGTTCCATGCAGTAACACTGTCATCACAAGCCATATTCTTAGAAACAACACTTATTTGCTCTGTGTTGGTTGAAGTTATGCCCAAATTAATCATCTTCATATTTCTCATTAGTTATTCATTTCATTGATGTGTTTTGATTTTATAGTTTTGCAGTACATATAAAAAATGCCAATTCTTTGTGATAAAGAAGTAAGATTTAAGTTCACTTGGAATTTTGCATTATTGTGGTTGAGCTTTTTGCTGATGAAATGGACATAATCAATCCTTGAACTTCACTATTTTCTTTGCCCAAAAAAATTGGATTACTTTGCCGTGCTCTTATTAGGCATTGGGACTACTCAAAGATATACCAACCCTGTGTAGTTATGCAAAGAGAAAATCAACCACTGCCATTTTTATAAAGCATTGTTACCAAATGAGGGTAATAATGTGTGCTAAAATTTTATTGCTAAAAATGCAATCATGGCTCTGAAAGAGCTTAATACATGTCACTTTTAATGAAATCTTGATGCTGAACTTTATTTCTTAAGCTTCTGTAAAACTGTATCAGAAGCATTTTGCCATTTGGTTTTTCATGCATAACTGTGCTTTATTCTTCCCAACATATAATTACTCCATTTACTTAATTTACATTATATAATCAAATTACTGTGTTACTTCACATGGCATTTTCTACCCATTGTTCAAAAGCTATTCTTAAGAAAGCTTATTCTTTTATTCTACCTCATGCCAATAGAAATAAGCATTTGCAGAAATTGTTTTATTACATTTCCTTATAAGTTCAAGTGTAATGAGGTAATACAGTAGCCTTAAGTTAAGATTCTTAAGTGGAATCCTTTAAGAGCTGGTTTATAAAATTAACTTTGAAATTGTATGACCAGGAGAGAGAGAGAGAGAGAGAGAGAGAGAGAGAGAGAGAGAGAGAGAGAGAGAGGGGGGGGGGGGGGGCCAAGGGCTTCCCATTTAAGAGAAGTGTATGTGTTTGAAAATTCAAGCCAATGGCAAGGAATATCTCTGAAATAGTTAACTATGGAGGGAGAGAGAGAGATATATAAGATTGACATTGTATGTTTTAATGGGCTCCCCATTTTTTCTGAGGTAAGATTTTACCTATCATGGTTTACGGTTATGTAAAAGTCATTCAGAGTGAAGGGGACTGGATTTAAATGCCCAACATGTCTTAAAATCATGAGAGCCATTTTTGAGAAAATAAAAATTTTCCTTGTAAAGGTTGTTTGAAATGGGGGTATTTTCTTGAAAATCTTTGTCTTACATACATCCTTGAAAGACGTTGAACTTAAATAATAATTTAATGCCTGTATGTACGAAATAGTCATCTGTAAATTGCAATTTCAGATCTTGTCTTTTGTTGAACACAACAATATTTCAACTTCAGACTTCCAGTTGAATAGCCAAGCAAGCATGTTATCTTTATAGAGCCAACAAACTGCATTATGGTATAGAAGAGTGTGTTGGTCACTAAACTGCTCACATAAAACCTCAAAAAGTATTCACAGCATTAAATTTGACATTGTTCACTACTTCAAATACTAACTGCAAAACAGATTAAAATGTTTCAGGCAGAATCTTACAAGCCAAAGTCTATGTATAATACAATGAGAATTAGTGATGTTAGGGTTCTGGTTTTTAGCAACCTGAACAAAGCCAGGATGGCAACCTATCAGGCTTGGGCGCCACCAGCACATTAGCCAATAACTTTTCCCCCAAGCAAGATTGTTACTAGCAAAAAGTCACATAGAGCACCAAAAAAACTCAGACTTTGTGGTCTTCTAAAGAGATTGGGAAAACATTTCCTGTATTTAAAGTTTACTGTCAATATATCTACAATAAAACAGCAACTGAGAGTGCTTTGAAATGTTAGTTCTCACCACATTCCATACAAAAGAACAGAGATTTCTTTAACTTTTCTATTTGTGTTTTTCACTTTCTCTACTACGTGTAGTAAGTAGGGGATGTATTGTATTCCACCCAAAATTTGATGTTGTGATTTCACCTGAATCCAAAGAAAGCAATTTAGGAAAAAGGTCTGTATGTGTGTGCGTGCGTGCATGTATGTGTGTCTGTGAACAGTGTAATTCAAAAACGAAAAGTTGCTTAAAAACCAAAGTTGGTGTTTAAGTTTAATATCTTTGAAAGATGCTACACAAAGATATTGAAGAAACTTCCTCTACCCTAAATTACCCTTTACATGGAAAAGTTTGTTTTTCTAAAAAATGGCTCTTACAATTTCGATTAAAATTAAAATGTTTAAGATATTTTTAATGTGAATGAAATCTATATTTTTAATTTTCTGTCTATAGCTTTAGTCCTATTTGCTCTGGATGACTTTTGCATAACTGGTAAACCATAAGAGACGGACCAAATGTAGTTCTCGTTAAAACACACAAGTTATGTTATATGCATTTTTTGTGGAGTGAACCACTTTGTAGACATTCCTTGTTATTTGTGTGAGTTTTGCAGTACTTAAACGTTTCTCAAATGGAAGGTCGTTCATTTTTTATCTGTTTTGCCGTGCAAAGAGAATGGAATTTCAAAGTTTTAAAAGATTTGAGTTGCTTAAAGCCTACTGTATCCTCAAATTCCCCCTGCATCTATAAGAAAATCTGCAATGAGATAATTTCTGCAAATGTTTATCTCGACTAATATGAAGATAAAGGAACAAGAGTTTGTAAGAGTAGTTAGTGCAAGAGTAGAGAAAGTCATGTGAGTGGAACACTTCAGATTTTTTAAATCTTGCACCATTTCATCAATTGTACATTTTACTGGGTCATTTGAGAAGAATGTTTTTGCAATTTGTTGCAGCTTTTCTCTCCAAGTAAGATACTGTATGCAGTTAGTAAACATGATTTTATAAGCGCCTTGCCAATCATATGTGGTTTATTGTCTTTTGCTACAAGTAAAGCAAACGTGTGTGACACTTCAATGTTCTTTTCATTTTTCACTTGAAAACTTCCATTTGCATCAACTTTCATTTGTTTGAGTGAATTTTTCTTTCCATCAAAAAACTTGCAAGGGTTGTCTTTCAAGCCAAGGTGATTTGTAGTCAAATGGCATTCTAAATGCCATGGTGTGACTGCATCATTACTCAGAGCATTGTGACAAATAGTACATTGAAGCAAATGACAGTCATACTTCTCAATGTACATAAAGTCTAATTTTATGTACTCATGACTGCAATGATGAGTAATGATTTAGCCATGTTTGGCATAATTACACAACTAGATTCAATACACAATAAATTCAGTCTCATGTGTGGCACAATAAAGAGAACCCTTAGAAGGAGAACTGGAAGAGAAATGCAAATTAAATTTTATAAGACAACGGCAGTCCCTGTACTACTGTATTCAAATGAAACATGGGCATTAAACAGAAAACAGAAAATAAAAATTGAATCACCAGAAATAAGATTTTAAGATCATTGTTTGAATACTCTCGGCTAGATTATAAAACAAATGAAGAAATAAGAATTGAACATATTTAACTTCATAGAAAGGACCAAACAGAATAAAGAAAACTGGAGACAACATGTATAGAGGACAGATTCCTTAGAATACATTCCAATCTGTGAAAGAGACATAGGAAGACCGAGGAAGAGATGACTAGATAATATTGATTGATGAAGATGAAACGGATCCACAGGTTCAAACCTTGAATGATGATCTTATAGATAATATTGATTGATGAAGATGAAACGGATCCACAGGTTCAAACCTTGAATGATGATCTTTTTTCTGAGACCTACTCAAGGGAATTGTATTTGTCACAACTTTTTACTACTTGGCATATTTGTGTGTATTCTTCATTACTCACCACGCATCCCCAAAATTCTCCAATGTCTCCCGGGGGAGGGGGGGCGGGGGGGTTGCCCTCCAGGTTGAGAACCATTGCGCTACGAATCCAGTGAACATTATAGGCTCTCATGTGTAATTCAGAAACTAGCTCTTGTGTGGATATCTTCACCATTTAACTTATATTTATGCTATAAGTTCGACCAAAAATTGGATTTACAGCTACCCATATAGTTATTTTAACATTAGAATACCTTAAATGTTTCAAAACTTTCTCTTAACCTTCTTTTCAATCTCTGATATAGGAAGCTACACTGTTTGACCTGTCTTGACAAAACTTTCCCTTTACATGGAAAATTTTAGCTATTTTTGCTTTTCTCAAAAATACTTCTAAACAATTTTGATTAATGTATCATTTGTTTAAAATATATGCATGGCTAATAAAATGTATATCTTGATTTTTCTGGAAGTAGACTATGAAGTCATCCTCATTCTGAATGAATTTTTTATAGCTTGTAAACTGCAAGAGACAGACAAAAGCATTGTACACAAAAATGTATATAGATCTTGATAAGTTTGTCAAATATTAATACTTTTCAGCTGCAAAATCTGTGCTTGTTTTTTTCTTGTGGTCATGCAAAGAGATGGAAATTCTAGGCCATTACATAGTGTAGTGCGCTTGAAAGATTTGACTCACTTAGCCAATGAAATTCCTTTATTCACTTTGTACCTGTATAATATCATTTCTGCAAATGTTTATCCTGATCAGCATGAAGCAGATAGAAGAATAAGCATTTGAAAGAACAGTTTGTTGAATGAGTAGAGATAGTCACATGGATGTAATACATCACATTTTTCTCATATGCGGTACAACAGTTTATTTGAAATAAAGTATAGTTAAGTGAATGAGTGATCTTCAACTGAGCATGAATTGAAATAATTTATTTTAAATTCCACATCTTCATTACAACAATATTGAAGTACACTCCTTAGCATAGTTAGTAAGATATAAGCAAGCAATTGCAGTAAAACATAAACATTACTAGAAGTTGTTAAGAATATAGCCATTCATAATATTATTTATTTCTTTGTGTTATGTACTTAAATGTGGAAAAATAATGGAAGGAAATTTCTTTATTATTTTGCAATTTTATATAAGCAAGCATATTGTGCCAGACCCCAGTGGATTTAGTTTATAAAAATTCTTCAAAGCAGTTATCTAAGTATAGCTAAAAGGAAGGGATTATAAAATCTGTTGTTGTTGTTAGCTAATGCTGGATTTCTGACAATGAAGTCAATTATCCTCTTGCTCTCCAATATTTTTCATGATGGATGGGGCACTAGATGTAGCCGGGCATATTTGAAGGTGGTCTTGATCCATTTCCTCTTGCAGATCACATAGAGGACAGAGTGGTGAAGAATATATCCCAATTCTGTTTAAATGTTTTGCCAGACAATCATGTCCTGTAATCAACCTGAAGGTTGCAACTGCCGTTTTTCGAGGGTACTCAGGAATTACTGTTTGAATGTTTGGTAGTTCCCATCTTTTATTTTTTGATTTTTCATAGTAATATTTTGCAATAATTGTTTTGAATTCAGAGTTGACTAATCTTTTAGCTGCATAAAATGGTAGATTAACTATAGATTTCTGTACACTACCGGTACCCTTTTTTGCAAGAAAATCAGCTTTCTCATTACCACTCAGTCCACATTGGTATCCATTGGAAGACTAGGTGTTTTTGAAGTGCGGTTAGATGGGTAAGGATTTTCCAACATTCTATAATTGTTTGGTTTTTTGGTGACACTTGGAAGTAATTGCTATAATTGCCGCCCTGGAATCTGAGAGAATAACTGCTTGATGAAAATGTTAAAGTCTATACAAAAGATTTTGTAGGGCCATTCGAATTGCTTCAATTTCTCCATCAAAGTTTGTAGTTCCATAACTTAAAGATTTGTAATGGGAAAAGAGGTGACACGCAACTCTATCTTGGTTTGATATCAATGATCCAGCAGTTTAAATATGGAGCCATTCATGTTCTGGAAATCTAGTATGGATTGTCTCTAATGCCAATAATTTTAGAACACTAGTTGGAGTATTACCTTTCTTAACTTCCTGTCAGATGTAAATAATATATGTCTAATGTTTGTGTTGGATTGGCTTTAGATATGAAATTTTCCTTTGAATTAGGAAGGTATATATTCCTCTTGATGTCTTGAATTTTGGAAAGAAAGCTCTCCTGTGTCTTTAGTGTATGTGGTGGTATTAAAAATGAGAAAGACGAAATGGGGCAGGCTCTGAAGACAAAAGAATACTTAAAGGCCTTTGTGTTGAGGTCTTGTCAATTTTAAGCTTACATTATTGTAGAATACGATTAGAGTAAAGATAAAACAGCACTGGAGACTGCTCCCTAGTTAATAACATTTTTCTCACGTTAATTTTTAGATGTATACCAGGATGACGACACTGCTTCGGCGATATGTTAACCATGTATTCTATATGATGAGTGTAACAAATATGTCCAACACAGTTATTGACAATAAAGAACCGTTTTGCCTAAAAAAAAAATAACTTCTGTCAAATATATGGAATATTTAGAGCCATGTAGCTTTTTGACAAATGGATATAAATGTTTATTATTTCACTAACTGTTGTGCAAACATTGTGTGAACAATGCTGCAATGTCTTCTTATTTCAATTTGAATGAATTTAGTCACAGTTTAATGTTAATGTGACACTGCCAAATTTCTCATAGAAATTAAACTTTATGTGACATTTTAACATTAAATTGTTACTAATATGATTCAAATTAAGATAGAAATGCATTACAGCATTATTCACACAATGTTTGTATGACAGTTTAGTGAAATAATAAACCATTTATATCCATTCGTCAAAAAGCTAAATGGCTCCAGATATTTGATGCACATTTTTTTTCTCTGTGAAATGATTCTTCATTGACAATAATTGTATTGGACATATTTGTTACACTCATGTAGAATCCCTGGTTAATGTATGGCTGAAGCAGGTAATTAGGGACATAACTTTATGCTGAATAAAAATTGTGAATGTCAGTTTAAAAAGAAGGCTTAAAGTAGGATAAAAGTGGTGAAATAAAATATAAAATATTACTGTTATAATGTACATTTCAGATGTTATGTAGCATGTTCATTGAAATAACAAGTAAGAATGGTTTCTGAGTTCCCTGCTGTAACATTGGTTCTTTTATCTGACTAAATCTTATTGTATACTGAAAGAGCTGTTTCACAATGAACACTAGAAATTTAAATATACACTGACTGGAGACACTTTAAACCAACTATTGGATAATCTTGTATTAATCCTCATGCAACTTGTAAGGAAAGTGATGCAGAATAAGCAGATTTTGACTCTTTGCAGCTATATAACTTAGCAAACTAATGAATATGTAGGTACTATATTATCAAAAAGGGGGAGGTTTTTTATTTTGTCTCCCAAAAACTCTACTACAGCATTTTCAACTGACATAAGTGAAACAATGCTGTAACAGAATAAAAAAATTCATGCCTAGGATCTTCTAAAACCAAATCAGTAAGTTTATTATTGTATGCCATGCCAAGATCATGTGTCCTTTTCTCTACAGTTATTTTCTTATCATGTGACAGCATTATTAACTGTTTCTTCACAAGCTTATAATCAATTAGTTAATTTACTTAAGGATCAACCTCATAATCTTTACCTTCAAAACAGGCTATCATTTCAGTCATAGCTGCATAGTGTTCTTTAATAAAGGTTGCATCACAGAGGATGATGTTAACTTCACTGTCATTTAATTTCTGAAAGTAACTCACACATCAGCACCACTCTCAACTGTTTTAAAGTATTCCACAAAACTACCTCTCCCACCCCTTTGTTCTGGTTAGCAGATGTATTATACTTGCTGTTACTTCGTGTGACTGTCAGCTCAAATAAGCAGAATTGTACATTTTTCCTTCTAAGAAAAACACAGGGAACAAATCAACTATTTCAAAAAGAATATGATCACCATGCTTCACTATTTAGAAATAAGATAATGGAACATGTTTCAGATACTGTTTCCATTCCCTTTCTTAAGACGTGTTGCAATAGTTAATATGAAACCAGAATTATATTCTTATAAGTAGTTTCCATTAATTATTTTTTTCTTCTATAAATTAACCTTGCTGGACTTAAGTCCTTTGTGGTGGTATATTGCTGTTGTATTAGGGCATAAATGTTACTTTTTAGAAAGATAATTTTTTTTTAGTTTATCCTCTTGAAGCTTAGCAGAATGTGTCTTCTTTTATTGTTTAGGTTTTTGGTAAATATTAATGCATTAAAGTAATCTGGATTCACTTTGTTGCAGGACCTATATTGCGTTCGTAGTGACTTGGGTAATCTTCTGAAGGCATTAGGTCGACTTGATGAGGCAAAGGTAAGAACTTGTCCTTGAGTCCCATTTCCTCTTTTGGCCAGTTCCAATTTTAAATTTCCATGGGCTTTTGAAAGCAGGCTTTCAATTCCTTTTCCACAAACTGACCAAGTTTTTTCCCTTTTTATCATGTAACAAGAGTAATATGTTGAATGATGCTAAGTACAGGGAGATTCAAAGTGTACTAGCAATAATGTTTCGCCAAATACTGTTTCATTCTCTTGCCTGAAAACTATAAACCATAATTTTATCAAAGCTTGTAGAAAACTGTAGAAAAGTACTCTATAGAGCTGCAGTTGACTTATGCTTTACTGTGAGCATCATCATTTTGGATCTCCCAATAAAATGCAAGAATGAGAGATTTTTAAAGGATAAACTATATGCCAAACGGAAATATAAGTTCTTCCAAATTATTACAGAATATATTAGATAATTGTGTTATTGCTATTCATCCATAACAGTTCCTGTAAATAACCAAAATCTTTGTTCATCTAAAATAGACATAGTCCCTTCAAGGAATTATTGACCTCATATGTCGTATGTAGTAGACAAATATGTCCATAGAATGAATTTGAGCAAGCATTGAAGGCACTATGGTCTAATCTGATACCATTTCCTCATCTGTCAAGCACATTTAAGAGAGGTATGTTTTTCTGTTCTGAACGTGCTTAATTGTGCTTACATACTGAATCCTATTCCTTTTTCCTTAAAGGCTATAGGCAGCGCTTTTGCCTTGAGCCTTACAAAGTAGAGCCTGATCATAATAAACTAGAAGTCATAAAATTTGGGGCACAAATTTCAGGTTTCTATTGTGTCATCGCAAACATTAGTTGTTTGCTATGTATGTGTTTGTCAGGCCCTGCTTAGTTTACTGTCAGTGGATTTTCCATTGATTTGGACTACGCGCTTGCGATTTATTTGGACTTCAGGAATGTATTTAATATTGGAATTGCTTGGAACTTGAAGATTGTGCATTTTCGTGACTCAAAATTGATGTCCTGAAGGCCATAGCGCTTTGCGTTCACACAGTCATTTTAAATTTATCAGAATTTTTTTGCTGTGAAAAATGATTTATCGCCTTGTTTAGATCTTTTAAAATGGCTGTGGTTTTCTTTGAAGCAAAATCACCAGTAGATACACTTGTATTTCAATTTAAATAGCATTGTAAAAATTTAAAAGGGAATTGGAATGTTTAAAAACATCCTCCTACTGGTGTTGGCACCTTCAGGGAATTTGACTGCATTGCCTTAAACCATTTCCATAATCCTTAACTTAAGGTGAAGAAAGAATTTTGGTTCTGACTATTTTGTTATACATTTTGAGTTCATTTCTTTAACAAGAACATTGTTTTCATATCAACGGTGTATATTTTATCCTTTAGAAATTCTGGGGGAAAAGCCATGATTATCCGACTGTTCTTTTACTTCTGCTTCGGAAGTGTTTAAAAAATAAATAGCCCCTTCACTGGCATGCCATTTGCATTACCCCACTGCATTGACCAGTATTGGTTTCAGTCATAATGGACAACTTGAATTTGTAGATGCCACATTTTGCATTTAATTTACTGTTATTTGATATGAGCAAAAAGCAAATAACAAGCTACAACCTGTGATAAGTATAGTTCATAATGGAGTATTGGTGTCGTATTTTAATTCAAAATTTGATGTATTTTTTGTTGTAATATTAGTGTGGACATGGCGTATGACATGTTTTTTCTCTGGCTTGTGAACTGCATGCCATAGTAATCGGAAATAAAAACTAAGCTGTTTCTGTATGGTGGCATAGTAGGTTAACATCATTCATTAATGATTTCAAACTTAGATACATTCATACACACCTACCTACATGAATGATGGTTATGTATTTGCTGACACTAATATAAAGTAAGAAATAGCCCTTCTGAAAAGCTGTGTTTCTTCATGAACTAACCTTTATGTTAATTTTTTTTCCCTAAAAAGTTCAAAGAAACTTCCATAAGCCAAGAATTGACATCAAATCTTATCATTGGCAATAACATTCATATATAGCTGCTTTAGAAACAGAATAAACATACGACAGTTTGGTTTGGCAGTAAGTGTTGGAGATGGAGAAATGTTTGATATACAAGGTGTTAGGGATATAAGTACCAGTAGGGTAGCGTGACTACCAGACTGTGGTATGTGACCTAACGAATATTGTAAAATTCGTTAGAACATGACCCAACCTATGGGGATTTTTCCCCTGCTGGGAGGTCTGGCACGGGGTGCACTCAGCCTTGTTAGGTCCAGGGGAGGGGACCAATTGAGGAGCTGCTTCATGGAGAAGTAGCGGCCCCAGAACTGGCTGGGAGGGCTTGGGGCACTGACCACGTTCCACCCTCCAGTACTGCACCTCACCAGTGACACCTGTAGAGAGCAGAGGTGGGGGGTGCAGCAGCTGGGCAGCAAGCCAAGGCCCATCCTGGGCTGTAACGCTAGGGGTTATGACCCAACCTAAACCAATTTGCCCTTAGGAGTTTTTATCTTTCATCATTGTCTGAAAGAAATGTTTGATAATACTGTGAGCATGATTCAAAAGATAATCTGCTTTTTTATCAGAACTTACATCTGTAAACCAAATAAACCTCTCTTCAATATTTCCATCAACATTTATGTAACGAATGGTACAGAGTTGTTCTTCACTATTAATGTCAGGAGTTTCATCTAGCCTTATAAATGTTCTGTAAGTCTTCATAACTGCAGGAATTCCGAAGTCACTTTTTTTTTTTCGAAAAAGGTCAACAAAACATGTGCCTTAAGTATTATGCACAGCCGGGATTCACTCTCATAAACTTTAATTATGAAATGCTGTATGCAGTTTTTAATGTTTGTCATATTACTGAGTGCAGGTTTTGGAGGATCTGCTTTAATTACATATTGTTTTTTAGATACATTTTAATGTTTGGAAACTTCTTACATTGAGTTTGTCGATCACATAACAGTTTATTTTGGTTTTCGTTGACACAACAGCACAAAAACAAGATTTTGTTTATGCTCTAGCTCTGATTCATGTTGTGACGTATGTGATGTACATGTAACTGCCTGTCTTGCTTACCCTCGTCTCCAGAATATGCACACTTGTTAACCTACATTTGCTTTAGTTATAAGTAACCAAGTATGCAAATCATGGTCAAATGTCCACAATTGAAGAGCACATGTACAAGAAACAAAACAAACTGTGAATTACTTTTTATTCATGACTATAGATGCAATAATGCAAGCGTGATTCTTAAGACAAGATGTGGTCTGGGCTGTTGCATACCTTGGATGAGGTGCACAACACCAGTTTCCTACAGCTGACTAGATGCCTTTGACCCAAACATTGTTTCGAAACATACTGCTGCAGAGTAGTGTAAATTCAAGTCATAATATTTACAAAAACTTGATTTTTAATGACAATTACATTGACATTAATCACATTTTTAAAGACATTTAATCACATTGCAGTGATTCTGGACCAAGTAGTGACCCTCAAGAAAATACTGTGGCCGGTGACAAACATAGGCCAAAACAGCAGGCCCAATCACAAATTGTCACCCGCTCATTGGCCAGGGCAATGCAACCCCCTCCCACCTAACATTGTATATATATGGGGAGCGGAAAGCTAACGGTCATTTTTCATTCTGATGAAGGCCATAGAGTCTACAGTGGCTGAAAGCTCAATGTTTTTAAACCTCACACGGTTGATCACCCGTGAAGCTGTAATAATTAACGTGCACCGTGAAAGCTTTAAATCTGACATTAAAATGATTATTATGTACCACAAAATTATAATTTGGCAATCAGTTTGAGGAAAATTACAGGGTATGTAATACATCTCTCACGCCCATTGACGCTGTGCCCCTGATAAGTAAGCAGACTTGAAAGGCAACTTCTTCATGTTAAGCTGAAACATAAATTCCTCTACCATTCTTCTCTAGTGCATGGCTGCATACATAAGAAATAAAATTGGTTGAATGTTTGATTGCCCATGTGTCTCCACTCCTTTATTGTTCACTTCTGCAATTAGTATTAGCTTCAAAAGTTGAGTTATTCGTGTATTTTCCATTTGTTGCTAACATGAGCTGTTTAATCATAAAATTATATTAAATAATTGGTTTCCAATGTGGCTATTGAAATAAATTTGCAGACATTTTTGGCAAGCACACTACATTTGTGTGCATAGAGCAGAAGATACAGAATGTTAACAAAACATTAGCTGCCTCAACAACTTGCACAACTGGTTCTGCATAACATTAGCATGCGTGTAGAGTGGAAGGTCAGGAATGTTGACTGATTTGGACCAGTACCTTGTCCTGCAAGGTTCTATCTTTTTTTTTTTTTTTTTTTTTTTTTTTTTAAATTTCTGGAGACGTAGAATATTTTGTTGTTTAACGACGCTGTCAATTGCCAGGATCACATCAGCGTCGCCAGTGTGCCGGAATTTCGTCCCGCAGGAGTTCTTTTACATGCCAGTAAATCTACTGACATGGAGCTGTCGTTTTTAAGCGCACTTAAAAACCATCGGCCTGGGCCGGATTTGAACCCGCGACCTTGGGATCAGTAGACCAGCGTCTAACCAACTGAGCCACCCAGACCGACTGGAGACGTGGAGAGTAACCATGATAAGGTTGCAACCATTGCTGATTTTTGCACACAGTTGTTTCAAGCAGGCTAAGAGATTGGGCAGAATGCGGAAACTAACAAGGCTTGGACAAAATTGGCTAAGATCTCATGCCTGCATAGATTCTAACGGGGCATATTTTGAGTATCTACTATAAATAAACATGTATTGTTCATTATTATTTATTTTATGCCAACAAACTTACTGTTGGTGTTTTTAAACACACAAGCCGTGTGTGGCCAAAGTTTGAGAGGTAGAACTGCCACAACTGGGATTTGAACCGCAGACCTTCCGCTTACCGGGTGGCTGCTCTAACCCCTGAGCTATTGTGACAAACTGCCAGAATGGCATTAAATTCTCAAACCAGTTCGTATTTCTCCTGCTAAACCACAAAGGCAGTCTCACATCAGAGACAAATCACCCCAATGGTGACTTACTATTGTAAGTACTTTATATCCCAGGATTAAGTAACCTTCAGATGGTAATTATTATTTATTTTATGCCAACAAAATATTATATTTATGTATTGTTCATGTTGCATTACAGTTATTGACCATTAAACATTTCCTGAATATTGAAGATGAAACTGATTTAATTGTCCACAATACACCTGAACAAGATATTTCCAAAATTTACATTTGAATTTGCTTTATCTTTCATCATCAGAGTAATTGTTCTCATGCATAGCCTCTTGTGCGTCTCTTAGCTGAGGTCTCATGAATACTGCACGAAAAGCTTGAAAGAAAAGCACCCATACCCTTGTTACCTGCAGTAGCTGATGATAAACACATAGATATGTGACAAAATCAGTTTTATAGGGCTGAACTGGTTTGAAATTTTATGTGTCGCAGGTGTGAATGTATGTATGGCTTTGGAAGTTACATTAATAAACAAAACATTCATGTCTTCAGTCTTACAGCAGAGTAAGACTGCAAGACTGTGCAGATTAGTGTTCAGTAATGTTCAATTATCCTTCTTTACCTTTTACGATAGATGAATTTGTTATTGGGCTTTCTTATTCATCATATTTGAATCTACCATCGTGCAAAATCTGCAGTCATACACCTAACACCTTGTATATAGATATCATAGGAGTGAGATTTAACTTATGGATAATATACTTATTGTATTAGATATGTAATTAACCATACCAGAAAGGACATCTTCACAGCTTCCAACCATGTACAAAACTTAGCAGAACTGTGCATTCTTAGCTAGCATAAGGCAGCAGGAGTTGGCAGAAGTTGAAGGGGCTAAAAGTCCTGATAATCTTGAGGAATTGTTTTTCCTGCTGATAATTTTTGTTTGTACACTTCGGATAAACAAGGCTTATTCTCAGCCTGATAAAGGAAACAAGAACAGAAGTAATCTGCCCGTCAGTGAGCTGGATTTTGTTTTCTATTATTAACAGTGGTTCTTGTTGTTCTCTCCCCCCCGACACTGGAATTGGTCCTCTTAGATGCAACACCTGGGTCGGCACACACAAAGGCACCATGGAGCAAGTGAGATCCGCCGACCGATTCACTCACTTGGTGCAGTCAAGTGATCGATGACATTATTGTAGGCCTAGTGAGTGGCTTGGTTCGGTTTGGCTGCAGGTAAAGTATATGTTAGGCCAGTCTCCTATAGTTCTCATTTCACTAATTTTCATCAGCAGCAGACTACTCCGTTAATATTTGTTGTCGCTTATTTGTTAACTTTTCTTTTGCTGTGGGCGATTTAAATTTTTTTCTTCCCCTATTTTCAGATTTAGTTGTTACAAAGTTACGTGAATACAGACTGCCAATTTATAATGCACATACACAGTATCTTTGAAATTATTAGATGAAGTAAGATTGATGTCACTTTGAGATTAGCTGGTGCAATAAAAGAATGCTGATAAAAACTATCTGGGTTAAACATGGTATTTCTGTGGTTTCAAATATGAACACCTATCGTCAACACTTGAATACTCAAAATGAATTACAGTGATTAACTAGGGGATTTTCATATTACTTTTCAATCCTCGCCATGGATTCTTTTTCTTTTTTTTTTTTTTTTTTTTTTTTTTTTTTTTTTTTTTTTTTTTTTAACTTCTGTATAAGTGGTTTTAAATGGGAATTACAGTCAAATTGTTTTTGCATCTTAAAAGGCATTCCATTCATTAAAGCAACTGCTTAGTTCACTTCTCAAGTATATCTCATATCTGTAAAGATATGAAGTGCTTGAAAGTTTAAGCTGTTCAGTCTCTTCCAGCTCAACTTTGAACTGTTGTGTTAGTTACACCGCATTCATTCTAGTCCAAAGAGCATTATTTGAAAAATTGTAACTTCCTGTAGTTAAGAATGTTCCTTACAGATTCAGGGTGTCAGATTAAGGTAAATCTCAGATAGTTTAACTAGAAAGCCAAGTGCCCATATGTGGTACAAACTGCAAACAACTGCAGCGTTGCCTATACATGTTTCACATTTTAGTTTTGATGAGATTTTGATTAATATAATTGGTATTAATTTTTCTTATATTCAATGAAGAAATGGAACAATTTTTATGACTGAAAGATATTACTTTGTTAACAAAGAAACCTGGCAACAAATTTACCTTATTAGAAGTATGAACATTTGTCTTACTTTCATATTTGTCCTCTGAGGCATTTAAATTTTATGAACTGTTTTAAAAACATTTATTTGGCAATTTGTACTTTGTTTACTGTTTTCCTTCACTTTTCCATCTTTTAGCAGCTGGATCTTTTGTTCAGTACAGCAGCGTTTAGAATAAAAATGTGAGTGTTGTTTTATTTTGAGTCCTGTATTAATTTTTTCTAAGCTACTAAATGTTGAATCATTGTTTTGTAACCATTCTTGAGTAATATTAGTGTCTACTGCTTCTTCCGCCGGAATGGCACATATCGCCATATTTTGTTAAATTCAGAAGCTTGAAGTGCCGATACTGAGTAGTGACTGAATAAATTCTTGTTTTTAATTCAGTGTAATAGACAGAAAAGGACAAACAGAAAAACCACTTCTAAATGTTTGTAATTTTTTCTGAACACTTGAGGTTTAGTGTTTTGATCTTTCTTCTATGCTTCCTTTCTTATGACTGCATTTAGCATTTTAAGCTTAAAATGTTAACACATAGCACGTTTTATAAGGAAATCTGAAGGCAGAAAAGACGTTCCATAAGTTTCAAAATTTGGGTGAAGGGTTTCATGGATTAGTTGATATTATGTCATGTAGATAGATACTACCTTAAGTTTTCACTATATCCGTTTTTTTTATTATTGTTTTTGGTATTTCTCATTTTGTAACCACATCTAAAGGATTTAGTTTATTGTTAATATTTTGCATGTAAACTTTATTGTTACAGTAAGTATGAATGGCAATCAGCTAAAGATGGGTGCCCCTTTATGCATGTAGTGCACCAGTATTTTGAGAAAGCATGAGCATGTTCTCATTGGCTGGTTGTATATGACAATAGTAATCCACTCGAAAGTGACATCATGCGGACATATTACCCCACAGTACTCGTAGTCTCAGATACGATAAGTTAAAATGCTCACTTTTTTGTGCTAGTGTTAAGGCTTAAAGGCATTCAACGCGATTTCTGTTTGTTTCATGGAAATTAAAGGAGACTGGCTTTTGTATTATCAGTCAAGAACATTATATGATGCTGCTGCTGAATTTCTTGTGTGTTTTAGGTTATGGAGCAAATAACACACTTCTCTTGTGTTTGTGTTGTTATGGTGAGGTCCTGTAGTCCTGCGCGCTTTTGCCATAGTAGCTGTCCTGCGCGAAATTTGCCCTTGCGCGACCTTCCTTTTCCTGTACAGTAGCTCTCTACATGTAGCGAGTTTAAAAACATGGAATTAGTGATCTTATTTTTGTTTTCTGACTCCTGCATTTATGTTCGTGCAGACAAGGGAAAAATAGCTGCATGTAGAAAAGCAACTGTGTCCTTAATCAAGTCCATTTACCCGAGCAAAGAGTTGGCAGTTTTGATTTAAAGCTACAAAGCAGCTGTAATCATTGCAGGCAGCTCCACATTACATAAGTATGACCATTGCCAATAATTGCGCAATTTTATTGTTAAAATTCTGTTAAGAAGTATTTTATTTAATATAATTCATTGGAAGTACATCTGCATTGGTCATACTTTCTGTAGGGTGCGCATTGCATATTGCTGCGGAATGGTTGATTATTTCATGATCAGCACATTTTATATTTGAGAGGATATTGAGTACTAAAAATTGAGGTTGACAGTCAAACAGGAAGCAGCAATTAGGTTTCCCTTGCAAGTCTTTGTGGGTTGCCTGCTGACCAACTTACTTATGACTTGCAGGGAGTGCGCAGAGCGAAGGACAGGGACCTGCGCAGCGCTGCACATCGCTGATAAGCATATCTCTGTGTTGTATATAGTACGTGATCTGACTTTGTTCTTCCCCCTTCCTTCACCATTTCCTTTCCCCCACCCATTTTCTCCTTACAGGCATGCTATTTGAAAGCCATCGAAACTAGACCAGATTTTGCAGTCGCCTGGAGCAACTTGGGATGTGTATTTAATGCCCAGGGCGAAATCTGGCTTGCCATTCATCATTTTGAAAAAGCTGTTGCATTGGATCCTAACTTCTTGGATGCATACATCAATCTGGGAAATGTACTTAAAGAAGCAAGAATCTTTGATCGGTGAGTCCATTATAATTCTCATTAAAGCATATCACCTTCATTTTGGACTGCTTTTTACTAGTTGAAAAACACATCATAAAACTTTCTTACCAAAAGTACTCTAAGGGCTTTTTAAGGCAATAAAGCCAATAGCACATTTGGAAGATAATTTTCTAAGCATAAGATTTTGTACGTTCAGAAGACATGTTCTTTTGTTCTTCATTGTCATTTCCAAAGAAAGTGCTGGAGTTTTCTATACATTAATTTGAAGTATGGCTTAAGACCGAAAATAAAGAAGAGAAAATCACAGCTTCTGATAGGACAAAGTGCTAGTGGTTCTAAGTCATCTCTGTTTTACAAAGACCTTTACAGTGCCTTAGTATGAATATTTCGTTACCGAAGATATGCAATGAATCGTTCAGGTTTTGGGACATTATACTAACCAGAACATTCCCGACGGGTCTACCCTCTGGAGGGAGTACGTGCGCCGCTGCTATGAAGACACTATAGAAAACATTCATGCCTACATTGTGGATAAATCTATATTTGTTTCTATCAATGAAACAAGCGATGAAGTGGATCGTTCTGTTGCAAATGTGATTGTTGGTATGTTAGAGGAAGACAAACTTGGGAAAATATTTCTTCTCACAATGGAAATCCTATTTACTTGCTGTCTGATAAAAGCCTTTCTCTTGTGGCCACAGGGAATAAAACACACAATGTGCTGTTTTTTGTCACTGATGCAACATCATGCCTGGTAAAGGCAGTAAAGGAAACTAAAGCGTTTTATCCAAAATTGGTTCATCTAACCTGCTTTGTACATGCTTTGCATCAAGTGAGTGAATAAGTGCGAAAACACTTTCCACATGTTGACAAGCTATAATTGCTCCACTCTTAGATCCACACTTGGTGTAAACACAAGCCGTCAACAACTAACCCGTGATACGCCGAAACCAAAGCTCACCATAAAATGTAGTACCCTAAATATCGGCGATTGTCTGTGAGTTTTCAAGATGTATGATAACCTTTGTAAAGACTACTTGAATGCAACGCGATAGCAGTAATATTCCTAAAACTGTGGTGTTTGTTTTGTATTAGTCGCAGGTTATCGCGGGGGGATACAAGGGGCGGATCTAAGGCTGGATGGAGTAGAGTCCAGTGTTAATAAAGTATTCTTAAAATCCCCAGCTTTAGTGCGTCATTTCCGCAAGAATGTCCCTGGTATCCCTTTACCTCCGGAACCAATTCTGACACAGTGGGGTACTTGGTTAAGTGCTTGTGCGTATTACTGCAATCATTTTGATGTGATTAAATTTGTGACTGATAGTTTGAATAGGGAAGATGCTGCTTCCATTGCCATGTCACAGGATCTGATGGCTAAACCTCAACTAAGGGGCAATCTGGCATATATTAATAGCAATTTTGCTAATTTGATGACAGCCATCAACTATCTTGAAAAATGAAATGAAACCATTCATTCAATGATCTCAAATGTGAGCGATGTGCAGCAACAATTGCAACATTGTGATGGTGAAACTGGAAACGCTGTCAGCCAGAAGATGAAACTAGTGCTTGAAGAAAACCAGGGATATGGAACAATGAGCAAAATAAGTGAAATAGTGAAAGGAGAGCCTTCTAATGTGAGCACTTTTGAAGTTTTCTCCAAGATTTCGCTCTTGTTTTGCATATCACTTGACTGTTGTACTTTCAAACTTATTCATTAAATATCTAATTGAAAATTAATTTATTAATTTGTAGGGATCACTTCTTTATGTCCTTTTTCCCAATCTTTAGGTCCTTTTTGGGATATTTTAGGTCTTTGTAAAGGTCTTTTTTGGGCGATTTATAGATCAACTTGCTAGCCCTAGTAATGTATATCAATGTGCTATAGTCTAAGCTGTTTCGGAGATACGTTTTATTTCAGAAGTATCAATAAGCTTTAAACATATTATGAAAATACTGAAGCTGTTAACAGTGAAGCAATGCCATCCTAAAAATTATAGCAAATGTCTTAGAGATTAGAAGCTTCACTTATGTTAGTATCTGCTGAAAGTTCTTGAAATTAAATGCAGACTTCGTAGAGTGCAACTCTTCAAGAACTTTCAATAAATGCTAAGATAAATGAGGTTTATAGTCTCAAAAATACTTGTTATAATTTTTAGAAGCTTTAGACATTTTAAATTTTTCATTGTTAAACCATTGATTCATTCATTATCCAATATTTCATAAAATGAGTGCCACAGGTTGTGTTTATACATAGTGCTCTAAAACCCATGTGCAGATCTTGGCTTTGCCAAAGAGCCTCTGCATTTTCTAGCTCCTTTAATCAAACACAATTTCTTGATTGTTGTAAAGAAGCTTCATGCTTTTAGAATGCCAACAAACCTACTGTTGGTGTTAAACACACAAGCCCTGTGTGGGCAATGTCTGAGAGGTGGAAATGGAACTGAAAAATTCAATGTCAACGCGGCACCTGTGATGGATTTTCCTGGCACCCTTCATAAGCAAATATTTACTCCTATGATTGAATATCATCCCAGTACACATCCATGAAGTATGTGTGCTTTGCTCATTACTTCTATAACCAGTGCTTTCCAGCAGTAGAAGTAATTGTCAAATAGTGGTTGTGATGGCGTCCATACCTCCTTAGGCATGAGTTAAATGTACCCAAGCACATAAGAAAGTTGGACAGCACTGGTCTAACGTTCAACACATTGTGCTTGCCATCTTTTTACAAAGAAAAGCAGTGCCAGAGTATGAAACACACAAAATTGTTAATTGGATTCATTATAAATCCCCTGCATAAAAATTGGAAATACTTTACATTAATAATAACAATAACTACTGCTACTTGGCAACTTAATGGAAAAAAATTCATATTGTAATGTACAATGCAAACTGATATAAACAACAGTAGTGGGACTCACTCTCAGCGCTGCACTTATACCAACATATTTCACTTCAGATAGATCAGGAAGAGTAAATAAAGTTCCTGCATAGTGTTGTGAACACTGGCTGATGCAGAATAGCTCGCCATCCCTCTAACCACTTTATGTACCAATCTGTGACTTTTTGCATTGCAATCTGCTTCCTGTTTTTAAATTGCATAAATGCTGATAAGTTGAACTTCATTGCCAAGGAATGGATCGCAAAGAGATTGGTTTAATTATGAAATACAATTCAGTAAATGAAGAATAAATGTTAGAAGATAAAAGTATAACGATGTAGACTAATTAGAAAAAGTACAGGACTCACAGATTAAAATGCCTCAAGGGAGAATCGCTCTGACTGAAGGCTAATTACATTAAAAACAAGGAGTGAACTGCTCATATTCTTCAAACTTAACTTGATTCATAAACTAAATTAGTTAAATTGCAGTATCTATCATGTAATTCAGATTGTCAAAAGCTGTTTTGCAGCACATGCCCTTGCCTCTAGTTCAATTATGGAATCTTATTCACCTTATTTATCCTCATTCCTCAATTGTGATGTGCTGTTAGCATTACTATTAATACACAATTTTCTGATTTTGGCCATCATGGATGTAATGTAGCAGTCCAGAAATGTTGGTTTTATGTATGGTGTATTATAGTTTGAAAAGGATGTTATATAATCATGTATTTTTGTGTATGTATTAGAGATGAATTTTTCTGTTGGCAATATGACAAGGTTTATTGTTTAAAAAATTGTTAAATTTAATGTCATAATGCATTTGTTTTCAACGATAAATGATAACGAAAAGAAGCATGTTTTAATATGTGAGCACATTGGACATAATGACAATTTGCACTAAGTTTTTACTTGAATTGTGTCATAGAGTAAGAAATCAGAAAATCTGGAGAGACAAAAATAAATGCACCTGGATGCAAACAGATTTTTTATATACAGAGAAGAAAAGTTGGTTTAAGAAACATTTTATGTAAGTTGACATTCTTGGTGGTGTAAGTCTGAGAATTGGTCAGAAAATACATACATTGCTCTTGGTGAACATTGTACAGTCAGTGAGAGCTAAGATATTTAGGAAGAATGGCTAGGCTTTCATATCTGGAAAACATAATGAATAAATATCAGGCTAGTTTTGCCCAGGAGGATACAGGTGTGTGCCTTCTGCTTCTTACATAGCTTTTGAAGCTTGTTAGACTAACCCCTGCAAATGTATTACAAGCAGATCATAGATTTTTAGCTTTTTGTCTTTCATCACCTTAGTTTAAGCTCTGTTTTGAGTTTCCAAGATGTATTTGGAGTTAATTGGGAATTTCATAACAAATGATAATTTGCACACATACACATCTAAATCTAGTCAATTTGTATAGGGATGTAAATAGATAAACTTTTATTAACTTTTTATGAATGTTGGTAAGGTAAAAGTATAATTTTGGATATTATTTAAAAAAGACTGAAGCTTGAAAGAGACCATGTGAAATGGAAGGCTCTTTTAAAAACCTCAACTCTGGATGGTACATGGTACAAGAGGATCGACTAACTAAAGTAAAACTTTTAAAAATATGAAAAGCTTTATTAATTTTAGCACTGCAGAAGAACCTACTTTATTATGGCATTTACAAAGATATACATTATCTTTTGGAATAAAAAACAGCCTTTTTCAATTGTTTTTCGTCAATTAAATTCATTAAATTTTAAGAGAAAAGCAGCTTTATTATTCAGTACTAGTCACAGGTTCCGTGGAATGGATACTCAAAAACCTTTGAAAAATCTTATATTTCTATTTATTCTGTAGTTATTTTAGACCTATTTTTCATATTCAAAGATTTTCATTTTCACTTGTATTTTTGTTAGAACTTCATTTTTTAACTGATATTAAGTCCTTATATTGGAAAGATAAGGCAGAATTTTACTTTTGCATTATTCTGTATAAAGTTCCAATGTTATTCCATAAGTTTTGGACGCTGTGAGAATTTTCGTACCACTAACATTCACAGCACTGATCGGCATGAGTAAATTTTCCTGAGTGTATTCTTGAGACACCTACAATAAAAATTAAAATAACGAAATTATAATTACTTAAGGAATTTTGAGGTAGCGAGACCCTAAAAAAGTATGACCCTTAAAAATAAACATTTGAATATGAATGCATGCGCAATACAGTGCATCTAAGTGCTCTGGTATGGCAGACATAATACCTGTCAAATAATGAAACGTACTATTCTTATTTAATAAGAAAAAACAGTTGACTGCCTGCATCATTCATTGTGATTCAACTGAGGATGTGAGCAATTAGCTCCTGAAACATGTTTTTGTTATTAAAAAGGTAAGTGTTGCTGTGTGACAATTGACTCTATAATTAAATGAATTGTTAGTGCACATTATTGTTACAAAGTTCCAGCATACACAATTTCAATTGTAAGTTAAATTAATTATTGAAACGTTGGTCACTAACAGTGAGATATTTTTCTTGCTTTTTATATGTTTAAATTTCTTTATTGGCCGATGTTTGTTGGTTAAAGTATTATACTATTGTAAATGTTGAAACCCTCTAATTTGTTCTTCATTCTAAAAAAAATATTTGTGTAACTCTCAGGAGAGTCATTGGAATTGTGTATGACAGAGGTTCTATGAATACGAGAGTTTGCTGATTGTAGTAAAATGACCAGTTTAGCTTATTGTGGGTCTTAAAGTACTTTTTAATTATTTCCAGGTTTGATAGGATATAGATATTAATGTTCTGATTAGCATTCATGGAAATAATAATTTGGTGTAAAATTCTAGGTCATAATTATACATGCTACACATGCTGAGTGTGTTGAACTCTATTCTGGATCAGTAAGCTATGTCATCAATTACTGGCTTGCACGTATAAGATCTCGTGATAAGATACTATAGGCGTGAAATTGATTTACACTGAAGGCTTGTTTTGATATCAAGAAATCAGTTTCAGAGTAGAAGTACATTATTGTGCTTTTGTAGAAGCAATAAGTGGAATTTAATTATTTGAGATGCATACAGGGTGTCTACTAATATTGGAAATGTTGAAATGTACTGGAAAATTTTTCACATAGATTTATTATACTGGGATTAGCAATTGCATATAGGAAAAATTGGATGAAATATCCATACAACTGTGCTGTATTTCAGATTATATTTTCAAATTTAGATACTCTTTTATCCCTAACATTTTTCTGATCTATAGATTTCCAGAATTATGAAATTTCTTGCAGGAGAGGGTTTGGGGGAGGCTTAAGATTAGAAGTACAAAATCTGCTGATATATCCTGCCCTTTTCTTTGAATATTAGTGACTCTTGGGTCCATTATGAATAGTATGCAGATTTTATGAAATTACAGTAAGGGGAGAATTCAGCATTAAAAATCTTCTAGATCATTGCACAACAATTTCATCAAGAGTGCAGAGAGTTAACTTCTATTAAATCATTTGTGAAACACGGGACATGGCAGCTAGTAATGAACAGAGCTTCATATTATGGCTGTGGGAACAAAATCAGTAGAGATGTTAAGCTAGCCACAACATATATTTGAATTCTGCTTCATTTTACTGCAATATAACTCAATGCAGTAGTGGAATTTTGTGAAACTGGAAATGTCGGAAATATACAGGAATTTTAAACCTTCAAGGCAGTAGACACCTATGTATAACATTTTCCAAAAGATTCAGGTTATTCATGTGGCTGTAGGAATGCTTATACTCAGCATAATTTTTTAGTAGTGTGTGCTAGAGTATGGCAACGACATAGTATTGAATTCCAGTACCCAAGAATTTGCTCCTAATTTACATAAGTAAAATGACAGTTGTTTACTGTGGTTAGTTTTCTAAGATGCTGTAGGCCATAACTTTGAACATATGTATATGCAGTGGATCGTTTGAAGTTGGACTTATTTGGATTCCACTGGATCACTCCAGTCAAAACCCTGCGAATGCAGCTGTAAAGTGGCACCTACTTCGGCCGCATTGCTCTTAATGAATCAGTTTAAAATGAATGCAGTAAGCTTACACGTGAAAACAATTTCTAGACTGGTAATAAAGTGATGTAATTATGAGTTGTAATAAGCTTGAAGCGCTTGCCAAACTTTGATGAAACTTTGCCAAGTTCTTTATTCATCCGAGGGAAATGATGCGATATCCTTTTTTTCTACTTTTACATCCTTGAATGCAGTTTTGGCTCGCGGCCTGCGATGAGCTATTTTAGCAACCCATGTGCCGCAGAGAAGGAAGAAATAACCGCCTCATGGCATCCGTGTTGACAGTGGGGAAATGTTGACTGACCTCGTCAATTGACAATCATGACGCTTTTGGGTTCTCGTGCTTCTGTTTGATCCAACATTTCTGAATTTCACAATCCTCTTCAGAAGCGCGCGTCTTTTGTCACTCGATGTTATGCGACTCCATTCTTCCATAAGCTATACTGATTGCAACCACTTTTGAATGCCTCTACCAGAAGTAAAATCCTCAAAATACTTCTTGCCAAGCCCTATTGTGTCAGCTCAAACACATGCTAACCACCAGAGGATAACGGATTGTTACTGTTTTTTCGAATAGTATGGCTCGGACCTGTAATATTGTAGATTTCATTTAACAGCTAGAGGCAGAAACAATGATAATTTTGTGACAGGAGTTGGTTTAATGAAACTCGATATTGTCATATGCCTCTGTAGAGAAATGTGGGTACAGTCGGTAGGCATTTACTGATTGACTGAAGAAACGGGTCTGTTAAATCTCTCACGTTTTTAAGCTATTTGTAAGGAAACCGTAAGAACAACGATTAGGTTTTAGGTGCATGTTGCGGTAAAACTCCATTATGTATTCTTTAGTTATCTGTTCACATATACCTTCCACTTAATACAACAAACCCCAATAATGCCCATTAATGACGATAAATTGCGTCAAAAATCCTTTTCTAACACTACAAATTGGCTATCTTTCTTTACTTTTATAATACCTTAATCAGCAGCACAGGTAAACCGGGTGGTTCAGCTTGGCAGTTCGAGCTATAGGGTAAACAACGGCAGTTTCCTATAACTCAAAGTGGCTTTATATTGAAGTACTGCCAACCTTACAATAGGAATTTGAAGTAAAATCAGTAAACGAAATTTTATTTTGAAACCACACGATTAGGTGAATCACTTTCCAGCGCGAAATATCGCATCGCATTGTATTTAACAGAAACCTGTTGCAAAAACAAAGTGTGGAATACTTATGTAAACACTAAAACAATTCCAAATAAACCTCAGGTGAAGCACAAGGGGCTCTACGCAACCAAGCATTATTTGCTTTAAGCTCAACAGTTGAAGTTGTGTAAGGCAATGAATGCTATACCACCGACGTACAGCAATTAGCACCAACTACGGCCATATCTTCACCACGCGTTGGAGCAGTTGCTGGTGTTGATGTCAGCTGAACAAATAGGTCACCAAAAGTAATCAGAGTACTATAATGGGGTAAATATGTTGCAGTTTGTTTTCGGAGCTTGCGCTCTCTATTCTTGCATTGGTTGATTTTGTGCTTGCATTCCCTAGCGCAAATCCCTCGGTATAATTAGATGCATGCCATGATTTTACAGTTCAGAATGAGTGTATGCTTATATTCTTACGTTAGGGAAAATACGATTTGCTAAACTGTTGCTTACACTTCCAGCTTTGTTCTGGTGGCTTTGATAATTAACGCTACACTAATTTACCAGCAAAAGTATCAGAACCATTAAAATGTTCGCGGAACGCCTTGGCCCTATACTGAACCGCAAAGTGAAAGCGAATACTCCTGGTGAGTGATTTCGTAGTTGTTTACCCCGCTATCTGGACATGCATGTATACATGTACATTAGTTTAAAATTCATCAAAACCGGAATTGTAATGATTGTACTCTCAGCTCTTAAAATATGATCATTCGCTTGAAACAAGTCAAGTGTTATAAATGCTGTAGGTTCTGCATATTGCCTTTCTCGGAACAGCCCTCAGTAAACTGGCAGTAAACACCGCGAAGGTTACTGGGGTATTCTCTGCTAAGTTTATGAACTACTAGGGCTGTAAACGTTTATTGCCACAGTCGTAAAGTTATGAGCTACATTTCGTTTTCGCGCTTTCAGTGATCGATATGGGATATCGGAGGTGGAAGCGTGTTTTAATCTTATTTCGTTGTAACAGAGCTCTTAGTATCGATTTCAGTTGCTTCTAGTTGAGAGATTTCAACACAACAAACTAAGAATGCTGATCTACTTTCAGAGACTTAATAACACTTGGCAAAAGTGCGAGGGTGTTGAAGCGACAGTTACATTGGCGCCGCTTTGGGTAAAGGGGGATTAACACGTACTAATTCTGTTTATATCTTAGCTTCGCAAGGCAGACAATGAACTTGACATTAACCCGCATGTATAATGGGATCTGCTTGCTGAAAACACATTTGCATGTGTATATAAATATGTATAATTTACTGTTTTACAATCCGTTAAGGTGACGCATAATGCAATATTTGAATTAACTTCTTTGTTTGCACGGTTTATCTGTGTACCTTAGCACCCAGACTTGTTCCTTTTCGCGCAAGTCTGTGGGACTTGAACAACACGTTGCCTTCCTTGTTGACCGCACCTCAATGTAGCCCGTATCATATGAACTCGATGTGCGGACACTCGTCCATCGCCTCTGTAGATAGCTGCTGGGTTCCCGGAGCCACTTTCGATTTAAAATTGGAGGCTATGTGTAACTTAATAAATCACAAATGCGAAATGGTCATTTCATAAAATAAGACACACTAAAGATCATATGCGTTGTATAATTCTTAGATCACCATACACTTGTAGTAATTGATATATTATTCCCGCTTCAAGTTGTATAAAGAAATGCACAAAAACATCCATACATTATTAGCAATGGTATATACATTGTTTCTGTAATTTACGTAATAAATATTTATTCCAAAAATGAAACTTAGACGTGATTCCAGCGCTTGTAAGGAGATTTTTGTAAAATATGACAAATACATACAAGTTAATGTATACAGTGTGTGTGTGTTTTCAGTCGATTCTGACAGATACCTATACATAAGTTGAGAAAAATAAAATTTACGAAACAAATACAACTTGATGGAAACGAGTTTCGAACATCGACATGCATTCCAGGACCACAAATTTCACATCTTCATCTTGTAATTACAGTGTTGCGTACATTTTGTAATAACAGATTATGGGATACAAAATATTTTAGAGTATGGGTAAAATATTGAAAATTAGAGGACTTTCGTCCCCCAGAGACAAAAACATCGCATATTGTGTCTTTCTGGCCGGCGTTCGAAGTGACGACACACTTTGAAGAATAATACCGCCTCCTATTTTATGTCAAATTTAACTTACCTGAATATGAGCAGAGGAAAACAAAAGTAACACAACCAATAAACTAGTAACAAATTATGTACCCTTACGTGGACAGTTCAGGAATGTAAAAGTAATTTAATTAGGTTTTGATTTTTAGACATGCTCTGTGAACATGAGGATACAGATCATCCACGGCGTATTAAACATAAAGATGATTTTTAATATTTTCAAAAAACATTTCAATTATGGAGTCACAGGCAATAATCTGTAGCTCTATATTAGAAGTTAGAATTACGTTTGAAAACCTCACAGCCTCAGCCTACCACGCCGTGTGAGAGAATAATTTAGAATATTCCACGTTTGTATATTGATTTGCCTCAAATTGCTAGTACTTCAGATGTAACTTTTCTTGAATAGTGCAGCAGGAATTGTTAGGAGCGTGCAGGATGTTGATGTCCACTACAATTTGAGTCTAAAAAACTCCGACCATGTTCCATGCTGACAATTATAGTGCACCATTAAAATAACAGCCATTGCATGATCTTGATGGAACAATGATTTGTAACTCAACATGTCCGCGTAATTGCCTCGTGCAATTTTGCAATAAAGATGAAGCAATAGTTGCTTATTATGGCCCTCCACAATGCAGGAAGTTAATCATCAGACTCCTGCTACATCCTACTTGGCACTGCTAACTTAGCAACGTTGTTATTGGAAATATCGCTTTGGAAATGTTTTTAGCGTCTAGCGACAACACTTCGATCACAGAACTAAGTGCTTCAAACTTATTTCTTCAGTTTTGGAATATTTCTTATCCTCTCTCTAGAGTAGTGAAATTAACATTGTTAATGCTAATGTCACCTTTCAACCGCAGCATTAGTATTTCTTCCTTCTCAGGCATTGAGAGAGAAACTCGCTAAATAGCGTAGAGCAGGTGAAGTAAGGAGAAAAGGAAAGGGCCAGTGGAGCATCGATTTGTAGAAATTGTAAAACGAATACCATACCGCAACATTTTTCGCGTGTCATAAAGTCCTGCAGGGTCGGGTCACCCTGTGGTAGACCCTGTTTTGCGAACATAAATATGTACGTTACGCAATTTTCAAGGAGCAATTGTGGAAAGAGCTTTTAGCGACATTAATATTACAAAACAAAGTTACGCAATCGATTGTCTCTTTAAATGCAGTTTTGTGAGCTCAAAGTGCTTGAAGATTGTTTTGGTTAGGGTGAGTTACCCAGATGTTTTCCCGGTGTTTTCCCTTATCTTAAGAGAACGAATGTGGGGTAACTAAACTCTAGAGACCCCAGACCCATTTGAACATAATTTCATTCATTTCGTTCATTCACCATCTGATATAACCTACTCTGCTAAAGGGCGTTAAACTTTAACCCTCCCCCAAAAAAGAGTTAAATGTGGCATCCCTACGAGCTTCTAGAAGATACAATTGTATTAATCTAAGCGAAACGCATTCATGTTTGTCATCTAATCTATATCGAATTGGCAATAAAGATTCCATCACTCTGTTGCGAATACTCATGGGCGTAACTTGGGACCTAGCTTTGAGGGGTAGGCAAACTAGGTGGTACTGAGAAAATGAAACTCATAAAATACTCTAAAAGTAATCTGCATTCACTTTTCGGGGAAGTGAAACATTGTTTTAAAACAATAAAATTCAGGCATAGGAATTCTTAAGCAGTTGGTTTGAAGTTAGCTATCTTTATCTCATGGGAGGATTAAAAGAGAACATTTACAAAATAAATCCATGCACTTAAGATGGAGTTAAAAATAATATTTGTCAAGAAATTGTCGCTATTTCTGAGAGGGAATTGCAGCGTGTAGTAGCCAATTTCTTAAGCAGGTTCTCGAAATGCTTGAACAACAACCTAGTGTAACATTTGCTGAACGCCTTGCTTATTACTGAACCGCAAAGTGAAAGCGGAGGTACAGTTGCTCTGCACTGCTCCCTCTGTGGACTCGTGACGAAACAAGGTGATTTGGTATAGGGATATGATCGTCCGCCACACACCGTTCTGCAAGTATCACCTAATGGATCAGTCATGATATGACTGCGTAGTTAAAGCGACGTGAAATAAAGAAAACAAAATGCACAGCTGAAAGTTGATTAATGTAAACGTATTGAACATGTCTTTTATTTAAAGTAACTCAGTTAAATTGGAAATATTGAAGGAGAGGATGCACCCCTAAGTTACATTGACTTCCTCTAATACGTGAGTTGGTTGAAATCGAGCAATCATGTGCATAACAATTTCAAATTTCAACCAATGACAACCTTCCTACGCAAACACAAAAAAAAATTATCACATCTGAATTTCATTATCACCTCTGTTTTTATGTGCATTGTGCTAACATATGCGTAACAGCTTATGCAATTTGACGTAATAGAGCTGCTACTCAGATGTCAAATATGGCTGACTCTCGCTTCGGTGCTGAAATAGATGAAATAATTCTAAGAGGGAAACCTCAGGACACAGAATACAAAAGGAAATATGTCTGGAATCAGTTTGACATATTTTGTATTGAACGAATTATAAATTAACAGCAGATACTTCCAACTTGTGGCATTATCAACATGTTAAAAAATTGGAGCTTGTTCATTCGATAGTTAACTTAGTGGTGCATGTCACTACTCCCCGTCTGTAACTTCTGTGAAGAACTGGCTCATATCCATCGCCTGCGCCGCGGCAGCTATAAACACAATTTGTTTATTTTTGCTGCGCTTCCGAAAGAGCAACATTGGTGTATCACATTCAACTCCTAACCAGTATAATGATGTCGGGACTCCTAGGTTCAGAATAGTTTTGTAATAGTCAATCTGCTATTGTATACCTGTGCATTGTCAAAACAAGGTGGGGTTTAGCTTGGTTTTTGCTGGTTGTAATTGTAATCTTTCAGAATAAGTTTTGAAACTGTGAACGTAAAGACAATTCCTAACGCCTCTTCAGATTAATGAGGTAATAGCTCCGCTAATGGCCGCGGATCAAGTGAACTCAGGAGAACCCTCGGTTCTGCTGGCGTTATAGCCTTATGTGCTCTTTCACATTTTCACCGCGTCCCTCTATCTCCCCATCAGCCCTTCATTTGCTTTTTGTCCCTTTCTTTACACTTACTGCTATCTGTACAACTTAGATATTGAGCGGATTTTTGAAAGCTAGCCCAGTTTAACTGTAAATAAAAATTAAACATAAATAAAAGATAGCACTACTTACATTTGTGCCTGATTCATGTGCTTGATGTAAGAGTGGTTCTAACCGGTTTGTGTACACAATTTGTAATGAAAAATTGGGATAAGGCCATCATAACAAAATAATATCAATATTAATTAGAAATACAATGCGGTCAACTTATGCTATATAACACAAAAAGCTGGATAACTAGCGACAAATCCCGTATCTTTTTATTATTTATATAGAGACACATTAGAATACCCGCGTAACAATCCGCTTTTGTTTCTCTTATCAGCCTATTATACATGTTAGTATCAGTCATTCATCCATAAAAGAAAATTACATAAATGCTAAAGCACCCCTAACTAAGCGGATGCCATCCCTCACCTGTGTTTACTAAAGATATTTCCTGCCACAAAGTTACTAAGAACCTTTCCGGTTGTAACATGCCCAACAAATATAGCTGCCTTTGTATTTAGGCAAAACCGGAAATAAGAATAAGTTTCAGCCTCTTAGATGAGTCAATATAGAACACTTCAGTGTATGAATGTCGCTACCGTAACCTCATTAACGGCTTGTTTGGGTATGCACAGAATACTGACAACCTTGCTAATTAACGTTTAGGTTAACATTGTTTATTAAATTTACCGGTGCCTGGTGGAACCGGTTGATAACGCTGCTACGAGCAGTTAGGAGGATCTTGCCCTGCGGTTGTGGCCGAAGGACAAGTTTTATATCTTTAATATCATTCTACCAGGACAAGCCACTTTGGTCGTGGAGCGCATCCATCTCGTCCATCAAGTCGAACGTAATCTAATAAATAGCATGCTGGTTACTACCTTTGGCGAGGCCGCCATTGACGTCACTGCCGTGAAATTAACTTGTCCCTCTCCAGGGCAGCGATTCCAAAGCTTTATTTAATCAAGTGAGTGTTAACGGGCCTTTCATTACATTCTAGTGATTTGTATCCTCGTTTTTCTGTACTACAACCATCTTTTGTTTACTTGCTTCCCCTTTGTATTAGCCCACGTAGAGGAAGCAATTTCGTGCCTTACTGCCTCTGTCCTCACGAAGTTTTATTTGAACAGGGAATTTTGTTCCGCTACTTATTTAGCCGCCTTAGCCGTTGGCAGCTCTGACTTCAGAAACAAGCCATTGTGTTGACAACTTGGTTTATACATTTTTTCCACGCTGTATCGAAATTTCTTGAAAATCTTGCATCCTTGGAAGATACTGAACTTAAATACTGTGTATTTAACGGACTTTCCGTGGTTGAGTTTTACTGTTCACAATCACGCACACGGACCTTATTCTGAAATTCATTTTTCTTTTTTTAATTCAGGGAACCTAAACACGTGGATTTTCATGAAATATCTGTGACGAAATTGGGGGAATGCAATAATTTCTCTACGTCTATGTACATTGTAGAAAAAGTAATAAAATTATTAATACTTAAGACATAATCATCGAAGGTTAAAATGGCGTTTTATAAATTGGAAATACTGTATACGAAGTAATGGACTCATTTGAGACAATTGAAACACAATACATTTTTAATAAAGAAAAAATATATGTTCGCGAGTACAGAGAATAAAATCTAGATGTATAAGTATATGAAGAAGTGGTAAAATAAATTAAAAATAAAAGGAAGAATGAAAGAAAAGAGTATTCCTTTAATGGTACTAAAGATAACTAAAATTGTAATGCACAATCATTTTAATTATCTTTAAGGTCTTCTAAACCCAGTGCCCCAAAAAACAAAACTGCAGTTAATATTTCTACGTAAAGGCAGATTTACTTACCTACTCCTTCAGCGTAGATACAATATTTAATCAAAGTACTGCAATTAATGCTTACTGATATGGAAATCGCGGTTTGTAATTTGCATCTATTTTACATGTATGTTAAAAGTTAGTTATTTTCCAAGCCTGTTCTACAGTCAGACTTCGTGGTTTTAAACGACTTTAAAGTTGCCCCCCCCCCCCCCCCAAAGCACGATGTGAAAGGAACGCTTTCTGTGGCCGTAGGGAACAAACTTCGCTTGGGTTTGTGCAGTCTAATAATTCCAAGTAGACGACATGCTATACTGCCGAAAGCTCTTCGTTTGTGTTTACTCTATTTACGTTTCACTTAAAAGTTTAAATAAAGCAGAACAAGTTGCATTCAAACAGAAAGGTATAGTGAAAGTGTTTGGCACCCTGGCGAAGGCACAAATCTCATATAAATATATACCTATTATTTATATTATAAGTAAATTATATTTTAAAAAATCGCGAACGTTAGTGATTATTAGGGCTCTGATTTTAGGTGCTAAAGGTTGGAAGATATTTATTTTTAAGTGCTAAAATGTCATAGATATGTGCTGAAACAAGTAAAATATTTTTAAGATCTGAAGAGCGAACTAATATAAACGTACCTGGTACTCACCAGATATTCTTGGTAGAGATCATCAAGTACTTAAGAGTTACAGTATACGGCCACATGATTCCTTAAATTTTCCATGCCGAAAGATTGTCACGAAGAATTGTCTTGAATTTCGAAAAAGATCGTTCCACATCACAAGAGTAAGTCTAGCATAATTGTAACATGGAATGGCACTGTCACTCGCATCAATATCGTCTTCACGTTGCCCATCCAACATATTTGAAATTTTACAGACTGTTAAATCCATTATTTTCGAGCACTTCCTTGCATTTTCTTTTTAAGTTCTGTGCTACAGGATGAAAAAGAACCTTGAGGTTTTCTTTTTCCTCTCCCTCCACATCCTGAACTACTTGAACTGCTTCTCCCAAAGACATTCCTACAGATTCCAGTTTCTTTATGGAATCACAGAGGAAACAGATTTGCGGACAAG
The DNA here is from genome assembly GCA_030765045.1 of Tenodera sinensis. NCBI lineage: Eukaryota > Metazoa > Arthropoda > Insecta > Mantodea > Mantidae > Tenodera > Tenodera sinensis. The sequence continues at coordinate 149,385,612 of CM060966.1, forward strand.
TATGCGAAGTTATTTAACACAATGTCTTTTAAATTTCGCAGTATATTGTTGTACTTGCACTACTTTTCACTCTAGACATGTTTAATCCAATGCGAACTCAAAACTGTTGATATGTAATTTCCCAACACAACACAACCAGAACGTCATATAATCTTTGTGGATTCACAAATGACTAATTGACTATACAGTTTAACAAGTATTGGTGTATATACTAGCCGGATTGTGAAGCGATAACAGGTGCAGCTTAAGTAACCAGGATGTTTATAATTTCTTCCAACTGAAGGGATACTATAGCTGACATATCAGTTCTTCCAATAATGAATAAATTGCGACACAATGGCATTTTTATATGCAATAAAACTTAAAACATTTAGGATGAGTAATTGAGCATTAAAGAAGTGGATGGTGACTTGTTCAAAATAATTTGCTGCTGCTTCTATGTGATTTATGTGAAAATTATTTTAAAAACGTTTCCTTTATGCGATTTTTGTGTCGTTTATGTGAATATACCAAAATATTTATTTACATAAAAATCAGAATATATGCGTTTTTATGTGCAATAAAACTTCAAACATTTCCTCCTGTGTAAATATCCAGAGCATTAAACTCGGTTACAAGTTCATACTAGGACGTAAACAAAATATGTATTTACCTAAAAATCGGAGCCCTGGTGAATATACTTTAAAATAAATATGCAGTATAAAAATACTATTATGGAAACAAGTGTGCCTTTTTTAAATACTGTAATGCTCATAGAACTAGAGGTGAAAAAGGAAGGGGAAAAACAGGCAGAATATGCAAATGAAGTTCAAATATAATGGATCTCATGAAGGCGCTCGCTGGATATATATGTAAAAGACTTGAAAGGTTGGATAAGTAAAGAGGCAGGAGAAATAAAATGTGAAGAAGCTGATTGTGATAATGAATAAAGTAGCAAAAACAGGAAGTAAACCGGCTTGTAGCGATATTTCTGGCTGGTTTAGTCCTTCAAATCAGAGAGAAAAGTGGTGCATCTCAGAGACTTGCTGGCGTAGCTATCCCGAAAGATTGCGCTGTGCAGAGGTCCGCGTAATGGGTGCAAACTCTTCCCTTGATGCTAGGGAACGAGTGAGCCGCGTGTCAGAAGCTCCAACCCATGGTTCATTATATCATTTACTATCATTCTTGCAGTCACTTCGTTGGCTCTTGGTGTATTGATTTCTACTTAAAGAAGTGACCGCAAATGCCTGCACCACGGAGTTTGCACACTTCCAGAAATCGTTGCTCAGGAGAATCTATTAGGTTACATTCTCAATTTGAAAGGGAATGAAATATACATTTTTATAGGTTATATAAATGCGACAGCTTCAAGCAGCAAGCTGTTCTAGATTGATTCGTCCACTCAAAACATAAATGAAAACTTGTTACAGAGATTTGAGAAATGAAAATATTATAAAAAAATTCGTGCGAAACATTAGTAATTGTGGATAATTTTATAAACCACTGCTAAGTTTCAGCCATGGAAGATTGTGGCTCAGTTTTTTCGTAAGGATACATAACATGGCATGACCGACCATTTGCTAGTATTCACGAAAATATGATCTGCAAAAAATATCATATGTCTGATGAGAAGTTACTGTTTTATTTGAACCAGAAAGGTAGGCGTCAGTAAACTGTATCATGGATGCTCCATACATAATGTATTTATATTTTTTTTTAATTTTAATATCTTCCTGTTACAGTTACAGGCTGCCAAAAAGACAAAGAATACTTATACAAAAGTGACAAAATAGTTAATAAAACATAACGAATATAAGGTACAAAAGCTAAAATTTGTAAATGACAAAGTATTATCTCTTAAACCAATAAAAATTATATATAAATAAATAAAACAGAAAAAAAATCATGGTCCGTACAGGTGATTTCTAACAATACCTATAGAACCTTTGAGCGACAGTTAGCAATATTGTATGCCAAATATATATAGTAAAGATATCTGATATAGCAAAGATATCTGCTTTTTCTAACACATTCTTGATAGCGACAGGAATATGCATGCGTTTCATGGGTCGATAAGCACATGTGTGGTATCCTTCCGCAGAGAAGTATAGAGGTACATTTTAGAGGTGACGAACGACCTTGCTAGAATCTGCACATGGCTAACGAGAAAGACAGGCTACGGCGCGAATCGGAGTTACGTAGTAATGGTAGTTTGATACATGGCTAACATTGTATACCATCATTATAAAACTGTATCTTTTGTATGAATTCAACGAACAATTTTTTGGTTCTATATGTTCGTCGCCAGGAAAGCTTCAAAAGATATTTTAACATTTTGGTTATTTAGAATATAGATGTATTAGACTATTTGATTTTACTTGATTGGGCCATGACTGGACTAGGACAAATACGCCACTGCAGTGCGCGCCGTAGCCTGCCTATCTCGTTAGCCATGGATCTGGCGGGTGACGTGCAAATTGATGGTGGAAGTCACGTATGTTTACTTTCTTGAAATAAACAAGATACTGACGATAATGCGAGCGGGCACTGTTCTTAATAACGTACTGTTCCCGAGGTTTACTGCACGGAAGTCGGAGAAATACTAACCTTACACCCCTACGGTTGTGAATACAAAAGTGAACTCGACCATAAACCACTACGTAACTCTCGGCCATTCGCCGCGTCTAAAATACCTGTGTAGGGGGCCAGGTACACATTGCGGTCGGAAACCCAAAGATCTTTTTGCCGAAAGGTCCAAAACCCACAAAAGTTCGGATAAGCAAGAGCTAGTGATGATTGTTGTGATTTAAGTTGCTGTTAATCATTGACCTCCGAAACAATTGCGATCGTATGATAGGAGTTTCTCCAGCGTTCTGAGCTTACACTTAAGAAATAAATCCAATTTACTTTCCTCATCTAGAAGAAGTTGTGTGCAAGCGTTTAAGTGTTTTAGAATGAGACCTTTCAGCTTTAAATGTGTAGGCATAATTATCTGGCACCTGTTGTACGGAAGTTCATTAGTACAGTATGCGGAACCCCTCCTTGAAACTCAGCTCGGGGCGGACACATGTCGAGATAGTCTTAATGAGGCAAGTGTTCGCGCAGCTAGACTGGATGCAGGGACGTTTCACTTCTCTTTCATATGGGACTTGTGTGGGCTGATAGATGCAACATGTGGGAGTGTCAGGCACCAGCCAAAGAAATGCGCGTAGTCATTGTACACACTAGGTACATGGAATACATTTCTTATTTTTCAGTAGTCTGGCTGTGGAAGATTTATGGTGAAAGTAGTGGGCGTAGGAATGGCCAGTCAATGCCCTTCAAGGACTACCCAACTCTCCTACGGAATGTGCATTACGTTGATAGCTCTAGAATGCAATGATATATCGATATTACACATATTTCGTCTTTACAAGTCCACATTCAGTGCATTATGTTTCAAAGTTGTAAGTAACGAAATAACTTTTCCACATGCCTTCATCACGTACTTCTCTTGAGAAAAATATTTCCTTTTTAACCAGCAGATGTTGAAGTTTGGAAGTCGATAATGTTCCCAGAGGGTCTTAGAAAATCCCGTTTTTAACGATGCCATTGATTTCGTGGCAGAGGTAAAACTCCGCGGATGGAAGGCATTTTCTGAATGTCATCCTTAGGCCACATTGTCAAGAGCTGAAAGATCGGTTCATGCGTTGCAAAAGAAACGTTTTCTTAATGTGACATTCAAAACTGTCAAGGTGTACACGAGTCTGTGCAAGAGATTATCGCCGTTTTTGGTGTTCAAAACAAAATTGCTGCTTGTAGGAGAAGACTTAATGTGGAAACATTTCTTGTTCTTTACCGGTATAAAGCATTCTGCCAGAAGAAACATAACTGCAATTAAATTGAGGGGAAGGGATAATTTACGTTAATGGAACATAAGTTTGTTCAGCATCTTTTGAGAGAGTGGAAGGGGCAGATATGACTGAACAAAGCATACGTCACATATACATTCTATCCAAAATCCTGCGTTGAATTTTACAAGATAAACAACGCAAAGAATTGTTCCCAGAGCTCGCTTAAAGTAATGCTGGAAATTTTAAATTTCGTGAAGAATGTTTTGTTAGAGTTAGTGAAAATAATGTTACTGTACAATCATTTGCAACTTAGTAGCAGTTTGAGACTGGATTGTTTATTGCGGGTCATAAGTCAAATGAGGATTAAACCTTGAGAATGAAACATGTCTTGCGGTTTTTAAATGTGTATCCGAATTCGATTAAATGAATGGTTTGTCACGTTCCACTGATACTGTACATAACGAGTGCATATCTGCTATCCAAGTTTTCTGATATTTCTTCCCATTTATTATGAATTTCTTTCGAATGAGGGACATTCAAAGTCGTCTAAAATAAAATATTTATGCTAATCACACAGTTTCATTTCAAATGTGTCTCTTCTTTCTGCCATGTACCTATTAGGCCTAATGACCTGCTATAGTTTCATTCCACATTTTTATCGGACGGTCTAACGATCTTCTCTATTGTGGCCTGCAGCTTGACTTGAAATTTTATTTGCAGGCATCGTGAGCACATGTTGCCGCCAATGTCGACGGTAGTTCTGAGTTTCAATTCGTGGGTTAGTTTTCAGTTCCTTCATAATCGATATCATTTTTCTTATCTGATGTATATCCTCAATTCTTAAAAATCTTCATTTCATATCTATATAGTAATAAAAAGTGAACACCCGAGAGATGTTTTCAACCTTTCATCCGCTGCATTTCACAACGCGATGTCCTGAGTTGCTGAAGTATGTGGCTGAATAGCAACTGCTTTCGGACCCATTTAATTAAATAGCAACTTCACCGTATTGGCATAAAATCGTGTTTCATCAGACAACTGTGATGCACTTAAGACTATTTGACATCACATGAGCGGCATTTAGAGAAACTAGTTTAAATTGGTTTATGCTTTACATAGGAGCAAGTTATCGCATTAACACTAATGATTTCAATTGTCACGACGGTGTACTAACGGCTTTATTGCAAGTGAAGTTCCAGTGCCAGACGTGTCAGCGCTTCAATGAAACTCCACACGCGCAGAGAATACCAACAGCATTCTATTGGCACACGTGGGTGGTATTTCCTTAGAGTGCTGATCACGTTCCTTCCTTGTTGGACCTTTCGCACAAGCTGATCTGCCTAATAGAATTGGGTTGTTTTGAGTTCGCGTTGAGATGAAACCCATACTAACTCAATTGGTTGTAATGTAACCATCAAAACGGTTTGTTTCTGTTAGGATTGAATCACTCCGTGAGTAGGTTCTGTAGACGTGACATTTTTCTATCAGTTCTTTTCAATGCAATTACATAGATACTTGCAGTTGAAAACAGTGCATTTGGTGCCTTAGATGTGTGAATGAAATAAAATTTAAACGTTATAAAATCGATTAAACTGATTGTATAATTTGATGGATTAGGTTAGTGTATGCATTTGCAAATTAAATATTCAAATTTTGACATAATTCTGTATTGGTTATATTCCGCGTTTGATAGAGTTAAACGAATAGTAGTGTCCTTGGTTTATTATTTTGAGCTGGAAAGAACCGTGCACTGTTTAAGGAGCCTTGCTCCACATGCTTAAGATTTAAGGTACACATCCATTTGTTTGCACATCTCGGATTCATCTAAGGGGAAGCATTCAACTCAAATGGTAGTGGTCCATTTTAAGCACCTGATGACTCCAACAGGCAACTTTTGAAGTGTGTGCTGGTACTGCAATTCCGAGCTGGGACGATAGTGCATGCATTCACATTCACTCACAGCTAAATGAAGATAAGAGTGAATGGAACTGGCCATGTAGCGTACATTTAAATTCGTTTTAAATTTTGAGGAATGCTCTGAAGTTAGTACCGAAACTTGTCTTTAGGTGGAGTGAAGTTTAAATTGTCCCGACCGTATTAATGTTGCTTTTTCTGTTGATTTCGGGTATTTACTCATATACCATAGTCAACCCCGCAAAGAAGCATAGTAGGTAGGGTAGGACAGAGCTGGGCCACTTTTTTATGCGCAAGATGGCCGCCACGCGTAATCTAAGGATTACTAGGTAAGGTGGTAGGGGAAGCAGGACGTTGTAGGTGTTTGAAGGAATCTCTAGGGATAACTTTTGAAGCCTATAGCAGTGTATGTATGTTTGTGAGCATTCATGATAGTTGAATATGCCGTTCACTATATCGATGTATGTCTCCTAACACAGGAGCTTTCTATCTTGATTGAATATATTACCCCAACATAATGTTACCTCGCCCCACATAGCCATGCTAACCTAACCTACCCTAGCCTAAGCCTCCATACTTCTACTCGTCTAACCTATCCTAACCTAATCTAACCTAACCTAAGCCCCCCATACTTCTACTCGTCTAAGCTATCCTAACCTAACCTAGCCTCACCTAAGCCCCATAGTCCTAACCTAACCTAACCTAGCTCCCACTCTTTTTTACTTTGAACTTTCATAATTTAACATAACCTAAGCCCCATACTTCTACTCATCTAACCTATCCTAACCTAACCTAACCTATCCTAATCTAACATGGCCTAGCCTAACCTAAGATAGATCCTCTTATTATTATTTATTCTATTCTACTAACATGATACGTTTCTAGACATTCATTCTATCCTCTTATCATCTATCCTATTCCCTCCTCTGCTTATCTATTCTATCCTGTCATACGCTACCCTGATCTCCCTCTAGGAATTTCATAAACATTTTGATACTATTTTGAGTCCTCTGATAGATCTTTTTAAGCACTTTTAGCATATTCTTGATGCTTTTACAACATTTTTAAGACGTTTCACCCCATTTTGCTGCAATTTTGCACCCTCTGTTAGATCTTTTAGACGCTTTTAGTATATTCAGGGCGCTTTTACAACATATTTAACATCTTTTCAGACAATTTTCAGTGTTATTCAGTCATTTTCATACATTTTCAGCGTGTATTGAGACCCGTTTAGACTCGTTGATAGATATTTCAGCCTGTTTCCAGATATTCTGAAGACTTTTACGTCCAGTTTAAACATTTTTCAGAGTATTTTAGACGAATTTGACATTATTTAAGGCAATCCGAGAGTTATTCTGGACGCCCCTGTCCATTATTGTTTGCTTTAAGCACTTTGAAGGGTAATGGAAGATAATTTTCACGATATTAGGAATACTGAACCGTCTATTTCAAGGCTGTTAGACGTATCTCTACCAGTTAAATATCGTTTCAGCCATTTAAGAGACATTTTAAGCACTATAGGGATATTTTAGACTTTGTCACCAACATTTTGATTGGTTTTCAGAATCCTTTGAAACACTTTTATAGGCGTTAGACGCTTTTAATGGTATTTTTCGAGCGCTAATTAAGACATTTCAGCTCCTTCACAGTTATTTTGAGGATTTTCAGGGCATCTTAAACTCGTGAGAAGCATTTTTTTCGACAGTTTGAAGATGTTTTAAGGTACTGAAGCAGGTATTTTTGAAGTTGCTAGGGGTATTTTACTAAGCTTTCTTCAGTAATCGATTTGTTTTATAGTAGTTGAAGAGCAGTCTAACCTATTCAGTCATTTATTGCATTTCATCATCATCATCAATTACTCTATCTTATAGTCCATCTAACCTAACCTAACCTAACCTGACCTAATGAGGAAATAGGAATGTTAAGGCAAGCAATGAAATAAAACAAGAATAATCGCAATGAGATAATTTTATTTAATTTATAAGGCTACATACACTAGCATTAATATTTAGAAAACAAGTATACACTGCTGAAAGACGATAGCGCCCTCCTCAGTTCTTCTAATTATTCACATTATCATTCTTCTCTCTGGGTTAGATGAGCCATTGGCGCGCGAAGTTCATAGTTCAACAATCTTCATTTTTTTCTACAGACAAGCTTTAAGTATCCATGTCTAGGCACTATTCTCGACACTGTAATGTCCATACGCATACGTCGATATTCCATCCTCTTCAATCACTCTCTTGTCATCGTGAGGTGATAAGGCTATTTTATTAGCTTCAACCGTAGAAATATTATGATGTCGGGATAGGATTAAATTCATAGGAGTTCTAACAATTTTCAAAGTTTTAAGGCACTCTACATAGCTATTGAAGTTGATGTATTGCTTAATGGCGCTACGTTTTATACCTTTAACTTTTTTTATCACAGAACCATCAATATCGATAGCATACATTTTGGGCCTAAGACCAACGAACCGATGAATGATTTTTCCACAGGCTTCATCTTTAAACTTTCCCAACACTTTTTTGTTTTGTGTAGAATAGCATATATGGTTAGCAGGGTAATCAGATGTATCCAGATGTTCAAGCATGTGTAATTTATCCTGGTATATATCAGCTGTAGTCACTCGATGGACGAAAGAATCTGTATCTGTATACAACAGTTTAAGATTTTCAGCTCCATAATATGGAAGTAACACATCGTATTGATACGAATACATTAGCGTCTTGGAGATGTCTAGTACACTCATACCAATGTATATAGGCTTGTTGAACACTATTTTACGAGAAGCCATATGTACAGCAGCAAGATTAGGTCCATATATGGTTCGATCAATGAATGTAGGTTTGGCTATGAGTTTTTCTAACGTTTTGCTGTTTGTCACAAGCCGTATATCCATGCGATTACGAATATTTTCCATAGTTTTTCCAAACATAGCATTATTGAATAGTTTATAAAGGTCCTTCTCAAAATCATTTCTAGCTTGTTGTCGCAGTCGGTTATTAAACTCGACGTAAGGTTTTAGCCAACACGACTGATGAAACTGAAGTGCTCGATGAATCTTTGTTAATAGTAGACCGTGACTAAGAGCTTGTTTCAAGGCAATGTAGTGTACCACATACTTCTTTCGGCACCCAAGATGAGCAATTAACTTCTCTGAAGACGATTTCCCCGGTTTCAGACTCTCAGGCAGGAAGGGCAAATCATTATGAAGATCGTGGAGCTCGACGGGATATTCGACATCGACTTCTAAGATGTATCCAAGGGGGTCATCTTCCTTCAATAAATCCAGGTCTATGTCTTCAGGAGAAACCCATTTAAACCCTCCATAAGGAAGGGCCTTACACATAGCCCAGCCATATTCGTTGTTTGCATCTTCGTATGTAATAAACTGGGAAGGTTTACGAGGATCATACTGTTCCATATATATATTATTAGCTTCAGCATACCGATGAGAAACCTGGCATAACCCTCCTCTTATACCAGATTCAACCATGAGCAGCTGATCGTAGTCCAGCAGCAATTGCAGCTCAATTCCTGTGTACAGTAGCATAGCATCCCACGTAAGTCCTGGAGAAGTGAAATAATGCGCAGGATCCACTTTGTGTGTTTTCAGAGTTTGGTCTCTGAACGTTTCAAAGACATCCGCTAGGAGAAGAACATCAGAGGTTAAGTAAATATCACTGTATTCACCTAAGTTTCTCACATTAAACTGGTTCCATACATTTCTAGCATGCTCATAGTCATCGCCGGTAATTTCTTCTTCATTTAATTTATTGTAGAATGCTTCTCTTGGAGGCAGCTGAGCATCATTCAAAACGTCCCATGATGCGAGGTAATCGTAGGGGAACACTCCCTTACGAGTCATCAAGCTAATCTTCTCTTCTCCAAAGTACTTCTCTGTTTCGGGATGCGTCGTGAGGTTTTTCACTAACTTGTCCAAGCTTGTACTCAGGAAACGGAAGGTATCCACAAACCTGAGTTTAATATCTCCAACATATTTTGAGAATGAGATATAGCTTTCTTCAGAGCTTGGTATTACCTCCACTCTTTCGCTTGTGCATCCTAACTCCTTAACAATGAAATGAGAGTCATACCCACTCAGATTATGCATGAAGACAGGTATATAATTAGGTGTTTTACAAGCCAGGTTACATTTATTGTGTAAAGACCCTCTATACATCCCGGAAACATGATCGTGATCGCGAACCTTCCAATTATCTTCTGTAAATTCATACCCACACAGGTAGCATATTGTAGAAGCATCGAACGATTCTTGTTCTTCAGCTGTAAGTTTCAGAGGCTTAGCAGATTTATATAAGTCACCTATTTTCTTCGCAAGGGAAGTTAGATACCCTATGAACTTCTCAGCAGCATCATGACCTCGATACACGTAGGGGTGTGTAGGAAGATCGGTTTCTACTTTGTCAACGCTGGATGATGGTTTGACGTAAACAGCAAAGCTCATTGGAGAATGACTTTGATAGGGAGTTGTATAGGACGTTTCAGGATTAGAAGCGCAGGTATGGTAAGGAGTGAGAATGCTCTCAAAATCAGCATATATGACATATGGCAGTTTCAGCATTCTTTCCACGTTTTTGAATCTGACGATAGAGTTTTCCTTTGTAGGCATAACGCATCTAGCAATAGCATGTTGCAGGCACATTTCTCTATGCTCCTCCAATTTTTTCATTCCGCTTAGTCCATATCGGTCATCAAAATGGCTGAAGCAACGTTTACACGTATATATTTTTCCATCATGTTTAGTTTTCTGCTGACGAATAAGTCTCTCAAAATCCTTTATATACACATAGTGATGTCTGGCAGTAGCATCACTTAACAGAAGGAGATCGCGATGATCATCTAATTCTTCATCAATCACCTTTATCGGAAACACTTCATGTTTTTCATCCAGTCCAAACACATTTATGGACATATTGTTGAGCTTTTCAAATTTAGAGATTTCACCCAAGCTCGTAGGAAATGAGACGCATGAGAAATCGTATTTTTCTTGGAGATCCTTATACTTGCTAACACGCTGAGGTTTATTTCGAATGAACTTAGCAAGAACAGCGTACATAAAGCATTTCTCATCGCTGTAGTTCTGAGGGTTTATACAGGCTTTTCTCGCTTCCACAGATGCAGGTAGAGGAATATAGCTGCTCCCTCGAAGGGCATTGTACTTGTTAATTCGGAGTCGAACTCCATCAACTGATAGCAAGGCCCAGTTACTACCTTTCAGTTTACTTTCTTCCATTTCAACACGAAGCTTCTCGAATTTTTTTTCCAAGATGGCGTTCATATCAGTTTCTAAAAACACAGGTTGGTTACGTGTTTTAAATGTTCTGTCACATGTCTCTCCATGAACATTCACAAATTGACAGTCGACCATGATGTTAATTTTCACACTTTTATGTATCAACAGTTCTTTCTTTATAGCTTGAATTATACGAGGTTTTGACTCCTGTAGGTAAGTTTTCATATCCTTGAAGGTGTCACAACGTATATAATATGATTTGAGTCGTCCTTCAAATGATGTTTCATACTCGATCATATCACACTCGTCAGTCATTGTCAATAGATGATGCTTGCTAGGTTCAAACTTGATTTTCTTGCGAGATACAGTTTTTTCACATCTTTCTTCATGTACGTCTCTTCTATGCTCAGTATTGCAAACATCACCACAATGTTTACAGCTGTAGACTCGACCGCATACCAACTCATGTCTCTTCTTATCATAGTTGCGTAGAAAACGCTTATCACATTTGCTACAGCTATAGTCTGGCATAGCATTCAGAACCGATTCCATCACTCCACCATTCCACATCTTTATAATATGTAGTGCGACACTTGTAAATTATATAAGTCAATAAATGCTTATAGCACTTTCCACTGACTCGCCTTGATAACTTGTCAAAGCTATTGAACGGTAATCTCACTAGGAGAAGCTGATGTGCTCTACTCTAAGGTTAATTACTGAATAACTATGTAAGCTCAAGCAAACCCCACTTATTCCACTAGCACGTACCTTATAAATGACTACGCGATTCAAGATTAAGCTTGTATTTTTAAAATATATATCATTAAACTACGTGAGTCAAGATTAACTTGCTTCATTTTTATTTGCCAGTTCAACGTTAACATGCATTTCCCCCACATTTTTTAAAGTTTAAACAAGGTAAATTACATATCACCCATTATATTTATACAAATAAATGTATATAATTTTATATACTTTAATGCCAAACACACACATACTCACACCCTCACACACACTCTCCCACACACATACACACACCCCAACCCACACATACATGCACAAGCACACATACACACATGCACGCAAACACACACATGCATACACATACACGCACACCCACACACATACATGCACACATACGCACATAGACATACATGCACATACACACCAGCAAACACGCACACATACACACGTCCGTAAACACACACACACACACACACACACACACACACACTCTCTCCCACACACATACACACAAAAACATACACACACCCCAACCCACACATACACACGCCCGTAAACACACACATACATGCATAAACACATACACGCACTCCCACACACACATACACACAAAAAAACATACACACACTCCAACCCACACACACATACACACATGCACACACGCACACATCCGCAAACACACACGCAAACACCCACATTCACATACGCACAAATATGCATAGCACACGCACATACACACATGCACACAAACACACACACATACACATACACGCACACTCACACATGCACAAACACATACACACTCTCCCACACACACACACACATACACACAAAAACATACACACACTCCTACCCACACGCTGATGACCTAGAAGTTGAGTGCCCTTAAACCAAACCAAACCCCTACCCACACACACACACACACACACACGCCCGTAAACACACACATACATGCACAAACACATACACACACTCTCCCACACACATACACACAAAAAACATACACACATTCACATACGCACAAATATGCATAGCACACACACATACACACATGCACACAAACACACACACACATACACCTACACGCACACTCACACATGCACAAACACATACACACTCTCCCACACACACACACATACACCTACACGCACACTCACACATGCACAAACACATACACACTCTCCCACACACACACACAGCCACACACACACACACACACATGCACCCAAAAACACACGCGCATGTACATACACTCACGCTCACACGCACACTCATACACATACATGCACACACGCAAACACGCACACATGCAAACACACACACGGATAAAGATGCATAGCACATACATACACAAACAGACACACACGCACGCTCACACACACGCAAACACACTCAGGCACACACGCACAAAGATGTATAGCACACCCACAGACACATACACACCCACGCCCGCAAACACGCACACACACGCCCGTAAACACACACACATACACACTCTCCCACACACACACACACACAGCCACACACACACACACACATGCACCCAAAAACACACGCGCATGTACATACACTCACGCTCACACGCACACTCATACACATACATGCACACACGCAAACACGCACACATGCAAACACACACACGCATAAAGATGCATAGCACATACATACACAAACAGACACACACGCACGCTCACACACACGCAAACACACTCAGGCACACACGCACAAAGATGTATAGCACACCCACAGACACATACACACCCACGCCCGCAAACACGCACACACACGCCCGTAAACACACACACATACACATACACAAACATGCACGCACACACACGCACACACATACACGCACACACGCACACATGGACCTTGTTTCTAAAAATAATTTTTAGGGATTCAGGGGGTCTCAAAACATATATTTCGGTGAAATCTCGACATCGATTTTTTGGGTGGAATACAATACTTTCCCTACTTACAATTCGTAATAGAGAAATCGTTTGTCTCATATAAACGTCTTTATTAGAAAGAACATGAAAAGTTTCGAGAACACAAAAATGCATTTTAAATTCTCACAAGTATATAAATTAATTCAATAATACTTTTTCCATACGTTTATCACAGTCAGTTTGAGCAATATTAACACGATAAGTTTTACCGCGTACAGGGTTCGTTCTGCAAACCTACAGACAAAGTAAAACACATCGTAATAACTCATACATAGAGAAAACGGGGTTCTTTCCACATTCCAAGAAGTTATTTGGCCTAAGAGTAAACTCATTTAAAGATGTGTTCCTTAACCCACTCTTGCATTAAATGGAGTAGAGGGAAGATGAGCTTTCTGGCTCAAGAAGTGGCATAAGTGACATGAGCTTTTTGGCTCAAAAAGTGGCATAAGGGACATATCAGTCACGCCCCCCCCCCCCCTCCCCCCCCCTCCCCACCTCCCCCTCCCCCTCCCCCCTGAACCTCTGCCTGTTGTCAGATTCTCAAGACCAGCGCAGGTGGTCTTCGCCCTCTCCCGCCACCCTGTGGCCAAATTCTGAAGGTCAGTGGGGGGTGGTCTTCGCACCCTTCCAAGTGAGGATGAAAAAAGATGGTTATCTGAATGGATCCTTTGAGAAACTGACATATTTATGTGACAGTTGGAAATGTTCCCTCTACCAGTTTTTGAAAAGAACAAGTTACAACTTGCAAGGAGGGGCGAGTATAGACGTGTCTGCACGTGTTTTCGAAAAAAGGACGTAAGGGAAGAAACCCTTTTCATACGATACATTTACTACAACCCTTTGATATTTAAACTGAGTCTATGAGGTGAAAGCTCCTCTTCTCTCTACTCCATTTAATGCAAGAGTGGGTTAAGGAACACATCTTTAAATGAGTTTACTCTTAGGCCAAATAACTTCTTGGAATGTGGAAAGAACCCCGTTTTCTCTATGTATGAGTTATTACGATGTGTTTTACTTTGTCTGTAGGTTTGCAGAACGAACCCTGTACGCGGTAAAACTTATCGTGTTAATATTGCTCAAACTGACTGTGATAAACGTATGGAAAAAGTATTATTGAATTAATTTATATACTTGTGAGAATTTAAAATGCATTTTTGTGTTCTCGAAACTTTTCATGTTCTTTCTAATAAAGACGTTTATATGAGACAAACGATTTCTCTATTACGAATTGTAAGTAGGGAAAGTATTGTATTCCACCCAAAAAATCGATGTCGAGATTTCACCGAAATATATGTTTTGAGACCCCCTGAATCCCTAAAAATTATTTTTAGAAACAAGGTCCATGTGTGCGTGTGTGCGTGTATGTGTGTGCGTGTGTGTGCGTGCATGTTTGTGTATGTGTATGTGTGTGTGTTTACGGGCGTGTGTGTGCGTGTTTGCGGGCGTGGGTGTGTATGTGTCTGTGGGTGTGCTATACATCTTTGTGCGTGTGTGCCTGAGTGTGTTTGCGTGTGTGTGAGCGTGCGTGTGTGTCTGTTTGTGTATGTATGTGCTATGCATCTTTATGCGTGTGTGTGTTTGCATGTGTGCGTGTTTGCGTGTGTGCATGTATGTGTATGAGTGTGCGTGTGAGCGTGAGTGTATGTACATGCGCGTGTGTTTTTGGGTGCATGTGTGTGTGTGTGTGTGGCTGTGTGTGTGTGTGTGTGGGAGAGTGTGTATGTGTGTGTGTTTACGGGCGTGTGTGTGCGTGTTTGCGGGCGTGGGTGTGTATGTGTCTGTGGGTGTGCTATACATCTTTGTGCGTGTGTGCCTGAGTGTGTTTGCGTGTGTGTGAGCGTGCGTGTGTGTCTGTTTGTGTATGTATGTGCTATGCATCTTTATCCGTGTGTGTGTTTGCATGTGTGCGTGTTTGCGTGTGTGCATGTATGTGTATGAGTGTGCGTGTGAGCGTGAGTGTATGTACATGCGCGTGTGTTTTTGGGTGCATGTGTGTGTGTGTGTGTGGCTGTGTGTGTGTGTGGGAGAGTGTGTATGTGTTTGTGCATGTGTGAGTGTGCGTGTAGGTGTATGTGTGTGTGTGTGGGAGAGTGTGTATGTGTTTGTGCATGTGTGAGTGTGCGTGTAGGTGTATGTGTGTGTGTGTGTTTGTGTGCATGTGTGTATGTGTGTGTGCTATGCATATTTGTGCGTATGTGAATGTGTGTATGTTTTTTGTGTGTATGTGTGTGGGAGAGTGTGTGTATGTGTTTGTGCATGTATGTGTGTGTTTACGGGCGTGTGTGTGTGTGTGTGTGTGTGGGTAGGGGTTTGGTTTGGTTTAAGGGCACTCAACTTCTAGGTCATCAGCGTGTGGGTAGGAGTGTGTGTATGTTTTTGTGTGTATGTGTGTGTGTGTGTGGGAGAGTGTGTATGTGTTTGTGCGTGTATGTGTATGTGTGTGTGTTTGTGTGCATGTGTGTATGTGCGTGTGCTATGCATATTTGTGCGTATGTGAATGTGGGTGTTTGCGTGTGTGTTTGCGGATGTGTGCGTGTGTGCATGTGTGTATGTGTGTGTGGGTTGGAGTGTGTGTATGTTTTTTTGTGTGTATGTGTGTGTGGGAGTGCGTGTATGTGTTTATGCATGTATGTGTGTGTTTACGGGCGTGTGTATGTGTGGGTTGGGGTGTGTGTATGTTTTTGTGTGTATGTGTGTGGGAGAGAGTGTGTGTGTGTGTGTGTGTGTGTGTGTGTTTACGGACGTGTGTATGTGTGCGTGTTTGCTGGTGTGTATGTGCATGTATGTCTATGTGCGTATGTGTGCATGTATGTGTGTGGGTGTGCGTGTATGTGTATGCATGTGTGTGTTTGCGTGCATGTGTGTATGTGTGCTTGTGCATGTATGTGTGGGTTGGGGTGTGTGTATGTGTGTGGGAGAGTGTGTGTGAGGGTGTGAGTATGTGTGTGTTTGGCATTAAAGTATATAAAATTATATACATTTATTTGTATAAATATAATGGGTGATATGTAATTTACCTTGTTTAAACTTTAAAAAATGTGGGGGAAATGCATGTTAACGTTGAACTGGCAAATAAAAATGAAGCAAGTTAATCTTGACTCACGTAGTTTAATGATATATATTTTAAAAATACAAGCTTAATCTTGAATCGCGTAGTCATTTATAAGGTACGTGCTAGTGGAATAAGTGGGGTTTGCTTGAGCTTACATAGTTATTCAGTAATTAACCTTAGAGTAGAGCACATCAGCTTCTCCTAGTGAGATTACCGTTCAATAGCTTTGACAAGTTATCAAGGCGAGTCAGTGGAAAGTGCTATAAGCATTTATTGACTTATATAATTTACAAGTGTCGCACTACATATTATAAAGATGTGGAATGGTGGAGTGATGGAATCGGTTCTGAATGCTATGCCAGACTATAGCTGTAGCAAATGTGATAAGCGTTTTCTACGCAACTATGATAAGAAGAGACATGAGTTGGTATGCGGTCGAGTCTACAGCTGTAAACATTGTGGTGATGTTTGCAATACTGAGCATAGAAGAGACGTACATGAAGAAAGATGTGAAAAAACTGTATCTCGCAAGAAAATCAAGTTTGAACCTAGCAAGCATCATCTATTGACAATGACTGACGAGTGTGATATGATCGAGTATGAAACATCATTTGAAGGACGACTCAAATCATATTATATACGTTGTGACACCTTCAAGGATATGAAAACTTACCTACAGGAGTCAAAACCTCGTATAATTCAAGCTATAAAGAAAGAACTGTTGATACATAAAAGTGTGAAAATTAACATCATGGTCGACTGTCAATTTGTGAATGTTCATGGAGAGACATGTGACAGAACATTTAAAACACGTAACCAACCTGTGTTTTTAGAAACTGATATGAACGCCATCTTGGAAAAAAAATTCGAGAAGCTTCGTGTTGAAATGGAAGAAAGTAAACTGAAAGGTAGTAACTGGGCCTTGCTATCAGTTGATGGAGTTCGACTCCGAATTAACAAGTACAATGCCCTTCGAGGGAGCAGCTATATTCCTCTACCTGCATCTGTGGAAGCGAGAAAAGCCTGTATAAACCCTCAGAACTACAGCGATGAGAAATGCTTTATGTACGCTGTTCTTGCTAAGTTCATTCGAAATAAACCTCAGCGTGTTAGCAAGTATAAGGATCTCCAAGAAAAATACGATTTCTCATGCGTCTCATTTCCTACGAGCTTGGGTGAAATCTCTAAATTTGAAAAGCTCAACAATATGTCCATAAATGTGTTTGGACTGGATGAAAAACATGAAGTGTTTCCGATAAAGGTGATTGATGAAGAATTAGATGATCATCGCGATCTCCTTCTGTTAAGTGATGCTACTGCCAGACATCACTATGTGTATATAAAGGATTTTGAGAGACTTATTCGTCAGCAGAAAACTAAACATGATGGAAAAATATATACGTGTAAACGTTGCTTCAGCCATTTTGATGACCGATATGGACTAAGCGGAATGAAAAAATTGGAGGAGCATAGAGAAATGTGCCTGCAACATGCTATTGCTAGATGCGTTATGCCTACAAAGGAAAACTCTATCGTCAGATTCAAAAACGTGGAAAGAATGCTGAAACTGCCATATGTCATATATGC
The DNA here is from genome assembly GCA_030765045.1 of Tenodera sinensis. NCBI lineage: Eukaryota > Metazoa > Arthropoda > Insecta > Mantodea > Mantidae > Tenodera > Tenodera sinensis. The sequence continues at coordinate 149,403,933 of CM060966.1, forward strand.
TGATTTTGAGAGCATTCTCACTCCTTACCATACCTGCGCTTCTAATCCTGAAACGTCCTATACAACTCCCTATCAAAGTCATTCTCCAATGAGCTTTGCTGTTTACGTCAAACCATCATCCAGCGTTGACAAAGTAGAAACCGATCTTCCTACACACCCCTACGTGTATCGAGGTCATGATGCTGCTGAGAAGTTCATAGGGTATCTAACTTCCCTTGCGAAGAAAATAGGTGACTTATATAAATCTGCTAAGCCTCTGAAACTTACAGCTGAAGAACAAGAATCGTTCGATGCTTCTACAATATGCTACCTGTGTGGGTATGAATTTACAGAAGATAATTGGAAGGTTCGCGATCACGATCATGTTTCCGGGATGTATAGAGGGTCTTTACACAATAAATGTAACCTGGCTTGTAAAACACCTAATTATATACCTGTCTTCATGCATAATCTGAGTGGGTATGACTCTCATTTCATTGTTAAGGAGTTAGGATGCACAAGCGAAAGAGTGGAGGTAATACCAAGCTCTGAAGAAAGCTATATCTCATTCTCAAAATATGTTGGAGATATTAAACTCAGGTTTGTGGATACCTTCCGTTTCCTGAGTACAAGCTTGGACAAGTTAGTGAAAAACCTCACGACGCATCCCGAAACAGAGAAGTACTTTGGAGAAGAGAAGATTAGCTTGATGACTCGTAAGGGAGTGTTCCCCTACGATTACCTCGCATCATGGGACGTTTTGAATGATGCTCAGCTGCCTCCAAGAGAAGCATTCTACAATAAATTAAATGAAGAAGAAATTACCGGCGATGACTATGAGCATGCTAGAAATGTATGGAACCAGTTTAATGTGAGAAACTTAGGTGAATACAGTGATATTTACTTAACCTCTGATGTTCTTCTCCTAGCGGATGTCTTTGAAACGTTCAGAGACCAAACTCTGAAAACACACAAAGTGGATCCTGCGCATTATTTCACTTCTCCAGGACTTACGTGGGATGCTATGCTACTGTACACAGGAATTGAGCTGCAATTGCTGCTGGACTACGATCAGCTGCTCATGGTTGAATCTGGTATAAGAGGAGGGTTATGCCAGGTTTCTCATCGGTATGCTGAAGCTAATAATATATATATGGAACAGTATGATCCTCGTAAACCTTCCCAGTTTATTACATACGAAGATGCAAACAACGAATATGGCTGGGCTATGTGTAAGGCCCTTCCTTATGGAGGGTTTAAATGGGTTTCTCCTGAAGACATAGACCTGGATTTATTGAAGGAAGATGACCCCCTTGGATACATCTTAGAAGTCGATGTCGAATATCCCGTCGAGCTCCACGATCTTCATAATGATTTGCCCTTCCTGCCTGAGAGTCTGAAACCGGGGAAATCGTCTTCAGAGAAGTTAATTGCTCATCTTGGGTGCCGAAAGAAGTATGTGGTACACTACATTGCCTTGAAACAAGCTCTTAGTCACGGTCTACTATTAACAAAGATTCATCGAGCACTTCAGTTTCATCAGTCGTGTTGGCTAAAACCTTACGTCGAGTTTAATAACCGACTGCGACAACAAGCTAGAAATGATTTTGAGAAGGACCTTTATAAACTATTCAATAATGCTATGTTTGGAAAAACTATGGAAAATATTCGTAATCGCATGGATATACGGCTTGTGACAAACAGCAAAACGTTAGAAAAACTCATAGCCAAACCTACATTCATTGATCGAACCATATATGGACCTAATCTTGCTGCTGTACATATGGCTTCTCGTAAAATAGTGTTCAACAAGCCTATATACATTGGTATGAGTGTACTAGACATCTCCAAGACGCTAATGTATTCGTATCAATACGATGTGTTACTTCCATATTATGGAGCTGAAAATCTTAAACTGTTGTATACAGATACAGATTCTTTCGTCCATCGAGTGACTACAGCTGATATATACCAGGATAAATTACACATGCTTGAACATCTGGATACATCTGATTACCCTGCTAACCATATATGCTATTCTACACAAAACAAAAAAGTGTTGGGAAAGTTTAAAGATGAAGCCTGTGGAAAAATCATTCATCGGTTCGTTGGTCTTAGGCCCAAAATGTATGCTATCGATATTGATGGTTCTGTGATAAAAAAAGTTAAAGGTATAAAACGTAGCGCCATTAAGCAATACATCAACTTCAATAGCTATGTAGAGTGCCTTAAAACTTTGAAAATTGTTAGAACTCCTATGAATTTAATCCTATCCCGACATCATAATATTTCTACGGTTGAAGCTAATAAAATAGCCTTATCACCTCACGATGACAAGAGAGTGATTGAAGAGGATGGAATATCGACGTATGCGTATGGACATTACAGTGTCGAGAATAGTGCCTAGACATGGATACTTAAAGCTTGTCTGTAGAAAAAAATGAAGATTGTTGAACTATGAACTTCGCGCGCCAATGGCTCATCTAACCCAGAGAGAAGAATGATAATGTGAATAATTAGAAGAACTGAGGAGGGCGCTATCGTCTTTCAGCAGTGTATACTTGTTTTCTAAATATTAATGCTAGTGTATGTAGCCTTATAAATTAAATAAAATTATCTCATTGCGATTATTCTTGTTTTATTTCATTGCTTGCCTTAACATTCCTATTTCCTCATTAGGTCAGGTTAGGTTAGGTTAGGTTAGATGGACTATAAGATAGAGTAATTGATGATGATGATGAAATGCAATAAATGACTGAATAGGTTAGACTGCTCTTCAACTACTATAAAACAAATCGATTACTGAAGAAAGCTTAGTAAAATACCCCTAGCAACTTCAAAAATACCTGCTTCAGTGCCTTAAAACATCTTCAAACTGTCGAAAAAAATGCTTCTCACGAGTTTAAGATGCCCTGAAAATCCTCAAAATAACTGTGAAGGAGCTGAAATGTCTTAATTAGCGCTCGAAAAATACCATTAAAAGCGTCTAACGCCTATAAAAGTGTTTCAAAGGATTCTGAAAACCAATCAAAATGTTGGTGACAAAGTCTAAAATATCCCTATAGTGCTTAAAATGTCTCTTAAATGGCTGAAACGATATTTAACTGGTAGAGATACGTCTAACAGCCTTGAAATAGACGGTTCAGTATTCCTAATATCGTGAAAATTATCTTCCATTACCCTTCAAAGTGCTTAAAGCAAACAATAATGGACAGGGGCGTCCAGAATAACTCTCGGATTGCCTTAAATAATGTCAAATTCGTCTAAAATACTCTGAAAAATGTTTAAACTGGACGTAAAAGTCTTCAGAATATCTGGAAACAGGCTGAAATATCTATCAACGAGTCTAAACGGGTCTCAATACACGCTGAAAATGTATGAAAATGACTGAATAACACTGAAAATTGTCTGAAAAGATGTTAAATATGTTGTAAAAGCGCCCTGAATATACTAAAAGCGTCTAAAAGATCTAACAGAGGGTGCAAAATTGCAGCAAAATGGGGTGAAACGTCTTAAAAATGTTGTAAAAGCATCAAGAATATGCTAAAAGTGCTTAAAAAGATCTATCAGAGGACTCAAAATAGTATCAAAATGTTTATGAAATTCCTAGAGGGAGATCAGGGTAGCGTATGACAGGATAGAATAGATAAGCAGAGGAGGGAATAGGATAGATGATAAGAGGATAGAATGAATGTCTAGAAACGTATCATGTTAGTAGAATAGAATAAATAATAATAAGAGGATCTATCTTAGGTTAGGCTAGGCCATGTTAGATTAGGATAGGTTAGGTTAGGTTAGGATAGGTTAGATGAGTAGAAGTATGGGGCTTAGGTTATGTTAAATTATGAAAGTTCAAAGTAAAAAAGAGTGGGAGCTAGGTTAGGTTAGGTTAGGACTATGGGGCTTAGGTGAGGCTAGGTTAGGTTAGGATAGCTTAGACGAGTAGAAGTATGGGGGGCTTAGGTTAGGTTAGATTAGGTTAGGATAGGTTAGACGAGTAGAAGTATGGAGGCTTAGGCTAGGGTAGGTTAGGTTAGCATGGCTATGTGGGGCGAGGTAACATTATGTTGGGGTAATATATTCAATCAAGATAGAAAGCTCCTGTGTTAGGAGACATACATCGATATAGTGAACGGCATATTCAACTATCATGAATGCTCACAAACATACATACACTGCTATAGGCTTCAAAAGTTATCCCTAGAGATTCCTTCAAACACCTACAACGTCCTGCTTCCCCTACCACCTTACCTAGTAATCCTTAGATTACGCGTGGCGGCCATCTTGCGCATAAAAAAGTGGCCCAGCTCTGTCCTACCCTACCTACTAAGCATATCATTTGTTATAGGAACTTCAACATGAACTTGTACTTCTTCTTTAATAGTATTTACATTCCCTGCTGTTATACTGCATCAAAGACAGTGACAATGATGATACGTGAAATAAGTGGGATAGGAACACCGGAAAGAAACGTTCCTGGCATAAGTTTAGGATTCCTCCTCGGCATTTGCGAGTTATAAGGACCGAGAAAAACCTGGAAAACCCTTAGGAACGATGGCTCTAGCGTTCACCAGTTCGTGACTGTACGACCTCGGCTACTCGTGTAGGTCTATGAATTTTAATGCAAGAAATAAATTAAGAGTATAAGGACTCAGCTTATGATTTTAAAGCAATAGATGCGTTCAGCTCTTAACACGATTAACTATGTGGCAACATTTTTGCAATTGCCTCGTGAAGAACATCAAAAGCTTTGTGACGGTCGTATTTAGTTCAAAAATGAGATTTAATGTCCAGTCATGCCAACTTTTCGAGGAGTAAAGGCTAGGAATACATCTAGCACGCAGTGAAATCTCTTGACGCTGTAGCGGGATGGAGTTACGTCCTCTGCACCCCTCCTAGGCACATTTATGGCAATAAAGTGACTCAGCGCGTCGTTAGGTCCAAGCGGTGCATTCATGGGCATCTCGTTGTCCGAGGTCGTTACGGTTTATGAATCTCACTTGGCTGTTGACAGCTATATTGTCCAAATTACTTGGCAGCAATTCTCTCCTGTTTGAAGAGCACAATCATCGCCTTGTTGGAGAGCCACTCTTGGTCTTATTTATGTACAGCGTCTTCCAGTGAAAAAAGAAATATAGCGGTGTTTCTTATCTCCTCAAGGGCAAATATTGCAGTTCACACAATGTGTTTTCCATATTGATCACGCTCTTGAAATACGTTAACTTCATTAAAAAGTTTCAAAGATATCAACGAAATAATTCTTGTTGAATATATTGTGGCACTCTTCAGAATTCTGGTCGTCTTCCTGCTGCAAGAGCTTACATTACTTTGGAAAACAAAGAATATAGCCATTGTAGTTCATGTTCTTTCTGTCGAATTCGGTTGGTTCAAACTGCTGCTTCAACATCATGGGTTAGGCCATAGATCCTTTCCGATATTAGAGGATATTATCTGCCAAAATGAGGTTTTGACCATCCTTCAAGCTGCTTGGATAAGGGCTGTTTTCCTTCCTTCCTTCCTTTCTTTCTTTCTTTCTTTCTTTCTTTCTTTCTTTCTTTCTTTCTTTCTTTCTTTCTTTCTTTCTTTCTTTCTTTCTTTCTTTCTTTCTTTCTTTCTTTCTTTCTTTCTTTCTTTCTTTTGTTTCTTTTGTTTCTTATCCTCATTCAAAGTCTTCCTCGGTCCTTATTACAGTAAATCTCATCTTATCACAAATTTGAAGAAGGGGTGGGGAGAAGAATCCTATTCTGCTTTCCTCCCAAGCCTCTAATTCTCCAGACTTCTTACTCGAGCTATCCTCTCGATCTCATTTTTTCATTTGTGAACATATTTCTTCTAATATTTACTTTCTCTACGACGTACCCACATAGGTACGAGTATTAAATTCCGCCCAAAAATTGCATGATCTGAGTCAAAAAATAGTTTTCTTTCCAGTGCTAAACTATATGTAGTAATCAGAGGAACTATTGCATTATACCCAAAAATTTTACATCGATATATTGGAATTAAATTTTTTGTGCCGCCGTAATTAAAAAAGAAGCCTAACCCCATATAACTGTGGGAGCATGTGGCATTCTTATATTATAGGCATCACAAATAAGGCAAGCGATCTCAAACAAAATCAGGAACGGATACCGTTCCAAGATTCCAGCTAGTTATCACATGATATTGTCAAAAGACTGGGGAGCCCCTTACGCAAGTGCAAAGGAAGACTAATTGGCACTACAGAACTGAAAGACAGCTAATAATTATGGCGGACATAAAAAGGAGACATTTATGGGCCGGAGTGCGTGAAACATCATTAGAGGAAAATGTTTTGTAATTAGCAATCCATAGAAATAGACAAATCTTACTGCACACAAAAAACACTTAGATTTCGTTTATATATCGTATGTATAAATCGGTGGCGTAGCGTGGTGCGTGGACTTGGGTATGTACTTTGAACTAGTGTTAAGGTGCATAGGTGAAATAGCTAAATTCTGCAATTATTGGCGGATTTTGTTCAAATTCATTTCTAATACATGTAAGGAATAATATACATAGAAAGTTTCATTGCAATACCTTTAACACTTCTAAATGTATTTATTCTTTTTAGCTATTTTCAGCACCGTACCTGAAATGCTCCACACTATGGAGATTTCAAAATGTTGATAATTTTAAATAATATGACGCTATAGATAAGTACTCTCAAAAGAATGTTGGGAGCAGAAAATTTTGTAATGGTTTGGTTTATTAAATAAAAATTATTAACTCTGTGCAAAAAAGTATTTTTTGCAGAATTTTTATAATTTTCATAGAACTTTATAATTCACCTACTGCTAACTATCAAAATTACAGAAAAATCACTCCCATTATTTCTGCATTCTGAGTTTGTTGATTACAAGCATTCGAATTCCATATTCAGAGCAGTAGGTTCCCAGGAAATGCAGCGTGCTCTTTACAACAGGTGTTCTCGTAGTGAACCACGCGGAAGCATATGAGCAATGCCCATACCCTGCCTTCGGTTTCCTCCCATACACGTTCACATCAATTACTGTTCAAAATTCTGTTTGCTGTACTCTGATATGTGTAGAAGAAGCTAAAAATATGAAATTAACCTTCACTGCCAAACAAAATACTGAAAAACTTAGCTTTAAACGTCATTAACATTAACAAGCGAGATTCACTTCTCTGAGTCACATCCAGTGCGCGCGCACATCGTTTGACCTGACTGGCGTAAAGCAAGCAGAACCACCAGCTGCTGTTTCATTGCTTGGCGTAATATTGTAACAATACTAATTCATAGCAGTTTGATGTTTGAAACATTCCCTTCAGCAAGAATAATGCCGGTTGGATTAATATATAGATAATAGGAAAAGTTAATATAATATAGAAAGGTTTGTAATTTAGTATTAATTTAGGTGGTCTATCGTCTGGAATTCTGAGTATATCTTCATACCAAGTTTGTCTCTATCAATTTTAAAATATTTGTTCTCTTATCATTGTGCTACTTTTCTGGTCCATAAGAGTGTAGCCCGTTGTCGGTCGCAGAAAACTCATCTCAGCGGCTTCTCTCTTCTACTTGTGCGAGTCAAGAGTCCAATTTTCACTGCCATACATAATGGTGCGAGCGGTCGTAACCTTATGGAGTTTTATTTCTTCTTATACATAGTTCTTATAGTTCCACACGTCCTTAGAAATTTCTGTATTTTTATATTTGTATCTTTTTTTGTCAGTATGATATATTGAAACCCAAGTAATGAAAGGATTTGACTTATTCAGTAATATTATTTATAACAATTTTGCATTTTAGATGTTTTTTCCCTTGAAATGCCATTGATTTGGGTTTTATACATGAAATATTTAAATTCTATCCCTTGCCTACTTTTGTCTCGTTTATTTGCAGATCTTTGGAGATCTTCTGATGAGCTAACTAAATATACAAATATATCGGGTGAAACGGAAGTCATTACATTAATTTAAGCCAGTGAAGATCTTGATATTTTAAAATATTTTGTTTCTTACATCTTGTCTCTGATCACTTCCTGCAGGGATATTTTAATTTTTTCGAAAACAAGCTGGCAACACTGCAGAGTGTATGGATGTCACTTTCACTAGGTCAACGAGCGTCTGGTGTGCGTAAACAATTGCCATGCCGTGTCCTTCCATGTTTACTATGCGAGTGTAGGCCAATCACAGTCGTTATCTCCCAAAACATTACAGCACCCTGTTGCTGTTGATTGTTTCGAAACCCTGTGTGTTGTCCCATAGTTACTACCAAAACTATGTCAGAAATAAGTTACCCTTCGCACTCTTACAAGTACCTAACTATATTCGTGCATTCTTGTGGAATTATGCATCCGATTTCGAACAAAAACCATTTATTTTTTCGAAATCGGCTGATCAAAGAACAAAATGTCATTAGACATTTTTGTTGGTACTAATGCTTCTATGAAGCACATATTAGGAAGAATGTGATAAGTTCCCTCCACCCGGTATATACCATATACTCTTTTGTGGCGTTAATCATTTTCGAGATATTAAGAGGGAATAGAAGAATCATGATGAACGCATCATCAGATTTTAGAAAAATATGTGTGCGCGCATGCAGCATAACTCAAAAACGAAATGGCAGATGAATACCAGTCAGTGTCTTCGGCATATTTCATAGATAGCCTACTAACATTTTTAAGAAAATTCCCCAACCCCAAACTAATGGAAGATTTTTCAAAAATTGTTTTCTGAAAATGTGCTCTAAGGATTTGTGAAATACATGGCCTATATTGAATTTTGTGGAAATAGCCGTGAAGTCCTCTTCGATGGGAAGGACTTCATATGACTGGTAACCCTTAAGAGATAGACAACAGGTTTCCACACGTAACAGATCACTTTAAAACATACTTTCAAATACCCGGTTTCTTCTTTTTTTCTTTTTGCGTCACCAACCATTTCTTAGATATCCGTCGTTATAGTTCGAATTTTTCATTACTTTGCCATTTTTAATGTTGATTTAAGTACTTCTTTTGCACTGTCATGAAAGGACTCATTTCAAGCCCAGCACTTTAAACTTCTGACTATCGACTCTGTTTCGTGTATCCACGATGTAATAACGGTATTTGTAGCGAAACTATTTCTGTAAATGTTTATTGTGACTAATTTGAGGGAGTTAGAAAAATAAGCTTTCAAAATAGTAGTTTGTAGAAGTTATAATAATAAACAATAGTGGTAGAGAAAGGCATGTGAATGTAACAAGTATGTAGATCAAAAAACCAAAGCGCTTAAATAAAGCCTGGCATCCAACTTTATACGAAACATGCAAAAACCTAACCGGAGACGAATTCAAAATCTTACGCCAGCTTCAGCTACAATAAATACCAACCCTTCGACAACAATGAAAGCCCCCACGTTAAACCAGCCTACGCTGCAGCCAGGCCAATAAACAAAGACCAGACCAACCGTCATACGCCCACACATGCTAAGCATACAAAACCTGTGAAATCAAACTAGTCCGGGGAAAAGCTCCGCACTCTTCCGTGGTAAGGTTCGCCATTGACGACCGGAACGGTCACCGGCTCAGGCGGAGAAATATCCCATGGGTAACCTCCGCCAAGTACTTAGGCGTTCTCCTCGACCGCGGGCTAACATTCGCTCCACACGTCCGCGCAAAGGCCGGACTGGGCCACGCTGCACTCAGATAGCTCTAACCTATCCTCCGTTTCACCAAGCCCACTTACCTAAAACTACGCATTTACCGGGCAATCATCCCGCCATTGATCTTGTATGGCTGCGAAGCCTGGGGATCGGCGGCACCCTCCACCATGCGCAAACTGGAGACACTGCAGAATAGGGCGTTAAGAACAATATGATACTGGGCATAGATTCCCGTCTTACATCCTTCACAACACTCCGGACTACCCTACATCATGGACTTGGTGAGGAAGCGATCCCGAACCATGCACACCAACCAACTGGTACGGGCACTAGGTCAATACGACCACAGAGCACCTCGTAGAAGGAAAAGTTACCGCCTTCCTAAGGACGCTCTTGGGTAATGGTAATGCCTCACCCACCTTCTGACACTCACTCCAACACCTATTCCTGTCCCTCTTCCTGCATCCAAACTCAGATAGGCTGGAAGAAACCGTGCCCACAGACACAAAAGCTTGAAAACACCTTACATACTGCACAGATAAAGTCGCATTAAGCGGCTAGGTGCTGTGCAGATAAACATACCGTACAGGAGAACCTGTACGACCTGTTCTCGAATGCAGGAATGTTGGCTCCGATCAGTTTGCCGATAGTACAGAGGTATTTTTTACAGGTGGCGTGTGACGTAATGTTGCGCAGTAGTTCATGGTCCACTTCTCTATTGCAAGATAAAAGGGGTGTCTGGTTAGTATCTCTTCGACTTCTAGCCCACTAGCCAGCAGGCTGCTGGTGGAAACTTACCCCCACCATCGCTGTGCGTGATGTCACTCGCGCATATCCGAGCAAGGTCACGCGCCACCTCTAAAAATACCTCTGTAACAGAGTACTGCGGTCACACCACTGATGATGTTCGACGCGGTTTCGAATGAAACGTATGGAAGAAGAATTTCCACTAGACCACGGCCCATAATTCCGAATATTCTTCTATATTTTAGTATGTAGATCCTCTACGCCCTTCACATTCCCTTCTTGATGTGTATGAAACATTTCAAATATGTGGCGCCATAAACTAAATGAGTTTAAAGTAGTATTTCGTTTTTTTTTTTGTTTTTTTTTCTCGCGAGCAACGCCCAATTTAAGCCCAAATTACACGGCTCCTGCATCCTTTGTCTTTCCCCATAGAGTACATCATTGTGTTGCGGTGGCATATAGTCAGCACTCCAACTCTCCTGCTTAGGCGTTGTTTGCTATTAGACTTTGATACATTACCATAATAAAACCCTAGTTATATTTAACTTGGAAAAAGAGTCCACGTTTCAATTATAATTTCAGTGCACATAGTCATATAACAGTAGTAATGGGTTTTAAAGCGGACATGTGAGTGAACTGGAACGACACTGAACTCATAAACTGTAGTTTGTGCATACACACTCCTGCATTCGCCACGAGGGAAATTAATTTGCTCCGCGAGAAAGCGATTTGTACACTGCCTTTAAATGAACAAGTTATCAATTATTTCGAAGTAGTTTGTTTCCTTGGAGACCAATATTGCTTAGCAGCACTCGATGTCCGCCAAGCTTTCCGTCGATAAACTCGTGGAGGAAAGCACTAATGTAATTAGTTGCTGGGGCAGTGCCGGCCCTTAACTGGCCTTTGTAAGGCACATCAATAGTTTAATGTGTATTAGATCATTGGTCCCATAACTTTCCAAGTAACAGTACCGTGGAATTGATTAAGATAAGACTACTTGCAGCTAGCTGCTCTGGGTAATTTGCCTGAGAGCTGTCTGTAAAATATCTAAGATGTTTCCCCTTTTGCCAGATGTGTTTCTTGCACGCAGTGGAAAACAATCCATTTGCACAATTTTTCAATTGCAAAGAAACGGCCAGTTACGAGAGCTCAAACATGATTTGAGAATAGCTTTACTTTGGTTATGGAGGTAACACAATGATAATTCTTGTCAACGTTTTTGCTGTTTACGAGATACGAATTGTGAATATAGTAAGTTAACCTCATCTTGCGCGGACCTTTAGGGAACACTTTGCTCATGGTGTCTAGTAAGTCGTCGGTATATCACATGTCGGCATATCCGGTAACAGGGCAGCTAATCCACAAGCAGCAAAAGCTGAGCTCCCATACAATCGTACCAAAATATGCTTGGATTTCAAAATTAAAAACAACCCCATATTTGGATAAGGCCACAACACCAACGTTGCCCAGCGATAATTGCACCCTGACCTGCAGCCGTTGAGGAGCAAATATTGCTCCCTCCCTTCATTATCACGCCAATTACGCACCTCACCCAGCAAAACCCCACATCCTGGCTGGTAGCGGGGCATTTCAAACCGTCTCATAACCCTGAAGTATCACCGGTTTTACGTACCTCCATGAGCACAGGCAAGCACTGTCCCGCCGAGACCACCCCAAAACAAACAATTCCCCAAAAGGAGGAACCCAAATGTTGGCCCCGACGGCGTGCTAAAAAGTACATTAAATTATAAGTGTACGGTGGAGGGTAATAATATTAAAGGATTAAATATTAGTTTCTTCCTGATTGGATTTAGAGAGCTTTGGGCACCAGATTATGCTAACCGAAAATGACACTCGTAAATTTGTGTAGTGTCTTAAAAAAGTAAAACATACATACGACAGAGATTAGCCAATGTGTTCACATTTATGCAAAGTGTTCTGTAATATGAAATTATCTAATATTTTTGACAATCATGATGTGTGAAATGTCAGCAAGGTATAATTTGATAAAGCATTTCTAAGTCAAAATGTAACTGCAGCTTTAGTGATAGACGGTTTTAAAAGTCGAATATGCTTGCAGATTCCTTTAGAAACCAGCATACTCTATGAAATGTGCTGTTAAGGTGTGTTCAGAAAGGATCGATTAGTTAAACTGCTTGGATTAAAGGTTTAGTTTCTCTGACGTCATTCAGTTCTGCATACTCAGTATTTAATGAATAATCCTTATTCAAAGGACGAAACGAAACTTCTAACCTTGGATCTTTCAGCGTTCTAAGAAAACATTTTAAGAGACCTTCCGTGCTTCAAACGCGACTCTGGAAAACCGCAATGCGACTTCATTTAAGAAACAGCCCAGTAATAGAGGATACGTGATACCTAATATTATTGCAGATTAGCTAATTAAATTACTACGCGTATTTCGTGATTCTATTCTTAGTTGATCCCTTCAGAAACTGCTAGTTTGTGGGTTTATAAAGGAACCATCCAGCCATGGTTGAAAGGTCACAGACAAACGAATAGTGCCAAATGCAGTAAGTGCACTTGTTATCACTTGCTTGAACTGAAGAAATCGAGGTTAACTTAGTTTTGTTGTGTTGTTGTTAAGACGAGTCAGCAGTATTCCCTTTTCCCTAGCGTGGAATGTATGTGCATCCGGGAAACTGGCTCATTTAGCAGAGAACTCTCGAGCGTGGTCTCTGGAGCGCAAATAGGCCGGGGATATGTTGCTTCGTACCCAGAGAATCCTTTAAACCTCCTGCTAGCATCATCCGCTGCGTTGACATACAGGGACAGTGCAATATAAATCACTTTTAGCAGTAAATCTAGCTTTTCTCAAGTACAGAGGAATAATTCTACCACATTTTGAGCGATCACAGGATCAGTTTTTCGACTGTTATGAGAACATCTTGGAAAGTTTAATTTGTTTTAAACAGCACTCTAACTCTGTGGGTAATTATTAGGGCTCGGAAGTTCGTGCCCTAAAAACACTGAAATATGCATGCAAATATGCTCTTAAAAACTTGAAAATATGCCAAGAAATATGCACTATTGGATTAAAACAATGCCCCTTTGCAGTAGACAAGACGAGTTAGTATAAGTAATAAATAAAGTTACCTTATTCCTTAGACGTTGAAGCAGAAGTGGTACCACTGCTAGTATTAACTGCTAAATTGCAGTTCACAACCAACACTTTGCACAAATTTTCAAGTGTAAAGCATCGTCTGTTGTATCGCAAAACACTTTTGTAACGTGAAAAACCTCTCCACGTTACAAGATGTTATCGGGGCATATTTAAATGATGCTAACTGCTTCACAGAGAGAGAGAGAGAGAGAGAGAGAGAGAGAGAGAGAGAGAGAGAGTCAGATCTCTTGGCGAGACATGGTTTTCTTTTGAGGATGTCTCGAATATCGCACATCTGTTTATAACCAGAATTTTTTGAAATTAAATACTTCACTTTCTCTTTCACTTTTTGTCCTATGCTACCAGGAACCGAGCTTAGATCACATTGTTTTTTCAAAGACAGTAAGTGATTCATGCAAAGGAGATCCCACAGCTTCCAATGCCGTTATGGCTGTTGGTAAGAAAGAAAAATGGGCAGATATGAAACCAAGATTCTCTTTTAACCCAGTGCCTGACAGAATATTTTGCACAGCTTCTATTGATGAAGCATCTTTCAAGTTCAATGAATTCACAACCTCTTCGGCTATTTCTTTGTGCTCAGCATAATATAAAACTGCATCGACCATGTCAGGACCTCCTAAATACCGGACCTGACACTGTGATTCAAGATGGCGGCCTATGTGGTGGGAACTACTTGTAAACAACTCGTCTACAGGCTACGATTTCAACGCAGTAAAATAAAAATGTGGTGTAATAACACGCCTATTTTGTGAATATGGGCTGTGTTAAACACAAAAACACTGTCTTAAACATAAACTCAAGTAAACAAAAAAGAATGACATTTAATATTAAACGATAAACCATGGGCAATGAAATATATAACCTCAAATATCATTCATGCAATCTACAGGTTTACATGCCATTATGTAACTGCATTACACACTCAAATTACAAAGAAGATAGACAAAACTGCAAGCAGCATGTTACTTAAATAAAACAGAAGTGTTGACATTGAGTTGACTCAGAATTATTAATCATTGTTTACACTGTTTTTCACATTTGTACAATGTGCATAATGTTATATACCTACACAAAACATACTATACTGGATGGCTGATATACAAATGCTGCTATTTAGAATGACCTAAAGCTACCTACTGAATTCAAAACCTTTAGGGTGAAATTTTGCTTTTACTATTACTGAGAACTTGATTACTCAGTTTGCAACAGCATATTACTCAGCACTTCAGGACACTTTATTTTACAGGGGGAATCCACAAAAGCAGATGAAATATTAAAAATAATAACCGTAAAACAGCACTGTAAATGATATACATGAAATACGTAATCTTAAATCAGTATTGTAAAGCAACATTGTGTTAGCTTAGGTTAGGTTAGTTTTGCATATGAGTGGGGTGACAGGGTCCTGTGTTATCGAAATATTTACAATTTGGGTAGTGTTTATGCAATCATTTCAACGTAAATGCATTAATCAATCATTGTAGCATATATTACACTCGTTTATGCACATTTATTAGCTAAATATCCGCCGCATAAGCGAAATAAAACCACTTCATCGACCGTACGAAATTTTCTCATAAATAAAACACGAAGCTTGAGCGCACAATAAAACTTACAAGATCGTAATCAGCAATAAAAACTGCATCCATTGCACTATGTTTCATTCGTTTTCTCGAGCGGACGATTTTGTAAATATTTACCAAACTTTGCTATAGTCTACAGTTTTACATGCAGCAACATAACACATTTCTTCTAAACTACAGCTACACATTTAAATTACAAAGACAAAAGATAATGTACAAATATGAGCAGCATACTACTTACATGAAACAAACTGTTGGTGTTGCAGATGCCACTAATTGAATTCACTCGAAATTATTGTCTTTCACTATTCACACTATTCACCATGTTATATACACACCGGCAACTAATACACATAACGCTGCAATTTATTGTAATTAAATACTGAATTTAGAAGCTTTATGTTGTAGTTTACCTTTTGTTTTAACTGAAAGTTTCTGATTTTTAATTTGCATCCGGGAATGCAACAGTTACGGTGCATTGTCGTGTTTGAGGTTAGGTTGTAGTATGGCAACATTAATATACACCACTGGAACAGTTTTTCTTCAACAACCTCTCACCACTGTAATCGTGACACAAATTGTACTTGCAAACAGATAAATTAACCACACTATACGGCTAATGTAGCCATAGTCCTAGATGGAACACAATAAACATGAACACGTGGATAGCACACGGCACAGTCAAAACGTTATTACATTTATTCCTGTTCCTATACTGCCCAAATAAAACTTTTGAAACACTCGCTTTGCTAATATGAAGACAAGCTTACATAGGAATTATTATAAGAAACAATAACTCTAAGACATAGAAAATAATACGAAAAACAGCGTGTGGAAACACCTCAGAAATCATCGCCACCAGCCGACGCCATTTTTGTACAACCTAGATGGCAGTGTCAGGTCCGTTAATCTAGAAGGTCCTGACCATGTTCCCCATCGAGTTAACACTGGTGCAGGAGGAAGTCAGATATTAAGTCCTGTTGATCTAAACAACTTAACTCTTTTAGGAGATCTAACAAAAATTATCTTCGTACTGGACAGAAATCTACCTACCAATGGGAAAGAAGCACTGTCTCAGAAATGCTACCAATATGAAAAATATTATACAGATAAAAAATAAAAAACCATAAAAATCATTAAAATATGCAATATAGGGGCAATAATATTGAAATCTTCGTGAGTTGCATCATCATATGCAGTACTGCCAATATGAAAAATATTATCCAGATAGAAAAAAGTAATAAAAATCATTAAAATATGCAATATAGGGGCTATAATATTGAAATAATATGCATTTATCAAAATCAAGAAAATATGCAGTTACATGCACCATAAAATCATGTCCAAATAACTGAAAATTCCGTAATTCGTGCACATAATGTTGTTAGCTAATGCTGGATTTCTGACAATGAAGTCATTAATCCTCTTGCTCTCCAATATTTTTCACTGATGATATTGAAGAGAGCAATAGCAGTAACAGTAACCGCTTTTTAGAGAGCACCATATTTTTATGTTTTGGCGGTCACATCGCTCTCTCACAACCCCCAGAATGTCTGGAGGACCACACCTGTCGTTGGTTTACGGGTCTCACTGACCTGACCGAATGAATGAATGAAAAAGTTATTTGGGCATGTCTTTCGACATGCCCTGGCTGTTCAGGGGCACCCCTCTTCAGCCTAGTGATTGCGTTTTTATTTTTGGTCGTGTGGCGGATTTCAGTGGCGGGTGCCTGTATGCGTGTTGGTGTTGTGGGTTATGTGTTTGGGTGGGTGATGTGTGTGTTTGGTCATCCCTAGCTGCATGGCCTGTCGTCTACCCAAGAAAGAAAAAGAAAAGCCCAGGAAGTATAAGTCATTTGTGCTAGGAGTTTTGTCAAGTTTGTATGTCTACTGCAACAGCTCTTCGGTTACTTTTGTATGTTTGTGTGTTTGTGTGTTTGTGTGTTAGGTTTATGTGTGTTTTTATTTTAAGTGTTTATGTTTATTATGTGTTTAGATGTTTTGGAAGTGTTGAAGGTGTTGTTGTAGTCTGTCTTCTTCTTGTTGCTGGTATTTGTCGTAAACGTCGATTAGTGTTATGAGAGGAGGATTTTTGAGTTTCTCTGTTTGTGTTATGGTTTTCATTTTTTGTGCGGTGTTGATGAGTGTTCTTCTGTATTGTCTGGTGTGTGCGTTGTGTATGTATTTGATCATTAGTTTGGCTATGTGTGTATCTATGGGTGTTGTGTGTGTGTAGTTGTAAAGTGTGTTTGGGAGAGTTATCAAAATAAATTCACCGACCATAACCTCTGATTACCAATCAGAGGACGTATTACATGCCATGACAGGTCAGCATGTTAGGGGTTAAGATTTTATAGAGAAATTAGAGAAATGGAGAGGTTCGAAAAATAAAGACTCCCTAGCCCTCGGGAACCCTAATAGCATCTGGGTCGGAAGAGAACAAGAATAATGAAACTATGTAAAAGCATACATTTTTAACCCCTATGAAAAAACATGCAAATGCATGAACTTCCTAGCCCTAGTAATTATCATTGTTATATTTGTGATTAGAACTCGCGTGTGCAAAGACTAGATCAGGTGATATGCGGTTTGAAGGGAATCCTGCAAAGTAATTCCACGATGATTTTCTTCGCTGGATATCGCTCAATTCAGGCTCGTTTCTCATTTGTCCGCGAGACCACTTTTCAAAGCTTCCATATTCAGAGAAGCACAGCAAGAATTTTGGAATGGAGTACATGTTCTTGGGGATGGCAGTGGGGCGTGTTGAGCACTAAGAGTGCGGTTAGCTTAACAATCAAGTGTTACTGTAACAATTTCCAGCATGAATTCCGCAGTGTAAGTTTGTACGACTTGGGAACTTCAGAGGTAGAAACACCACGAGAAAAAATAAGTAAGGAATGATTTGTAAACGTTAGCCTACCTTGTGTTAGCATTTTTATTGGTCAAATATATTTTCGATGCGTCATTAAGAACCAGGGTTCTGCGCTATGCTGAAGTGGTTTGTAGCGACTGTTCCGGTTCCCAATCACAGAAAGCGTTTAGATTCGGTCTCTCTCGGATTTTTCGATTCATGTAGTGAGAAATAAGGGAAGCTACAATTTGTGAAAACCTGGAGCAGAAAAAGCAACTATATTCAGGCTGGGTGAAGCGTGATGGTGTCCAAATTACTTATCCGTGTGGACTGAATCAGCGATGTCCAACGTTTGCGAAAGAGGAGAGTTTATGTTTACCTCTTTCCCCTATACGTGGACTTGCCTCTCATCAACCCCCAGCCGTGTATTATGTTGCAGTGGCATGTTGCTTACATGGACGTTACGTTTGATTTACGAAAGCACTTTCAAGTGCTATGTGCTAAACGCCTGTTCACCGGTGATTTCTTCGGTACTGCTTACATTTAAGAAGTCAGTGTTTAGCGACAAAGTTGAAGTGCATAGCCTTAGAAGATACACCAAGTGATCGTCGCGTAACCTATTGCAATACAGACTTTTAATGTAGTTTAATTTGGAGAAACTGTTCGCAAATATGTGCAGAGCTATACTCCAATACACACTATTCTTGAAAATCGGAAATGGTTCACTCAAAAGGAAAACGAAGTAGTTGACATAAGTTACAGGTTTTAACGAGATCCACATTTTTCGTTTAGTAAGCTGCCTTTGTCTCTTACTGTTTACCATTTATGCAAAAATCTTCCAAATGAAGACGTCTTCTAAGAACATTCTCAGACAATTCAAGATATGACGTAGAAACGATCATGGAATCGCCTGTTTGTATGCGTCACTGGATAGTGACTGCTTGTCCCTCCAACTGAAGGAGTGGAGTGGGAAATGGCCGCTCATTATGTAAGGTTGTCCAAAGAGAAGGTTGGACATCCCTGGGCTGGATGATTGCACTCGACCGCCGTGGACGTGAGCCAGAAAGGCAGGTTGAAAGATCTTAGCTCCTAATGGACTATCACAGACACATTATTACAATTATTATTATTATTATTATTATTATTATTATTATTATTATTATTATTATTTATTATTATTATTTATTATTATTATAGTTCTCGCGAGATATTTTGAAATATTTAGGAGTGACGAAATAACACGAGGAAAATTAAATCGTCCTTTTTGCAATTGAAACTACGTAAAGCTTACAAGTAATAAATTATTTTACTAACTTCCGCCTCAGTCAATGTTATTGTTTTTTGGAAGAGTGTATTTACAACGAGGTAACTGTCGGAGAGGGTTGTAGTAGCTTTACTAATCCAGTTTGGTGGTTAAGAAGCTTGTAGCAGCGATCTGTTTGTATTATTTGAACCATTACATATGCTATGACTACCAAATTGAATATCGATTTTATATAAAGCAAAGCTGGGGAAATACAATCACAAAAGAGATAAGCAGCCATAATCAATTTAAATTCTACGTTTACTTCTGTTATATTGGTCGAAAATAATAGTAGACAGTAAAACTGAGTAGTTAGTGAAACTGTAGAACTGGTATTTCTTTCGATGCAGTGAGACATCCTTTTGTTGTAGCGGAAAATCTCAGGTTTTAGTTTTGCTGGTAATTGAGGTTTAATAGAAGGGAGCTACTTTTTGAGACCGTTCACATTTTGAAAATGTTTTCATCTCCTCTCACATTTGCCACACTGCGTTAAAATCACGCACCTTGCGTGACGTGTGAGAAGAGGAAAAAGGCACTTCCATATGTGATCATTGAATTAAAGTAACAACAGAACACAATAGCTGTAAAACGTTGCTCAAGGAATACGCAATTGTTACGTAGTTATGAGTATCTTATATAACTAA
The DNA here is from genome assembly GCA_030765045.1 of Tenodera sinensis. Taxonomy (NCBI): domain Eukaryota; kingdom Metazoa; phylum Arthropoda; class Insecta; order Mantodea; family Mantidae; genus Tenodera; species Tenodera sinensis. The sequence goes on from CM060966.1 coordinate 149,423,808, forward strand.
ATCGATAGAAAGCAGTTTCAGATTTTTGGGTAAGACAGCTGGGATAACACTACAGCAAAACAATAAAACCTAGCGAACAGCTAGGGAATATCACTGAAGCTGGAACTACAGTCTCAACACTACCCGGCATCAAACTGCAGATCTCAGGAATATTTCCGAAATTATTTTGAATGAAATAATTGTTTTATGTAAATATCTTCCTTACCAGATTTGAATATTTTAAAACTAAGACCAAAAGCTTTACTGCTAAGTTCTAAAACCACAAATTCTAGTCTCTAAAACGTAAAGATTCTAGAAATTAAATGCTATGTAATTATTAAAATGATTTCAGATTTTGTGTGGTGAGAATGTTATGGGCTAATCTGTGGTGTTTTGCTCACGTTTTGGTCGGTGTGGATGGCTCAGTTGGTTAGGCGATGGCCTGTTGATGATCTCAAGGTCGCAGGTTCAAATCCCACCCAAATCGATGGCTTTTAAGTGTGCTTAAAAGAGACAGCCCCTTGTCAATAGATTTAGTGGCATGTAAAAGAACTCCTGAGGGACAAAGTTCTGGCACACCGGCGGCGCTGATATCCTGGGAATTGATGGCGTTGTTAACAAACAAAATATTTTAAATATTTTGGTCTCGTTTTAAAAAATTTTGCACAAGCCAAGATGGCTGGATGTCTTGTTTAGAAACATACCTATACACCAATGTTAGACCAGCATTTACAACCGGAACATAATTTTAATAGGAAAAAACATAGGTCACCTTGGCCTTTTAAGCCCTTGGTTGTAAGCAAAACAAAGAATTGCTAAGAAACTGCAAATGCGTATTGTTTTCTAGATTTCATTTATGAAGAATCTTAAATTGGGAGTAGTATGTTTAAAGGCTACTTTCCAATATCGATGAACTGATTAGAAGTTATCGCTGCGGCATGAATAATGATTCTTGTAGAAAATTTGGAGGAGTGAGTATAAGTGCAAATGCTCGTTTTCTGATTAATAGAAAGCGGCGATGATTCTACTTTACTTGCTAAGAGCGAAAGAAATGTGGGCTTTGGTGTTGTACTAGATTTTTTAAACATACTGACAAATTCCAAACATGGCTGTGTTGGTTTGAAAGCCAGAACAATATTGAATCCTAGCTCGAAACTGAATGCCGGCTCTTATCGTTTGATAGAGCGTTTCCTAGGAACAGCGTATGTTCTCAGTGAATTAGAGGCACTTAACATATTTCTGTCTCTGCTCTGGCTTCATAAACCTTTGTCATCAAACTCCCAAGTGGACATTTAAAGTGGCGGAGAGTAAATCTGTTTAAACAGTCACGCAAGCCTTTGTGAGGGTACTTGACAACGAATACTGAAGAGCATTCTGTAATTTAATGTTAGGCACTTGAAAGAACCAGAACCAGAACCAGCCACGCGCCTGTTGAAATGTCCGCCATCGCTTTTCTGCGCTGTTATTGATTTCTGAGGTCGCTGTCTGCTGCCGCTCTTCCTCTACTTACGTAGCTTTTCATTAAATTTCCTGCTTTTTGCTCAGGCCTTGTGTGTAGCTGTAAACAGAATTAGCTCCTTACTCAACAGTAGATGGCATTTTTATCCAATATTGGTGCATTTGGTGTTTTTAAGAAAGAGTCGGAGTGATTGAATCACTGCGAAAATGTCTCCAATCTTGTTCGTAAGCTAACTTCGGCTTACATTTCTTGCATTATTGCCAACAGTATCTTACTTTGCATAGATAATGTAGAACGCTATCTTGTGTTAACGCCATCTAAATAACTGTGATAAAGGGAAATATTCAAGTTTTTCCAAAATAATGGCAAATATGCGGTAAAAGTAATGTAATCTACACAATTACTGTGAGGACATAACAGTATATTATACAGTAATCACCCTCCATGCTCTGTACCAGTTCACTTTGTTTATCCTAATTAAGGTAATAGTCGCTGAGTGCACAGACGCTGTACAGACATGTGATTAAAGGGAGGCACAAACAAAACGAAACAGGCAAATTCATAATACATATATGCACATAATGTAACAAAGCATATGCCATTTCTGAACCATGTGATAGCCGCTTGATGACGTCAGCGCAGTGTCCATGGAGCGCAGGAATGGAATGTCCCAGTTCTCGGAGCTTACACCCTCCCCCTTTCTCCGAGGAGAGAGCGAAACGAAATCGCAAGTAATTTTTTGTCTAATGGACAAGAAGGAGGTTCCGGCATTTCAGTTTAGTTCTGGTGTCAATGCAATGCAGACAGTGTATGAAATTAAAAGAATATTATGTTCAAAATACAGAATCGGAGATAAACGGATAAATCCTTGCTGAAGATTTGACACATGCACATACACGTAATACTTCAAACATTAGAACGTTCTAGCCTTGTATTTCATAGAAAAGTCCCCACTGACGTCACTTCCGACCTGCTTGTAAGATGGAACTAGGAATCTGAAAATATACCCATGTTATGTTACCCATACAAGTAATATACGAAACTTCGCCTCTTATCACTTACCATTTCACATGCAGAAGTCCCCTCCTCTGTCCTGCTAATGAAGTTCGTCATCAGAGATAGTAGAATTAGGCAGCCTGTTTATTTAGTCAAAAGCAGCTGACTATTCAATTTGCTTATTCGTCGAGGACTTCATTTAGGAAATATTCGGGAATATTTTCACAGGGATTTGTGTAATGTCCAATAAATAATTTAGAAAGTGTTTCTCATCTGGAAAAGAAGATACATTGCAATTATTTTATTCTTTACCTGGATATACATTTGTCACTGAGAGGTTGACTTATAAACAAGTTACAAGGCTACCCAATAAGTAAACGTTGGAACCTATGTTAATTTAAAGCTTTTGCCCGTCTTTCAAGAGAATGTATTGGTTGGTGAAATATTAACATTGAAGCCGGAATTCTCAAGGAGTGTTTCACTGGAGACCATGGAATCAGTGTTGCCAACCCGTGGGATTTGTCCCATATTGTGGGACATTTTGACAAATAATTTTCAGGAAGGGACAAAGGGACTTTTTAAAAAAAACTGAGATGAATATGGGACATTGCCTATAGGTGTGATTCCAGTATGTGTTTGGGAAGTAATGTTTCCATAAAAGAAAAACTGCATCTACATACTGATAGGGGGAGCTAGCACTTCAATAACAGAAGTCCTTATTTACATTATACATACCTAACCGGGGCCCGCCTCGTTAGCGTGATGGTTAGCGTGTCTGCCTCACGTTCAAGAGGTCGCGAGTTCGAATCTCGCTTAGGGTAAGTTATCCGGGTAAGGTTTCTTCCGAAGTTTTCCCTTATCCTGAGAAAGCGAATATCGGGTAACTTAAAGCTCCATGGGCCTCGGGCTCATTTGAGCATCATTTCACCCGTCTCATTCATTCACCGTCCGATATGACATTACGTTGGAGGACGTTAAATTAAAAAAAATACTTAACTGGGTACTGCAAAGGTGCTAGTAAATACGGTAATGGTTCATCCTAAACTCCACTTCTAATTTATCTCCCTGCATTTTTTGTAAAGCTAGAGGTCACATGTTTTTCTTAACGTGGGACACTTTATGCAGAAAAGGGACATTCTGAGTCCTCGCTTGGGACTTCCGAGCTTCAGAGGTTGGCATCACTGCATGGAATACTACTATTTATATGTATTTAAAATGAATTTTGCCTACTCGCTCTTTGAGATTGTCTTTATTCGTTAGAAACAAGCACAAGATCATAGAAATTGTTAATAAAAGCGGCGGAGAGGAGATGTTGCAGAGTTGCCATTTACTCGTATATCAGAGAAATACTAGATCTAAAGTGAAACGCATGGCTCCAGTTAGTCAAGCATCCATTACCGCTTGCTTACGTAAGGTCTATCAAGTGCGCTATTGGGATTTAATGGTCATGGCTACTGACGGAGCACTCTTCTGTTACACGGCGTGGCTCTGTGTAACTTAGAGGCGTTGTCTGAAGGTATTGTTTGGTGACGATGTCAGTCTGTTGATATAAACTGCGTAAGCGTGATATTGTGCAGCCTAACCAGTCGAGTACACACAAAGATTTGAAAGAGAACAGCTCTCTACGGTAAACTTTTGTTTCTGACAACGTATAAAAGTATCGAACTCTTCATTTATAAAGCTATCATAAGGGGAAAAGAAAATAGCTGCACAGTTGCAGTTACATCTCGAAGACCTAGCTGCGCAACAACATAGTGTACGAGTATGATAGAGCGGGGCATTGTTGCTTGTAGTGGAAAGTGACGCAGAACTGTATTGTTGCTCGATTCACTTCAGTATCTCTCTCCCAGTAGCTGCCTTTTTGCTCAACGAGGTCCGTCCAGTCCAATCGATATTGGAAGTATTGCGTCCTTGTACTTTGTATGCGTTAATAGTGGTACCAAATCAGAATCATCTATCTAAAACTGGCAGATAAATTTTGTGCACTGTCTTTTTATGAAAAATTGCATCTGTAACACAAAAGTTGGGGTAGATTTCGTTATGAAGGTTTGGTATGTTGTAAGCAGCACAAGAGCCTCCAAAGAAAGGCACTTATCACATTATCAGTGGTATGTTTGACATAATTTCCAGTTTTCAGTTTGAAAATATATCTTTACAAACAACTACAGTAATGACTTGTAATGCTTTCTATTGTGTTTATTAAAAAGTTACATTCACACTACATTCTCTACCCATTGTTCTACGAATGTGCTTGAAAACGCATATTTTCTGTCTACTTATAGGAATCAAGACATATTTTTAGAAAAGCTTTCATTACACATTTCGTAGTAGGTAGAAGAGGGATACAGGAGGCTGAGGCATAGTCAGATCCTTCAAAAGCGGTTTGTAACGTAATTGCTTGGAAATTTCACTCCTCCCACGAGAAAAAGAAACATGTTGCATTCACAGTTTTACTTTCCAGTATTGTACGACATTTTTATTCAGCTTCTATAAACTATTCTTGCAAAAGTGGTACTCTGTTTTTCGCTAATCGAGAAAAGCGTTAGCAAGAATAGTTTAAATACAGTTTCATTGTAGGTTGAAGCGATGGTTGAATCATTTGAAAGTGAATCGTTATCGATGACTGAAATTCCATGTTTCTTGTATGACCACGAGAAAAACAAAAAAATTAATAGTGGCGTAGATCTTGAAAATAAGTACCTACTGTATTTGAAAATTCAAACCAATAACAAAAATATCTGACATTTCTTATACATTTTGTGTTTTAAGTGATGCACATTATTGTATGTATTATTTGAAGACTATGTAGAACGTTTTAAGTCACAAAAAGTTACCTTTTGAGATATTAACTTTTCAAAGTTTATTAGCAAATTACATTTCACATATTCAATATATTTATAGAGTTAAAACCAAAGCTTAAAGAATGAGTTTCAAATGGAAGTATGCATGACAAAAAATGTAATATGCATGAATTTTCTTTATTCGCACTTTTTTTTTTTACTTTGAGGTCGTACCAAGTCCAAAATGAGATAGTCCACTTTATAGTTTGTTACATGTGGAAGGATTTGAAAAGAAGCTTTGAGCTTCAGGTACACAAAATCTCTTGAGAACCTGGAAATGTTCATACTTGGCAGCAGTTATTCGTAAAAGTGATGAACACAAACTCTACTGAAGTAATCTTGCGTCCACGTTGCGTAAGAAGGAGCGACATTATGGTGTTTATAGTGTTCTCGAGAGAGACTGGGATGTAAGCGCATTTTGAGAACTGGACTACTTCATCTCCAAATAGGTCTGGTTTCAAAGAGAGCCTGTTGTTTATAACCAATATGAATGTTCTAATGTAGTCTTGCTTCATAAGCAACGCCATCTATAACATAAAATACTTTTAAACTGTTCACCTGAAGTTGAAATGTTTTTCCTCCAAAACTGTAGATAGTATGATCTTACTAAGCATTGCATATATTTCAAACGTAATTTCTATCACTTAATGTGGTCTTTGTTGTGCATAGTGAATAATCATTAACAGTGAAGTCCAGCTACAATACCGCCAGATGGCATGCATCTCTCACTTTCTTCGAATATATGACTTAAAATGTTATTTCTGTGTGGTCTTTTATCTCTTTTGGTTTACCATTTACAAAAAATCATTGAGAAAGAAGATATCTTCACCAGGTTGTTACAGAAAATTCAGATATTCATTTTTTGTCATGCAAACATATTATGGTATTTTAATACAGTCGTTAGATTCTTTTTAATGAGAGAATAAAGGGTGGTTTGGTGTGGAGAGCTTTTCCTGAAAATTTTTGCCAAATCCTTGGGAGATGCTGAACTTAAATACCAAATTTGATAACAAGCATTTAGTTTTTGAGCTATCATGCTTACGACGCCCGTGGGGGACAGTGAATTGCCCGTATCAAAATTTTGTTTGGGATACAATTGATACTTCCTCTGCTTATTGTTAGTAGTAGAGAAAGTAAAGCTGGGAACGGTATCAAAATAAGTGTATTATAAATGCGTCATATTAAACTGTTTATTTGCAATTTCTTTTTTATACTTTTCTTATAAAAGAAAAATGTAGGTATATTGCGAGGATACAAACGCAGGAAACATGAGTAGAGAAAGCAACGCCCAACAAACGGATGGATGCACACGAATTGTGCGGGTAATCGTAAACAAGGGCATTGTGGCGGAAAAGCGAAACGAACTAGGGTAAGGCTGATTTAACTGTTTGAACTTTGTAAAGCAAATAGGAAAGTTCGCGAATATACAAAGTGTAGCGAACAAGTCTATGCCTTTGATGGCAGTTTTGAGTGATATGCTCTCTGTGAATCATATATCATAATGTCGTACAATTTTATTTAGGTAAAGGATTGCCTTGTCCATTCCCCGAAGGGGGTTTCTGTTTGAAAAATCTGTGAGAGAGGTCGAGCACCTCTCAGGTAGACTATGGCCCTAGCTTTACAGTATATTAATCCCCAGCTGCTACATCAAGTGCAAAGTTTCGTGATAGTGTGTACTTTCAGTGCAATTCAAACTTTGAGATTCCTCAAAACTTTTTTTTTTTTTGCTTTCTCTTAGGGGAAGTATTGTATTCGACCCACCCAAAAATTCGATATCGAGATTTCACCGAGAATACATGTTTTGAGGCCCTCTGAATCCAAAAAGGGGCATTTTTAGAAAAAGGTGTGTATCTATCTGTGAACAGCATAACTCAAAACGAAAAGTCGGTTAAAAACCAAAGCTGGTATTTAAGTAACATCTTTCAAGAACACGACACGAAGATTTTCAAGAAAATTCCTAAGTGCCATATGTTTAAGATATTTTTATGACAAATGAAATGTATATTATGCATTTTCTCGCTCTAACCCATGTAGTTCTTTTTACTCTTGATGACTTATATAACTGGTAAACCTTAAGAGGGGAACAAAATCTCATAGGCAAAAACGGTACATCTCGTTCAAACACAATTTATGTCCAAATTCATTTTTTTGTGGAGTAAACCATTTCGGAGATATTCCTTGTTATTTGTGTGAGTTTTGCAATACTTACATTTTTCTCAAATGGAAGGTCGTTATTTATTGTATCTCTTGGCCATGCAAAGAGAACTCAATTTAAGGCCTTCATATAGCTACCATCTTCAGAAGATTTGGCTATCTCCCAGAGCCTTGTGTATAATCATATTCCGCGTGCACCTACAAGAAAGTTAGCTATAAGGTAATTTCTGCAAATGTTTATCTCGACTAACATGAAGATAAAGGAATAAAAGTTTGTAAGAATAGTTGATACAAGAGTGGAGAAAGTCATGTGAATGCAACCCATCAGATTTTTTGAGATTAGCACAAACCAATTCAATCCTTGGCCAGTTTATGTTTGTAAAGTATGTAAATATTACGAATGTTTTCCAAGAAATGCAGTGCAATGTGTGATACAAGCACACACATTCTGTACAGTAAATTTGTCATATCACGAGAGGAAGCAGTTTTCCCGTAGGTTATGTTAATCACAATCGTGGCGTAGTGTTAGGTCAATATGAAATACAAACAGTGCCAAGCTCAAAGGAAGAGGCATGTATTCTGTGGAAGCAAGGGAAGCGTTGCTTCCACTTTAATTGTTAATACATTAATTTCTGTATTTTCATTGAAGTCGCCCTCGTGGAAAATTAGCGATACAATTTTCAAATAGCGCGCGGGAATTGATACACGCGAGACTCTTTTGCAAGTGGTTTTCTGTAGCTCCAACAGATGGCAAGGCATGTTTGATGGTGTTCAATAGATACATTGTCGATATATTCTTGTTTTGCGGAAGGAAGATACTTCTTGCGTATTAACTCCCTGTAGGAATCGGGTTACTGCTGCTCAGTCGTCCTCCGTGATCTAGGGCTAACGTGCCCTGGTTCCCGAGGTCGCGGGTTCAAGCCCAGTGGAAGGCGATAGATTTTTTCAGACGTAAAATTCCTTAACGTGACTTCCTTGGGAATATTATAAAGCCGTTGGTCCCAGTCGTAGATTTACGAGACATAAGGAAACCTCAAACCTGATAGAGGCTTCCGAGCAAAATTAAGCTGTCTTTCACGCCCAATATAGTTCGGATTCTGGGAACCATTGTGGTTAAAGTTCAGTAACAAGTCAGTTTCAACTTCAGATTACTGCTTGTTAGAGTTTTCGAAAGAAAATCAAGTCATTTACTTATTTATAAATAATAATAGCAGTTTAGTATTGCGTGGTATGGCAGGTGCTTCTAATGGAATGTTTGGCCAGTTTTATGCTTAAAGGCAGAATTCTATGCATTTTGGTAATTATGAATATCACTTTTGGAAGCAATTTTGAAACTGCAAACTACTTGAGCGAGAGCACAAATGCTGCGGGTTATAGTGAAAAATGTGCGTGGAAAGACAGATGTGTGAAGTTTGGAATCGAGCTGTCTTTTCATTTATCTGTGCAAAGAAGAAAGAAATGATAAGGTTGAGAAACCCTAGCGTTAGATAACTCGGAAACAAAATGTAAATTTATGTGCGACATTTTAATAAAGACAGTTATAGCACAAAAAGGCTTTAGGACAGTAAAAGTAGAATCAAGATATTTTGTAGCCCATGTCTACTCTTCTCATCCTTATTGTTTCCATACCATAGACGCCTGTACTTAAAAGTAAAAAATACAATGCAAACCCTCTGGAAGAAACATTCTTCTAAAGCAAACAAACTGACACTTCACCAGATCCCTAATACTCAATTCTGTTTCGAATCTCGCAATCAAAAACTAACGATGGGCAATATTCGCTTCATAAAAATGCGTTTAAGTATGGCGGAAACAAAACTATGGTTATTACCCCTTCCTTTGCTTCAATACCCTGTAACCGCGCCGCGATTTGTTGAGCTTAAGGGAGTTCTTAAACCCTTTTCGTTCTTATCGTGCGTATTTTATAATGAAATAGTCACTTCAATCTGCTGAACGTTTTTCTTTTTATACTGCTTACCTATAGTATTTAGAGGGAGTATCTATAGCATTCCACCAAAAAATTCTGCATATACCGAGGTTTCGCTGGAAATGTACATTTTGAGACTCCTCTCAATATGCGTGCACGTGCGCGCGCGCGCGTGTGTGTGTGAAAATCGTAAGTCAAAAACAAAAAGTTCAGCACTTGCCTAGGATGCAACATAAAAGTTTTTCAAACAATTCTCCCCCCCCAAACTATGCTTTACATCTGAAATGTTTCGTTATTTTTTATTTTCTGAAAAACAAAAGCTCATATCTTTTTGATTGTCATAGTTAATTCAAATGTTAAAGATACTTTAATGGCAAATAAACTATATAGGTATATTGCATTTTCTGCGATTAGCATGTGATGTCATCTTCATTCTCAGTGAATGTTGTACAACTCATGAATCACAAGAGACATACGAAAATATATCTACTAAGCACATGTTTCGTTAAAACACACGTTTTTGTCTCTCTCTCTCTCTCTCTTTTTTTTTTCTCCATAATTTTCGAGATTGAGTTAAGTACTTTATTTTATTTATATATTTTGGCAAGTTCCAAGTAGCCATTTTTTCTCCATGCAAATAGTGAAATTTGAAACCCAACCTATAGCGACCGCGTTTCCAAAAATTTAATATTGTTTAATTGTGCTGCATTGCTCCTGTAGCTACCTACAACGAAATATGTAATGAAGTCATTTGTGCAAATATTTATCTCGGGGAAAAAACACATGGAAGAATAAGCTTTTAAGAATAGTCAAGAAGTTTGTGTGGGCTTATAGAGAAAGTAATTTGATTTTTTGTACTTTGTGACTCATTATAACCCTTCTGCCTATTTTAAGGGAAGCAATAATAATTCAGATGTCATACAGTATACTGTCTAGGCCCTAGGGCATGTGATACACTGATTTTCGTAACAGTCGGTTTGGCCATTCTTGTGAGAAAAGGCAAAAATAAACAATGGTATTTTTTTAAAGGCAGCTATTACGGTTATTCATACAGAATGGGGGGATACCAGACAATTTCCAATTACATTTTATTGCTTTTTTCCAAATACTCTTGATTGCTTAAATTGTTAAAAGAAGATTTTCCGACAATTGTAAACGCAAATGCAGCAATAATGTTACTACCTGAGAAATGTGTATTTTTTGAACCCAGCTATACCAGTTTTTTTGTTTCATTATCATTACGTTGAGAAGTTTCTTCTTAAGCTATAAATAGAGAGCCTTCTGTACTGTAACGAGGCAAGATTTTGCATTGGAATGACTCGCACCACTGTTTTTGTGTTGAAAATATTTGAAGAATGTTTTGAATGGTTTCTGAGCTTCCAGCTCAGATACATCTCTTGTAAGAAATTATGCAAAGCATTTCCCGCTACAATGACCTCTGGGGTATTCCATCAGTTGATCTTATTACGCAGACTGCTGTAGTACTGGTCCCATTTGTGTAGGTACACTGTAGCACGTCAGGATGAACATTGAACTGCGGTAGATTGGATCTCTCCATGCCGGAACGCAAAATACAGTACCGGAGATGAAATGTTGCGTACGCTCGTTGTTATTAAAAGCTTTGGAATACAACTTTTCCTGAATTATACAAGGGAAACTAAGCAATTCTTGAAATGCCTGACTAAATTAAATACCGTAACATGTGGATGGGAGTTGTTTAATGAGACTGCAAAACGAAGACGCTGGTTCCCAAACCTCCAAATGACTACTTTAACAATCCTCATAATTCTCTCCGGCTTCAAAAGTAGACAGGAAACTCATGTTTTTGTGTTCAAGCTGAGTCATGTGATGGAAAGAGAATGGCACGTTTATTTAACGTCTTTTAGGCAAAAATTACGGCCACAAATCACCAGCCTTCAGTTTGTCATTTCTTCTCAATCAAGACAAGCTCAGAGGCAATTACTTTCAGCTTAAAACCCAGGCTTTTACTTGATCAGCCTTCAGAGAGGAAGCCATGCGCCCATTCAAGTCAATAACTCTTTCGATCACTGACGTTTCTTACGTTATGGAATATGCCCAAATTAAAGCTTCTGCACATTTTTTATCTGTAGGTTTTAAAAGCATAGAAAGTAAGAATACATAAAGTGAAATATGTTCGAAGAAATGCTGTTTTATCCTTACAAGGCTTTATTCTGATCGTGAAACCTGGATTTTCCTCGTATTTATTTTATATTTCTACATAGAAATTTACTTATGATAGTAGCTTCTGGGAAAAACTCCACATAAAATTAAATTAGCGGAATTCTCGCGTTTTTGCGTTCTGGGAAGTCTTCTCACCGTCTCTCCCCCTCATCCCTTACGTTCTTTCTCGCTGTCTTTTTATTCTCTGACCCCTCATTCTTTCCCTTACTCTCTTTCCTTTCCTCTGTGCATTGCACTTGTTGCGGTATGAAAACGCGTATTAAAACCATTTTCCTAGATGTTAGTAAAATTTAAATATTAAGAGATATAAGAACTTAATCGTGCCCCTTCCTGGTTGTTAAGCGATCGTATACTGTTAGGTAGATAATGATAATAGGTTTACTTGCAGGAAAAGAGAAGAGTAACCTATTGAAAGTTAATCTTATCCAAATTTTATAAATATAGGACTTGTTAGAAAAATTGCGATTTTCATTGTATTTTGTAGAATTAATGATCTGTGAGATATTCCTTATTGTTATGAATTTTCCACTATACCTTTCTCAAATTAAGTTATTCCTTTTTACTTTCTCTACTACGTATTCAAAGTAGGGGAACTATTGTACTTCGCCCAAAAATTCGATGTCGAGATTTCACCGGAAATATGTTTTGAGGCCCCCTGAATCCAAGAACAGCACTTTTGGAAAAAGGTTCTTGTGTGTGTTTCTATCTGTGGACAACTTTCGAAAACGAAAAGTCTGTTGAAAACCAAAATTATTTAATGTCTTTCAAGGGTCCGGCACGAGGATTTTGAAGAAAATTGATCAACTCTAAACTATCCTTTACATGAAAAATATTTTGATTAAAATAGGTTTGAAATATTAGAAATATTTGAGTCTTTTTACTTCGTCCTTTATTAGAACCTCTTCCCCCTTTTCGGGATTAACATGACATTAAGCCTGTTCTCTGTGGGAGCAAAGATATGGCAATTTCAGGATAATCGGCTCAGTAATGAAAATAGCAGGATCTTTGGAACTTTTGATGCTATTCGTGATATGCCGGGTATTTTTTAAGGAACTCGGCAGTCATTACTACGACGCTATCATTTATGCACTGAAGTCGAAGGTCATCATTTTGAACATCTTTTATAAACACTCGCTCAATTCTTGTTTTGTTCTTATTTTATTTTTAAAGCGCTTTAATGGCGGAGAAAAATTTACTTACTATAGTATGTGCGTATGTTATTGACAATAACATATCAGGAGTGTCCAACCTTTTCTCTTTGGAGAACCTTACTTAGAGCGGCTATTACCCACTCCTCTCCTCGGTCGGAGGGAGGGAGAGTCAGTATTCAGTGACGGACACAAACAGGCGATTCCGCGGCCATTCTAAGTCATACTTCGAATTTTGTGGGAATGTCCTCAGAAGACCTCTTCATTCTGGATGATTTTTGCATAAATGGTAAACAATAAGAGACAGACAAAAGTTTAGCAAATAAAAAATGTGGATCTCGTTAAAATACACAATTTATGTATAATTTTTTTTTTTTTTTTTTTTTTTTTTTTTTTTTTTGGGTGAACTATCTCCGACATGTTCTTTATTTGTTTGAGTTTGCCATACTTATACTTTTTAAAATATGTAATTCATTTTTTCATTCCTTGGCCTTGCAAAGAGAACTGAATTTCAAAGGCATCGCATAGCAGCCAGCTCTCAAAACATTTCACTATCGCTTTAAGCCTCCCTGTTCCCATATTCCCCTTGCACCTACAAGAAAATTCGCAATAAGTTAATTTCTCAAATCGCTTATGTCGATTAAAACGTACTACATAGAGAAATAAGCATTTGCAAAAATAGGGCGTACATTTGCAAACAGTTTCTCCAAATTGAACAATATTAAAAATCCGTATCGCAATGTGTTACGCGACGATCGCCATAAATCAGGAACCTTCAATCGATAATAATTCAGCCACGTGATGATAATTTTTTTGATGAAAATATTTTTTTCTAGAAAACTATAAACTTTTCAACATTTTGGTATTAGACTTTCTTGTTATTCACAACATGAGAAATTCGCTGTTAAAGTCTGACGGATCATTTCACTTCCAACCTATATATAATCAATGTAGCTGAAATACAAGTATAAACGATGCTTTTAAAATTTAAATTAAATATCTTGTTTTTTACAGCATTTTTGGACTACTTACTTATACATCCAACCAGATGCAAATACGTGCCAATCGTTTATGTTCAGCTTGATTTTCGAAGTAAACATTCATTTCATTAATAGTAATCTTAAATGGAAAATTGTTAAAATACATTTCGTAACTAAATAGTAAACTTGCTGTTAACATCGTACGTTCCAAAAGTCTGTCGGCAAGAACTATTAAAAATAGAAATCCGTGGTCGTTTTAATTGAAATTGAGCTCAACGTTTGCTTTGCTGTCTGTTAGGTTCGCGTGTTTGAACACGAGTTACATTCCACTTCCTTTTCTGCTAGAGCGTTTAGTCTTGTTGCTTATAAACTAGCAGACCTCTCTAGTGGAAACAAACTTTTTTATTTATTGCAGTACAAGAAGCAGCATTTTCGTGTTCAACGGTTTGAGAACGAAATATAATAAAGCTTTTGGGAATATGCTCTCGGATACCAATGGAAACGAGACTAGTGCTCGTAAAAATCTATGATTTACAACTATCGTTAAATAGGTAAGTTAGAAAATGGAGAATTCGCAGAATGTTGATTTCCTGTTTATCACCGGTAACCAGGAGAAGGTTACTGGGCAGATGTGTAAAAGACATAAAAGCACTGGGTATGAATATTCGAACTCCTGGTTTTTGGCCAATCTATGCTAGGAACTGTATCTTCTCTCTTGGAAACAAGCTTTTCTAGCTCTTCCGTAAACGCAGTAATGATTGAATAATCAACCAAATGTTGCTCTAAATTGCTTGAGCATAATGACATTGACCAAATTGCTGGTCTGTGACATGTCACATTTAGATATACAGGAGCCATATGAGTTATTGTTGATTAATCAATAAATAATAAAGACGATGCATGTGGTATTTTAATGTCAATATATCTCGGTCCTGCAGGTCGAACTGTGTACCAGACATGAAAAACACGGGAATATTGCAATCGCAACTTTCTAGTTATGATATCACTCACTCTAGTCGCCTTTCTTTCTTGTTTTACTTCCTTCTGGCAAGAGTATTGAACCAAGAATGTGTCACGCAAATCATATTTAATATAGCATTGGGTACCAGAGTAGGTCAAAGTAGGCCAAAAAATCCCAAACATCGAATAACTTAGGGCAGCGAAAACAATTTGATTTAAATGAGTCCATACATCTCATTTTAGGGAACTCGTTTCTCTTCACTTCGTATAGCAATTACACTAAATGCCTTGAACACTAGTGTAGTGTCATTTTCCACGTCATGATTGAAAACGTGCTTCTTCGGAAGTACGTGGAGTACAGTTGGCAAATAGCTGCATGACTTTGTCTCCCAAGCTTGAAGAGCATCCTTTAGCATGGAAAAGGGCCAGTGCATTGCTGGCAGAAGCTTTTGTATTGCGACTTTATTGCGAAAGTTGAGATACATACGTCCTCTGTCAATGACCAAGTGGACTACTGCAAGTCGAGTTTTGTCTGGAACATGCTGGTTGGAGGCGTAGTCTATTTCGGCTCATTTTCGCAAGAAGTCCGCCTTCTTGGAGCTGGTCCACTGCTTTGGTGCAGTGCTACTTATAGGTGCGATCCTTTTGAAGATTTATTTTACTGCGACACTCGTGTGCCATGCTATCGTATTCACATGACCCTCTAGACACTATCGTTTATATGAGAGAGCCTCTACAAACAATTCTTACTGATGCCCAGTCTATCTACTTCATGTTAATTAAAATAAACGTTTGCAGAAATGTTTTCGTTACACGTGTCGTTGTTGGCACATGGTGAATAGAGGAGGCAAAATCGATAGTCAACTGTTAAAATAGCGGATGCCAAGTCTTCACACCTTTGCATGATATCGCGAGAAATAAATGACTTAAAATTAAAGCATTTTGTTGTTTAACAAAGCTGTCAATTGCCAGGGTCATATCAGCGTCGCCGGTGTGCCGGAATTTCGTCCCGCAATCTACTGACATGGAGCTGTTGTTGCACACTTAAAAACCATCGGTCTGGGCCGGATTTGAACCTGCGAACTTGGGATCAGTAGACCAGCATCTAACTGAGCCACCGACGATATTGATGACGTAGCACATTAAAAACTATATGATAAAGTTTTGGAAAATTTAAGCCAGTAGCATTGAATATTTCGGAAATGGTTAAATCCACAAAAGTTCAAAATTCGTTTAGAACGAAAAAAATTAAACAGACAATTCAAGACTATTATATTTGGGGTGAAGGATTTATCTGAGGAATTTTCGGAAGGAACTGAACTTATTTAAGTTAGTTATCCAATTTTTTTCTATTTGCGCGCGCTCGGAAATTTTTATAAAAATGCTTTATAGGTAATGCTAAAGAAAGAAAGAAGAGTGGTGTGAATCTTATTGATTCCGTGCATAACTATAAGAGTTTTTTGTTGCATTCATTTTAATTACTTATAAAGCCACACTTGAAACATAATTCATATATGAGGGATTTCATCCCAGTTGCAATGGTAAGTCAGCATGCTTTTTAGGATAAGACATTTGAAGTTATTTTAAAATTATTGGTAGTAATATTATGAACTTTTATAGCGGTGCCATATTGAGGATGGTCAGAAGGGACTCCACAGCGTTTTGACAGTACCTACCATGTGATAACTAGCTGATTTTGTTGAAGATCGTTTCCTTGTTAGTGATGTCTATGAGATAGGTATGCCGTATGCTCCCACAGTTAGGATGGATTAAGGTTTCGCTAATTTACTACTTTTGTTTTTAACTTCAACTTTTGTCGTAAAGTTTTACTCCCGTTTTTCATATACAGAAGTAAACGTCAAACGGTTAAAAAATACTCGCACAGCCTACCTCTGGCTTAGCTCTTCCATTTTATAGCACATAACATAAACCACTTTTAAGTAAAATTATTTCAGTATGAAAGCCAAAGCATGAGAACATTTTTCACATTAAGCCGTGCAAGGTAAAATTGTTCAATTATTGTCAACTTAATAAGCTCGTTTTGGATTTGTGAATCTTACAGAATTTAGGGCTAAAGGAAATTCTGAGTGCGTAGGTTTTGCACCTTTGAAGTTTCACAAAGTTACTCTTCGCTTTGAAGCTGCTTTAAAATACAAGTATAGTTCGCGCTCTTCATTTGCCATTCATAATTGGAGTTGCGCCAACTGTTTATCTGCGAAGATAATCTGAGTGGGCATAATAAGGTGCTGTTGTAGAATAACAGGACATTTAATAAGGATTGTTGAGAACTCAAAGTAAAATCATTCGCTTTAAAATTCAAAATAAGTTTATCAAAACGCTAGCAAGAGTTCAGTCTGCAGCAATGAATTATTGCGACCACCATTGATTATATTCGGGAGCTGGCACAGAAGACCTCCCATCAATGCATATTAAGCCGTTCATCTCTGGTTTGAAATGCAGTGCTCATATTTTACGGAAATATCAGCATATTCCTCTTGCTAGACCTAGACATGAAAATAGCTCCAGTGATTTCCAAGAACCCAGAAAATGCCATAGGCCTAGTCCTGGTGAGGCGATATTAAAACTAGCTGTCAACTTTTGATTTCTTTTTATTCCATTTCCTAAGATTCTTTTTCAAAGTGTACCATACCCATGAGCCAGTTACCGACCTAGATTATGTAGCTGAAAGGATATTACTCCATAATTTTAGTGCATGAACCATGACGGCTGCCGCATTAATTTGTCTTTTGGTTTAAGCCGAAAGCGGATTGTTATTTTATCACAGATCTCTGCATTATTATGGAATACAATGTGAAAGCTTTTCATTACAAAGGGATATAGCGTTGCGGACCACTTTAATCATATTGGTAAAAGGAAGGCATGACAGGACTGAGGATTACAAATAATCTGTAGGTGGCTGTGACGCTTTACTATGGGACATCTGCAGGCAATATTAGCGGTTTAGTACAGTGGACTTGGAAGAAGCTGCATTAGTAAGTAAATTGCAGTAGTTAATGAACTTCGCTGCCAAGTCATCTGAGAAACAGGTGTGTATGTTAATTCCTGACAAGGAAATCCTCATCAGTGCCGTGCCATTCAGTCTACGACAAAGTGTGTGTGCGCGCGCGTCCGCGTTTTTTTTTTTTTTTTTTTTTTTTTTTTTTTTTCCGTTCTTTGAACATGAGGAAAAGTGTATAGAACCAATAGTGCGTGCTAGCTAAAGTACTTGCACTAATTTTTAGTATGATCTGTATTTACTGCTGCGTTAATACTAGTGATCAAAGCTCCTTTGTGTATTACAGCGATTGCTATAAACTGCATTATGCATCTGCATTACCTATGTATCCCTTGATCGAAATAAAACTTTCAGAAGAAACTAGAGGCTGATGGCCGCCTTCTATTCCAATCGTCGTTAACTCCAAACCTATCATCTTCCGGGCAGGCTTACTTCCGGAACTCTGTCTTCGAAACCTCGCATCATAATTGGCAGTTCAGTGAAAGCAAACTGCTAGAAGTAAAATATCTCCCCCTTGACTGCGGGATCTTCTTAACTAACTTGTAAGAAAGAAGTTGCAAACAAAGTACTAGAAGTAGAAGGGAAGTGTTATTTATCAGTAACAGTTTCGATCCTTCGCTTCCAAAAATAAGGCCTAAATAACCGTTCCAAAATAAGCCAAGTGTAATACACGAGTGTTTACCTATAAACTTGTTTTTGGACCACTTGTTATTTGCCTGATTCGGCTTTTTACGCAACAAGCCATAAGTGTTCGTTCTGTTAACAATAGTGTCGAAAGACAATGCCCCTCCTTTCTTCTCTCCCACCATACACTACGGGTTCGTAAAGCACTGTTGACAGTGCATTTAAATGCTTATTAGCTCAATTATTAAGTAATGTTACAGAAAGTCACGTCCATTTTAGTATTCGCCTTGTATTAATGTCTGTTGCGATATTTATTATTGTGATTACGTAGACTTCCACGCCTTTATCCGTTACTTCTTTCTTGGTTTGTGGTATGGGCCGCATCTTTTTGGCTTTTTTTTTTTTTTTTTTTTTTTTTTTTTTTTTTTTTTTTTTTTTTTTTGAGAAGCTAAACGATTAAAAATTATGCCGACGTTTCGCCTCAAACTATGTTCGACTTCTTCAATGTGCGACTGGAAAACTCATCCAATTAGTCACTGCCTACTCTGACTGGTGTCGCTGTTCCCCTCACGCAATCCTATTGGTTCCTTCTCCTCCAATAGGAAGTCGCCCTGCTAATAGGATCTTCCATATAGTGTTGAGTGGTGTTCCTGTTTCACGGTTAAGACTGCTCTTTTCTTTCTTTAAATGTTTCTATGCTTTCCCTTACTATTCTGTGAGAGAAGTCACAGATCACTAAAATTTTTAAATTGCCAAAGTCATTGTGGTGGCCGGTGTTTTCGGCATGTTCTCTGATGGCAAATTTTTATGGTTGAGAGCGTTTCATGTATCTTATGTTCCTTTTTTCTTGTATTGATAGATCTGCCTGTTCGATCTATGTACGATTCACCACAATCAAGATAATTTTATAAACACCGGGGTGTTTAGAATAAGAAATACTGTAGTCCACAGTACATAAAGAACACAATTCTTAATTTAATAATAAAGCACATAATTTATTTGAAAATTGCTAATATTATTATGTCAATATGAAGTACAAAGACTGTTTTTAAACATGAAACAAAATATTAGGCAAATGCCCTCCAAAGCTTCGGCTGCACACATCCACTCTGTGGACATTTTTGACGATTCTAGAGCAAAATTCGCTTGAATTTAATCCATAAACGTCCAATTCCTGCCTTGAGTTGGGGATCGAGGATGTCCAGGTGATTTGATATACACTGTCGATCCTGTATCTTCAAATTTCCTTACCAGTCTTTGCACTGTTGACATATTAGGCGCATTTCACCTACCAAAAATTAGTCTTCGAACGGTCTTTGCGTAGTACTTGAAATACACTTTCAGATCTGGATGAGTTGAGTCTTTGTGTAGCGCACCATTTTAGCTGACAACAGTATGCACAAATGATAATTGACAATGACAGTCGGTAATCGCAATATAAACAGACGACAGTCGCTTAAATTTCAGATCCGGTAAACTGTATAGTGTCGCTGGCAAGCTACTTTAGACAAAAGGCTATTGATGAGTCCGGCCAGAGTCAAGGGCTCGTGTGCTGACTTTTCATACTGGACTTTCCGACTGAACCTAAAACCACACAGGTTGTCCTTTGTTGCGGAGGGAAGTTGTCATGAGCAGATGCTGTACCGTAACCACATAAAACTCAAGCTAGCTATCGACCTGGAGGAAGGCACAAATCCCTGGCTTGCCTAGAACAGCTCTGTACGCCGAGGGATCCTTTCAACAATGGACCAACTTACTTTGATCCTCTCATGCCTGGTTATCCATCTGAAGCTTGAGGTTGAAGCTTGCACGTTATAGATTATTGGGCTGTCAACGTCTGTAGATTCTTGAATATTAGTGGAGATATTTCAGCATTAATGACTTCCCGTGTGGATGCGATTATTTATTAAACTTTCCACCAATGTGGGCTGCTAGAAATTACAAAACATAACTTACATAAAATAACAATATTTACAATTCAAAAATCAACATAATACAATAATACAAAAATATACCTTGGGTATAATTAAAATAATGACAATAATACGTGCAGTTCAATATAATTACAACATGGACCTGTAAGTTAAGTGAACATATATAACGGTGTAAATGCTACTAAAACTTAAAAATGTGTAAGTGAAAATCTTGCAAGTATTCAATAAAGCATTATAATTTATAACAATGCTTTGTGTATACCTGAAGCGATCCTTTAATGGCCAACCGGGCAATAGTCCTTAGCACATGAAGCTCAAGGTGTAATTCTTTCCAGATATTAACAAGACGTGGTATCGTACCTCGAGCACCAATTAACAAGAGGAGAATTTCATTCACTTCTCGCTCTTGCAGATTAGTGCCAACAGCTTGTAAACGAAGGTGTTTAGAATAGCAAGAGTGTTAATAAGATTATGCTATTTAAAAATTGAATTGATACTGTCTTATGCTTTCTCTTCTTACGTATAGCACATAGAAGTATTGTAATCAACCCAAAACTTCGATGCGGAGGTTTCACTAAAAAGCAAGTTTTGAGGTCCCTTGAATCCAAGAAATCTTGTTTAGAAAGATGTCTGTCATTAAAGAGCATATCTCAAAAAACGAAAAGTCTTTTAAACACCAAACTTGTTTAAATTCACAACATCAAAGGATGCAACAAGGAGATCTTAAGGAAATACCGCCACCCCAAATCATCCTTTACATCGAAAATGTTTCGTTATTCCTATTTTGTCAAAAAGTCATCTTAGGGATTTTGATTAAAATGCCTTACATTTGAGACAGTTGCATGTCAAAGAAAATGTGTATCTTTAATTTTATGCAAATAGCCCGTGAAGACCTATTCATTTGAAACAAATTCTGCATTATTTTGTATGGTGGACAAAAATAAGAAACATCTCCTACTAGGTACGTTAAAAAATGTAGACAAGTTTAAAACTCAATGGCGACCTGCTTTTAAAAGACTCTGCTATGCTTCAGTTTGCTGTATAAGTCTTCTATGACAAGTGTTCAATGAAACCAATTCTGCAAACGCTTAACACAAAGTGGGGAAAAAAAGCATGTGTTAGAAGAACGGGTAGAGAAAAGCATGTGAATGCAACATTATTTTAATAAATATTGGATATGAAATAATGTACCTAAGTCTTGGTCTCCGTAATTCTGAGGCGTGATTAAATTATTTAGTAATAATTTGAATTGGGATTACAGTATGAGATGACTAAAAAATTCTGAAATTAATGTGTGGGTTTAGAGAAGATAAACCTTCAAATATGATGTTTGAACTCCAATCACTAATCTCGGGCATCGAGAGCAGACGCGTCTACTCATGGTCGTGCTTGCTGATATATCCAGTATCGTAAAAAAATAAGTGATCTCGACATATACTGCGCAGGGTTTCAGAGCCGTGTCAACTCTGCGTGACATTTATTTCCCAGCTTGTTAAGTTTAACCAGTTAGAACATGTTAAATCCACTAGGAAATGCATTGCCTTTATATGTGTAATTAATTCGCTGAATTGTATTGATGTTATTCATGTGCAGCACAAAACCTGTTCATGTTGACAGGTGCCTCGGTAACCTTCGATGTGATTCGGGCATGTTTGTGACGTTTGTCAATCATATCGGTTCTCCCGGTCGCCATTGAACAGAGGGCAGTTCAACGCGCACTTGTTTTGCTGAGTGGGAAGAATATGTTGTACATCAATACAACCCATGCCTCCCTTGTAGTTTCAGAATAATGAGCGCCTTCTTTATATAAATGACATTTGCGTATTCTCAAGATCTTTTCAGGCTAAGCCACTCTGCAACGTCAGGTTCGTTTAAAGCATCTTATTTTTCCAGATTGAGTGCCTCGATCACATTCTGTACTTGCTTTAGATTTTATATCAGCCATGCAAACTACAAATGAAGTTTCATTGGCAACCACATAACTTTTTGTTATGTGGGGTAGATATTTAATAGTTAAATGGAAGTTCTGGGGACCTGCTGACCTTAAAAATCGTATTTGCTCAGCTGATTTTGCTTATCAGATGTCTAAAGAAAGATCGGAATGATACCCGTAGGTACATGCTAAGAGTTTCTTCTGAATTAATAGATGTGATTAGTGCTTTTATTTGTAAAATTGAGTGCATAAAATAGGTAGAGACGTTAAAGGATATCCATAGGTGAAATTTCTAAATCTTATTTTTATCTGTATGTTTTCAAATATGTGTACCTACATACTGTTTGATAAAAAATTTACTATTATTGTAATGAATCAACGACACTAACCAGTGCTAATTTATTGCAACCACGCACATATCGTAATTTTGAAGGAAAAAAATATTTCCATATTATTCTAGTATTAACATACAAAACTGGCTTATAGAATTCTGTTCACTCTTCGGGTTCTTTAAGAAAAAATGTTTAAATACAATTTTTTTTAACAATTTAACCTCATTGGTCGAATTAATGATTGTGATATGTATCTTGAGCAGTTTCAAAGTGTAGCAAGAACCATATATGCTAGTTTGCTTATTCTGTCCGAGTTTCTGCTGAAATTTTAAGCAAGATCGGTTACAAATTTCATCGTGCGGAGCACTCTAATGCGCAAAAGTGTAAGGAAAAGGGTTTAGCAAAATATATTGAAAGTAAATACAGGTCATTAGGATGTGTGTTCCTGAGTATTTAAATTGTCACGTTATGAAACCTTAAACGCCCATGAGAGCCAGAGCCATGTTATACCTATAATTGACGCTGAAGGTTAAAATGGTACAGTCCGGCTTAAGCATACATTGTGTTTAGTAGGTTCAAACAATAGTTCATTTGGGAATACTTGGACGAGGCTCCTGTAAAATGCTTGCCCATGCAGTGCTAAAAGACACTGCGTGCATAAAACTGGCTACGACTATGTGGAACATATTGCTAAGTACTGCCAAGGTCCGCAACATGCTGGAACTTCTCTGTATAAGCAGCTTACAGAGGGGAGGAAGCTGAGCTAACAGTACTCAGGATGAAGTAGGGACGTCTAGGTAATTGTCCATAAAGCACGTCGTGGCTTACGTAAACTAACATCCGCTTTTTCTGTGGCGTGGCACAAGATTTGATCTGTTGGCAGGGGATGTAAGGGCATTAAGTGAAATGTGGCGCTCTTTTGCTGTAGTGCATCTGGCTATTTCGGGCACCCCGGTGACATTTAATGTCGAGGGACTCTTCTCCAAGATAAGCGGTACGACTTCCATTCTGCATGTCTGTCCTTTTGTGCTTTGGTAGAAAGGGGGAAGAAAAAGTAAGAAAATAAGTAACTTAAGCCATTGTACATTCCTTCTTGGTGTATTAACTAGCGTTTTTAATATGAAAAAATGTGTGTTGCACTGACATGACGTTCTCTACTCTTGTAATAACCATCCTTACAAACTCTTATTCCTATATCTTCTTCGTGTTAGTTTAGATAAACATTTTCAGAAATTATCAGAGATACATCGCGTTGAAGTAAAGCCAGTGAAGCAGTTTATGTAGTGCCGAGTGAATAAATCTCAAAGTCCGCTGTTTGCGAGACAGTGAAACTGAAGAAAGACAGAAAGGGGTGAGAAGAAAACAGTTGTGAGTTGTAATACCAGGGACTGAAGAATGTATTAACGTCAGTAAAAGAGAACTGTGTTGTTGTGCATTCAAGTTTGGAAGAAAATAAAGTGAGAAAATCTGATGTGTTGCACTCACATGACTTTCTCTACTCTTGTCCTATTCTTACAAACTCTTATTCCTCTATCATCTTCATGTAAGTCAAGATAAACATTTGCAGAAATTATTGTACTGCTATTTCTTATCTTGGAGAAGAGTCCCTCACGAGGACTGTGCACACACACGCAGACTCCTAACACTGCCATTAGCGCCGCGCTTGGTATGTGGTGTGCGGCAGTTTGAACGTGACCGCCCTTTGTTGTGCGCCGCGGCCGGTGTCACAATATATAATACCGAAGTTTTCACACTAAATTAACTTATTCGCAACAAAACCGTTATGTTGGCTACTTTACGCTGCTATGGAATGGCTGTATGACTAAGAATAGATTTAAGGTTGAGAAGGGCACTTTGTTTAATCTCTAGCAGGCTCCTCAAGAGTGCTTGTGTGAAAAGGTTACGGAGAAGAGGAACCAGGATTTGCCACGTAGGTTCAGTCATCCATAATGTAGCTTTGTTTTCAGTGCTAATTTAAAACAATAGAGCAGTACATAGAAGCAAGTCTCCAGGTGAGAGCGCCAACTTCTCCAATCACAGCCGCGACACTTACAGTGCACAAGTATCGATTAGCAGCATGTAATCACCAGCCGAGCGTAAGTAGCGAAAATTGTTTTGCTCTGATCTTCGAGCCGGAAGGTTCCAGGATCCTCTGTTTCTATTTCTCATTTGCGAGGAAGGTACTTTGAAACTACTTCCTTTTTATGTCGAGGGAGAGCACGTCGTAACCAATTACCGTCTCATTTTTTTTTACTTGGAATTGATAAAATTACATCTTTTTCGACTTATCGGTTTTTCGAGAATGAACCGAATGAGGTAGAGTTTAATTTTAGTCGTATTTTATTTGGGCACAAGTTTCACACTTCAGAGTATGACTGGAGAGAGAGAGAGGCGTGAGGGAGGGAAGGAGGAAGGAAGGGAGAGAGCCCATGAGAGAGAGAGAGAGAGAGAGAGAGAGACAGAACATTTAGCAATGCTTCCGATATAAACCAATCATGTTTATCGTATAATATGCTTGCAAGGCGTCAGCTTTAATACGGAATCTTAATAATACCTATGAACATGCAGTGAATAATAGCCTACGTTATCCATTGACGTTTTTAATTAATGCACATTCAAATACTGTCAATTTGCAAATAAATGTTCTAACTTTAGGTTACCTTTCTTTTGAGGTCATTCTCATTGGTTCGTATTCCGTAACAAATTCAGCTGTTCATTTAATAGTTATGCCGTAATCTGACACCTAACAAAATAGTGATTTGACTTCAAACAATGCAGGTAAGAAAGTAATTATGGTGTGTGTATGTAGTCTGTTACATTTTATTCATGGCGTAGTTCTAATAAATACACTCGTGGTTGCGAGTTTCATCAGATAAATTGGCACCCTTTCGTGCGATTACTTAGGCCAAACTAAATAAAGTGCAATGTGCGTCACTTTTTTCTTCTGAGGAGGATTTCTAAAATTGTGATGATGTACTCGCAGAATTTTCTCTACTCTTGTACATAGTAACCTTACAAACGCTTATTCTTATATCTACTTCATGTTAATCGAGATGAACATTTGCAGAAATTATCTGATTGCTAATTTTCTTGTAGGTGCACGGGGAATGTGGTAATGCTGTAAGCTTTAAGCGATAATGGAATCTTTTAAACTGGGCACTATGTGATGGCTTTCAGATTCCGTTCTTTTTACATGGCCCACATATAAAAATTAATGACTTCCCATTAACAAAAGTGTTATTGGAAAATTCAGACAAATAATAAGGAATATCTCGGAAATCGTTCGCCCCGCAAGAAAAAAAAAAAAAAAAAAAAAAAACACACACACACACATACATTAGACATAAACTGTGTTTTTTAACGAGACCTAATTTGTGGTAAGAATTTGTCTATCACTTAGGTTTACCAGTTGTGCAAAAGTCATCATAAATGAAGATAATTTCTGAGAAAATTGGAGTAACACACTTCATTTATCATAAAAATGTATTGGTATTTTAATCAAAATCGTTAGCCATCTTTTATACAATCACATTTTTCGAAAAATGTGCAGTAAATGATAATCTGCGGAGGGGGATTTTCTGGAAAATCTTCGTGTCGTATCCCTGAAAGGTGCCGAACTTGAATACCAATTTCATTTTTGAATTATGCTGTTCACAGACCACACAAGGGCACAAATACATATGTATCATATTTTCTTTAATTTTTTATTTTATTTTATTTATTTTTATTTATTATTTTTTTTAAGGTTTAGATGGTCTCAAGACGTGTGTTTTCGGTGACATCTCTAATCAAATATTTGAATGGAATGCAATACTTCCCCTACTTGCAATACGTGGTAGAGAAAGCAGGAACTACATGGATACAAATTTTAAATTCATTCATTACTAAGCTGTAGCTTAACATCTTAAGAGTAAACGCGCAGAATTTCGAAAATATAAGGTTCCTTAAGAGATAAAATTGATAAAAATATAAATAGGATAATGAAACCTAAAATATCCTTAAATGTAAAATAGGGATGAAATGGAATTTTGTCAATATTTCTATTTAAACCTAAAGGATTATTTAATCCTGTTCTTTTCCAAAAATTGCAAAATTGTAGCCGTGTCGAAACAGGCGTTGAAGTTAGTGTATCAATTAGAAAATGCAAATCTTAGAATGTGGTTGGTAAGTTTAGCCCATCCTCGTTTTGTCTTTTATTTTTATGGTAGAACAAACGCCTCAATAAACACCCACGAATTTCCCTCCAGCAACCACCAGCCTAAGAACGTTCCGTTACAGTGTATCCGCCTCTTTTCCCTCCCATATGTTTACAACATACTCGTTCTAGTTTGAGACAGATAACAATATAATAGTGTTACTCCAGCCTCTTATGTGGTTTCATACTTTTAAGATATTGGTCATTTCTCGTGAATATTTGTAATGATTAATACCAAGCATTGATTTGTAGAACAACTATGCAAATAAATTATACCGGTGGAAGGAAAGTCATTGCATTAATTTCAACCAGTGGTAGATCTTGGTATTTGGAACACATTTTGTATCTTACGTTTTTGTCTCCGACCATTTCCTGTGGATATATTTTAGTTTTATCGAAAACAGCCGGGCAACACTGCAGATTGTGTGGGTGATCACCTTCCCTAGCTCCGTACATGAACAAACAGCGTAAAGGTGCGTTTTGAAAACAAACTCATAGCCTACCTTGTCCTTCGGTGTTCACTGTGACAGTGTAGGCCAATCACAAGCTTTAGCTCCCAAAACATTACCGAAAGCGAAAGCTGTTTACATCCACAAACCAGGTCAATTCCTTGAGCAACATCAACACAACGTTGTCGAGTTACGTCATCTCTGAAATAGCAGCTCAGAGTATTCGTTCACATCTTTCAAGTAATTATTATTTCGAAACCCTGTGCGATGTCCCATAATTACTACCGAAGTTGTATCAGAAATATACAACTTGGTTAAAAAAGGAAAAACTTCATTTTTTCGAAATCGGCTGAACAAAGAACAAAATGCAGTTCTACTTTTTTTGTAATGCTTCTATGAAGCACATATTAGAAGGAATGTAATGACTTCCCTTCCACTCTGTATTTAGTAGCTAAAGTCGTATGATTAGTGCAGATCAATACTTTGTTGTGGTATATAAGCATTTCGGAGGCATTCGCCCCGTTTTCTCTCAAGTATAAATGCTGTTGAAGACGCTGTTAATTAGCTTCTGTAAGTTGCTAATTCTTTTGATTTATTGAAGTAGTTAGGGATTATCAATCATGTTTCGCGGTTTTACTTATAAAATAGTAAGCAGGATCGATCCAGAGTGAGTTTCCACCCCCATTTAATAAATCACATGTCAGAGAAATCAATAGACAGACATGCACAGTATTCCAGGAAGATGTTCTTTATGCTAAAACCCTGTGCTGCAGGATTTGGAAGTACAACTACTGTTCCGCCCATGTGCAGTGTGCAGTAATTGATATGACAGAGCAGAATGTATGGAAGAGAAGAAGATGAAAATGAAAAAGAACAAGACATGAGGCAAAAAGCAGCAAAATCATTTCAGAAATGATGGTGTGGAGAATCGAAGATATCTTCAAAATTTGCCCTCCACCCCTTTCAAATAACCATTGACAATGTTTGCAGGTATGAGCTTGTGAAATTACGTACATCATACTATGCAGTTCACAGATCAAGCGTGAATGCGTACGTAACAAGACCTCTTAGGTATATAACATTGGAACAAACATTAAGGATATAACTGGGATAGCATTATCTTCTGGTTCATTAAGTTTATACACTGCCGATTATCACTCTCAGCGAGTTGCTGCTTGCGTTTACAGCTGATCACATCAACTCCACATAGAGCACACCGTTGCAACTTATACTAATACGGTTCATTTACATGCCAAGAGCAATGAAACGTGACACTAAATACAGGTGTAGGGTGAGCGAGCAGAGCCCGTCGACAACTATTGTGCTGCCGAAATACATAAGAAAGCCACTTGAAGTAAACAGACGCTCTTAGCGGCTGTAAGCATGTGACCGCAGTGAACGCTTTGATTGGCTCCTGACCGAAGCTCTCTGAGGAAGAAAACTAAATAGATGCATTTTTTAATGTTATCGCTGTTCGGGCCCTAATGACCCGATACAAGTCTAGGCAATGGAAGTAAGCAGCGTGGTAATATGTAATATACAAAAATAGCCACAGCATAATGCATTCTAATCATTTGTGCCTATTTAGACCAGGCATTTCAAGGTTCCATACTGGTTGCAGTAGCACGGACGACGCTGGAGAGTCATGCCACTACGTAGTTACGTTATGCTAGTGAATTGTCAGAAGTAACAGCATTGAGTGCGACCCCTTCCTCCCCGACTAAATAAGTAAAAAATATTTCCGTTACTTTGCCTTTCGCGAATAGAAGTCTATGTACAGTATTTTTACTATTATTATTATTATTATTATTATTATTATTATTATTATTATTATTATTATTATTATTATTATTATTATTATTATTATTATTATTATTATTATTATTATTATTATTATTATTATTTAAATGTTCTTACCATGGATTTGCTCAGTTTTAGTTTGCTAGTCTATGAATTAACGGTTTGAGAGAAGTCATAATTACACAAAGCTGAAAGTTAAATACGTAGACGACCACGATTGATTGAAACTGAAGCCATTGTTAGATTAGACTCGTCAGTACCAAATGCCTGTTATGTGAAGAAGGCAATCTGCAATTTGTATTCAAGCAATATTTTCAACAGTTTCTGGTAGACTAAGAGATCTACCAAAAAGATACCAATACATTTGCTGATGAAATTTTTTGACAGGTTTGAACCTGCCAGATTTTTTTAGGGAATTGGTATTTGTTTAATCCCAAATATCAGAAAAAGCATTAACGTCAGCACAAGTAAACGGAACAATAAATTGTTCTACCGCAAACAGTAGCTTTCTATCCAAAGGAAACTCAATTCCTGTAATCAGAGTTGGAGCGCAAGACGAAGAGCCGACCTTCCTATAAATAACCCAGGAGACATTCGGGTATGAAGTTATTTAATAAGTCGGAGACATGCGGAAACTGGGTGTCGACTTCAGTAATGGATTGGCAAATTCTGTCCTTTCCGGGCGGAATGCCAAAGAAACCTGCACACTTCAGTCTGGCATGTCTCATTGAGGAATATTCACCTGCTCCTTAGCAACTGAAAACGAGGGGAAAACATGACATTTTTATTTTTATCCTTATCCTTACGCATCGAACATCAACAGACTGTACTGCATCTGCTGTTAACCGAAGAATTCGGTTCTATTTCGTTCCAACTTTTACTTTACTTACCGTTTTTCTATGGTAGAGGAGGATGTCTGTACGCTGAAAAATAAAGTTATAAGAAATAGGTCAATGGGATGGGTGAGAGAGAGAGAGAGAGAGAGAGAGAGAGAGAGAGAGAGAGAGCCAGTACCGAGAATAACAAATACCAAGATGTGTATTCGTCAAGCATTTTAGAAGCATGTAAGACGGTTTTCACGAAATTGCTCCAACCTAAACAATTTTAATCCTATCAAAAAATAGTAGTTTATCCCAAAAACGGCTGCAACGATTTTATTGAAATCTCATGATTTTATTATATGTATGTGGTCATTCAAACAAAACTCGCTATATCTTGAATTTCCTGAATAGCCTGTGAAGTCGTGTTCATTACTGAATGTTATATAGCTGCGAAAACATAGAAAAAATGTAGACACATTAAAATACGAAGTTGCCGTTTACAGATATTTCCTGTTGTGCGTTTACATTGTCGAAAGTTTTAAGCAATACACTTTTTGAAGCGTTGTGTCAGGTGTTTTAATCCTCCAACACCCCAGCTGCTAGATATTTTAATTGCAAACTTAAAGCTCAACTCCATGCTGCAGTGGTGTAAGCACACGCGCGCGCGCGCGCGCGCACACACACACACACACACACACACACACACACACACACACACACACACACACACACACACACATACATTCTGCAAAGATGAGCTGTGTTGAAAAATTCAGGTCACGGTGGAGATTTGCCCCAACCTTTATTCGGTCGAAGCGCATAAGGCATAAATTCCAAACATTGAAACTGTCAGGTAAACGTGATATTTTTCATAGTTCCTGGCAAGGAATTCGACAAAACAAAGAAACAGCCGGACGCTTGGATTGTAACCATTAGAGTCAACGAGGAGCAACCATAAACCAGATACTTTCGCGATTCGAAGTAATACAAACATGCAACATCGATCCACTAAGACCTAAAGGATTGTATGATCTTACCGCATGTTTTATATCGCTGTATCGGGAAATTACGATACGATGACTTCCAAAAGTAATCGCAACTAAAATGATCGGTTAATTCAAATTCAGTTTCTAATTTTCATCCATGTGATGCTGATTTATCAAAACATCTATACATTTGTAGATAAAATCAAATTTCTGCCGCTAAGAGCAGCAAATAAATATTTCAGTTTATTAGTAACGAGTATTTCTTCTACTGCAGATATTCTACAAAAAGTGCTAGAGTTCTACAGTGCGTTCGTAGATCGGACGGACCGCCCCAGGGCGTCACCGGACCGGGCGAGGACGTGCGCGCTCACCGTCAGAGTTACACGTAAACGACCGGCAAGTTATGGGTACGGAACACTAGTATACTAACTTACATTAGGTTTACCTCCATCACAACAAATGTTGAAAATGATGACCTCCAACACGAATACATATATATCGCCGAAAACAATTCTGGTTTACTCGCAAAAGTTCATGTTGACTGATTGCCTGTGTTTCTCTCGTAATGTTTACCTTCAATTGTTGTTACGTGTGCGGATTTGAGGCGTGCGCTTTATTCTTTAACGTTCCCCTTAAATAAAAATCGCATGGTGGTAGGTCAGGGGAACGATGTGGTCACAGTCCTCGAGCAACTATCGTGTCATCATACGCACATTGCAATTCAACCTAGAATTCGCAACAGTGTGCACTATAGCTGAATCCTGTTGAAATCAGCCACAAAATCCTTCATTACTTGTTAGTTGCAAGAAAAAGTTAGTTAAAATAGAATTTACATAGACATGCAAATCAACTATTGTGTTGCAAATATGGGACGAATAATTCTAAGTGCACTCACTGCGCACTGTGTTTAGAGTAAAATTGTGTTGTCTCTTGGTACTAATTTGTCCATTAATAATGGCGCGGTGCTGCCGTCGGACTGTGATCGATCTACCAACCCACCGTATTTTCTTATCTGTTCTCTATCAGTCCTTAAAATTGTTGTTACTCCTCGTGTGTTCTTCATAGTAATAATGGCTGTAATGCCCTTCAGACGTAATATAGTTGTTGCCTTTATAACTGCATATTTAGGGCAAAGGAAATTCTTTCAAACATGTGAAATTCAACTGAAATTTGAGATCCTTTGAAACCTTGAATGCATTTTCAGAAAAACTCGAATACACACCCAACTTTCACACCTATATCACATGTATTAATACATGAAAAATGTTCCATTTATTTTATTTTCTAGAAAATAATTAAACAGTTTTAGTTAATGTTGCATGTGTTTCATTGGTGTGTGTATTGGTAAGGGAAATAAATTGCATAGATATTTAGAATTTTTACTACCCCTTCTGCTTAGTCAGAGTACTTAGATGACACATATCCTGCCCAAAAATTCGATGTCCATTTCATCTTTGTAAAGTCCACTGAACCCGAAAAAGTATTTGTAGAAAAATACAATGGGCATAGACTCAAAAACGAGAAGTTCAATACTAAACCTGGGATTAGTTATGCATCTCTCAAGTATACTTTATGAAGGTTTTCACGAAGCTCCCCTCCTCAGATTATCCTTTTACACGGAAAACCCTTATTTTCTCGAAAAAGGTCTATTTTGATGAAAACTTATTTGAGGTACTGGCCGGCAAAATGTATGTTACATTTTCTGTCAGTCTGTCAAGGTGCTTCCCATTTATTTTAGAGAAGTTTATATAACAGGAGAAACTGTGAGAGGCAGACGGAAATGTTCTACAGAAAAGTGTAGTACTATAAGAAATGAACAATTTGTATCGTGCAACTTTTACAGGCTTAATTGGTTACGACAAATTTCCCCTTTTTCGTTTGCATGTTCAAAGTATCTTGAGTAGTATGTTTCTCTGCTTTTTTTGTTTCTCGTGAGTTAATGCAACTTATAGCCTTTAAATATGACAGTATCGTGCTACCCTTGTGTGACCACAGCAAAATGTGTATTGAACTATTGCAATCGGCATTTGACGTATATACCTAACAAGAAGTAACAGAAAAAATAACATTTTGGAATAATTTGTAGAGTAACAATTATAGTGGGTAGAGAAACACATTTCATTACACCATCCCAGAATTTAAAAACAATGTTATTGTAAACTTCAAGCAGCACCCTTTGAAATGCACAGTTGTGATTAAGTGCGAATTACTGCGACTCAATAGGTAATATCGAGCCTAGTATATCGACTTGCTTTGCATAAACGGTCTTAGCTGGGCGGAAACAAAATATGCAATACCGGAGCATTATGTATTTCCTTCCGTTTCTGGCAAACATTTATCGTGATTAATGTAAATAGACATTGAGTGTAACTAACGTACAGAATAACATTAAAAATAAAGAATTGGATAAGAAGAATTGTGTGTCTGTTTCGTAAGTTTTTAGTAATGTAATTACTCGAAATATTATTTTGATAAACAGCTGACATTGCCACATTGAGAGAGGTATAGCAGCGCTTTTAAGGGGTTGCAAATGTCAGGCGTCTCTGTTTCTTTGTCCATGCGCTTTAAACAACCAAATGTGAAACGTCACTTTACATTATGCTCTATAAGGAAAAACGCAACGTTCCAGTCCCATAAGGTTAAAGGAAGAAATCCTTTCATGTTAGCAAATACATGTACAAGCTTAAACAAATACATGTTTTCTCGTTACTGAACACAAATGCAACTTTTGCTTGCAGAGGGAAGAGTTGCACAGGACTGAAACATTGAGGGTTATAAACGTGTTCTCAGTTTGCGATGAATTCAGAACTGTGTTCAGTTTCTCTCCGTAGTGAATTGATGCTTCCTAAAAATGCAAAGTTCCGTTCACCTCGAATAAAACGCATTTATCTGCGGTTGGCCGATTGCACTCCTCGCTCTGTTTTTAAGAAAACGTTTAAAGTACTCTTGTTCACGACTTCTACGTCAACAATAGCATATTTGATACGGATGTGGTTGTCACATCTTCCATTTGAAACATGGCGTATGTGATATACAGTTGAACATGATTTATGCGTATACCATGGGAAACAGGGAGGATTACTTGTAAGTCAGAATTACTCACAACTGCGGTTTTGATAATGCATCATTTTTTAAAGCAATACAGTGAGCCTACATGTGTAAAATTTTACAAACAACAAAGATATGTGTGAAGAAAACATTATTTTGAACGTGGTCATGCTTTAAAGAAATCAGTTAATTTGGATTGTTTCACTTTTCTTGCATTAAGTGCATACGCCTCATTTTGTTACTGTTGACTATACGTAGCGTGGTATAAGCAATTCCTAAGTCTCGTATGAATTTTACTTTCTAATCTAGTGTATAACATTTTCTTTTTCTGTTCTCCAGTGCTGATTAAAAGTAACTGACAACTGAAAGATAAAACCGCTGTTCAATAGTAAACACCACATACTGAAAATGTTTCTTTACTTGTTTGTTTCTACGATATTGTCGCGCCGAAAACCGCCGGCTCAGGTTGGATCTTTGTCAAAAGAAATAAGACAAGCACGCCTCAAGTTTCTTTCAAGATAACGTATGCCGTATGCTCATTTTAATCACGTAAAAGTCAGTTGTATTTCACTAAAATTTAACACATATAACAGCAAATTGCGTATAAATGCATTACGTAGAAATAAGGTTTTATTAACACGTTTCTAAATTACATTTTGCCGGGACTTACAAAAATGTACATATAAATGCGAATTACGTAGAACTGGGTTACATCTTTACACATCTAAACACACGATCAGTCCTTGGATCAACTGTTCACTACATGAACTTTGTGGGGGAAATATTTGAATATGAGGTGTCATATTTTTGCTTTCTCTACTGAGTATAGTAAGTAGGGGTAGTATTGTATTCCACCCCAAAATTCGGAAAAGTCGGTTAGAAACCAAAGTTGGTGTTTATGTTTAATGCCTTTCAAGGACGCGAATATTTTGAAGAAAATTGCTCCACTCTAAACTACCCTTTACATGAAAATTTTTCGAAATTAATGATTTTCTCGAAAACAGCTCTAACGATTCTGATTAAAATGCATATGTTGAGATATTTTTATGGCATCGAAATTTATATTTCTAGTTTTCTGGCTATAGCCCATGTAGTCCTCTTTAATTTGGATGACTTTTGTATAACTAGTAAACATGGAACATCGTTATTCATTTTTTATGTTAGCCGTGCAAAGAACGGAATTTGAAAGCTTTAAAAGTTTTGACTATCACTCAAAGTCTACTGTATTCCCATATTCCCCTTGGATTTACAAGGAAATAAGCAATAAGACAATAATTTATGCAAATGTTTATCTCAACTAACACGAAGAAGATACAGAATAAGAGTTTGTAAGAATAGTTAGAGTAGAATGTCATGTGGTGGAACACATCAGATTTTTGTTAATTTATTTGGCATTTCTGAGGAATAGGAAAAGGGGGGGGGGGTGGATTTTTAAAAGAAAGTTGTCATTTCTGTTTATTCAAACAGGCTGTGTGAATGTTTTATTTTAGCATTAAATATACAACATATTGTTTGGAACGTACAGTCCCTTGCACAGGGTATGTTATGCTGATGCAAGATAACGATAAACTATTGCTCGTAAATTATTTATGCCCGTAATGAAAATGGCTGCAAGGTTGGTATCAGAAACATTACCATAAACCGACCATTAATATGCGGGATGTGGCTTTTTCTCCATAAAATGAAGTACTACGTGTATTACCATTCTGGCAACTTCTTTATAAATTATCTCGTTTCACCCAGTTTCTCGTCATCTTATTATATGTCTTGTTTTTGCTTATGTAGATAAAGAGCAAATTAGCGTAGAAAAGCACATCCACGCTAAGTTGTTAGAACACCACTAGTTCAACATTCCTGCGTAGAGTCGCCAAGTGAAATGGGATTGATCCGTAACATGCATCACAACAGAGTCTTAACTATACATAGCATGTTGAATTAAATGTATGGTGAATTTCAATTTTAGATATAGTATAATGGACAACTCAAAAGTAACAAAAATGTGTATGTTTATGTATTTTGCATATGTGTAAATGCGTATACAACACGTTTTCACCCAAAGGGTGTTTTAATATGGTACGAAGAAGAAAAATAATTTTTCTAAATATGTAGATTATAATCGAGTTTTCTGCGTAGCAAAAGTAATATGTCAGACTTTTGTAATTGTTTAAAATGTCCTTACTTCGCTTTTCCTACATATACAGATGTCAGACGCGTTATAATTTTGCGTCTTGTAGTGATATTTTGTAGTTATCGCGGGTAACAGTAAACCATCGATAACAAAATAAACTACAGGAACTTGCACAAGTTAATCTACTGCTATTAAACGATTTATTTGGTTTTAATTTGTATTAATAATCACAGGTGTTAAGCGCAACAGGTGGCATGTACATGGTACGGATAGAGGAGGGAAGTGGGCGAGAGGAATAGATATTAAATTATTTTCACACTGTCAATTGCCAGAATCATACCAGCGCCGCCGGTGTGCCGGAATTTCGTTCCGCAGTTCTTTAACGTGCAAGTAAATCTAATGGCATGGGGCTGTCGCCTTCAAGCTCACTTCATCGGTCTGAACGGGTTTGAACCCACGACCACGGGATCAGTAGACCAGCGCCTAAACCAACTGAGCGACCCAAACCGACAGGAATAGAAAGGGCGACCGAGAAAATCTCTTCAGTTTGAAATAACCAGCTCAGAGCACGGGATTCTGATGTTAAGTTATTAAAATGTATTGAATCGGTAAGTACCAATTGCAGTCAAGATAAATAATTTAATGCTCAGCAGCACTATTTCGTTACACCTATGAAATGCCTAACAGAAATGTCACAGTGAAGACATTTTAAGCGCCATGAAACATACAAGCACATGTTCGTATTTACTATTATAAGCATTTCTAAATTTTGATTTTTGAAACAGTTCCTTTATGTACACAGTATATCTTCTAATTGTTGCATGGGTATAACTTAATTCTTGTGCAAAGGTTTTCGGTTGGAAAAAAGATGTTCACACCTGACAGTGTTTGAAGCAACTTTGCGTCAACAGGTATACTGGTAAAAGTCAGTGTTTTCCGAATTATTAAATTATTACACATAGAAAGTTTAAATGACTGAAATTATCATCCATCGTTTTGAACGTACTACAGTTTCATTTAAACTGATTAAGAAAACAGAATGACAAACCATAGATCTAAAATAACAGTCATGCCCTTCGACTACCAGCAGTAGAGCGGCTTTCACATGGCCGATGTCCTCCCTGGCAACTCCAGCGCGCACGCTTTGACCTGGAGCTGTCGGGCTGTGTTAAGATAGCTACCCCTCATTCCGTGTTTCGCCAACTATTCACGGAACTACTGGGCCGATACCGGACTTCCTGTCCGGTATTTACCGATGGGTCCCAGATGGGTAGTGCGACGGGTTGCGCCTTTATATACAACGGTGATGCTCATACGTACCGCCTACCGGACGCCAGTTCATTATTTACCGCCGAGTTGTTTGCCATATTTTATTTCCTCCTTTTTATCTCCAGTTCAGGTCCTGGAAGTTTTACGTCTGTTCCGATTCTTTTAGCGCTCTCCAGGCCCTGCAACAGTTTATCGGCACCTCGGCATTGGTTGTTAAAATCCAGACGTTGATTTCTCAGCTACTGTCTCGCGGATCCCATTTTGTTTTTACGTGGATCCCAGGCCATGTGGGTATTCCGGGCAACGAGGCGGCGGATGCGGCTGCAAAGTCTGCATGTCGCCTTCCGGAGTATTCCACCCGTACGCTCCCCATATATAGATGTGCAGAAATATTTCCGTCGCCATCTATTTGCTCTCTGGCAGGAATCTTGGGAAGCGTTATCTGGCACTCAGTTACGGACAATCAAGGACACGGTACAACCCTGGCATACCAGCTGCAGGAATTCCAGGCGGGAAGAAGTGGTCTTAATCCGCCTGAGGATAGGTCATACCCGAGCCACGCATGGACACCTTTTGCGTGGTGATCCGGAGCCTGTCTGTACGACATGTAATATTCCAATCTCCGTCGCACATGTCCTTCTTGATTGTCCACGATACGCTCGTGAGCGCCAGTCCGTTGGCCTGGGCCTTACACTGTCGTCAGTTTTAGGCAACGACCCAGTATCTGTAAATACAGTGCTGCGGTTTTGTTCCATAATTGATTTTATGAAGCAAGTGTAAGGTTATTTTATTTCAGAGATTTTAGGCTTTTAGATGGCCGTATTTTTGGGTTTTTTAACGTTTTAGTGTTTTTTACTTTATAGCAATTTTAAGTTTCTGTTTTTAGCATTTTAAACGAAACGTTTAATAGTTGTTTAGCTGTTTTTATCTATTTTAACCTTAGATTTTTAGTTTTTAATGGGTGATGTTTCAATACTTGACCGTACGTAATTTTACTTTTTGACTCGGGGCCCTAATGATCAAGTTGTCGACGGGCCCTTAAACCCAACACACTCACTCACTCACTCACTCAATGAGATAATGCAAATTTTGCGTTTAAATACAGAAGCAAAACCTTTTTACTTTTATGTTGATGTAACTAGAACGTCGTAACAGTTACCGAAAAATATTTTCTTCTCCTCTATTAAGAACACTGAGATGGATTGCACTCAGGCTGCGTCTGTTTTTCAGTAGGACAGGAGGTATTTGCTCATTCAGGTGTACTCAAAGTAATCTCGGAATGGCCACACTCCGGTCAGAATGACGTAGACGGCTGCATATAGTTGGTGCGGGCAAAAATCAGGAATGTTCGTCTTAAAGCAGTAATTGGAAGTAAAATTCGCGCACAGCCCACTTGCGGACCAATCCCTGCCTACAATCCCTCCCGTTACTATAAAAACCCCTGTTCCAACAAATTTTGCCAGTGATAAACATCCCTGTAGTGACACCATCAAAACCATCGCGCAGGTTAAGCCGTATGACGGCTAGGTACTGCGATAAAGACACTCGACCGGGGGAACAATCACCTCACCTCCGTTCGACTCGAACTCCGTCTGGCGTCTGGTATAATCCCAGAGAACGCACGCGTGTGCAACACCAGGTTCCCCGCATGGCTTGCGGGCAGCCCCGGTAACAGAGGAGCCTCTCCAACAGCGAAAGCTGAGCTCCCATACAGTCCTTCCAAGAGAAGCTTGGAATCAAAATTCTAAATTTTAAACCTCCATATTTGGACCCACACACCAGCAGTGCCAATGGAAGTTACACACTGGAAAGCAGCCGTTGAGGAGCAAAGAGTTGCTACCTCCTTACTACCTACAACCTAAACATCACCCGTCACCCTGTAAAACCCCACATCCCGTCAGAAAGCGGTTAAGCCCTAAAAGGACAGGTACACGTTTGACACACCACAGGCTGTTCTCAGCCTGCCAACAGCAGTCAGGTCAGGTTCATCACAAGGTATACCAGTGTACAGAGGCAAAAACTTCGTTTCTAAATGAAAATCTCTTTGGGCAATCGTATTCTGCCAGGCCTCTATCAAGTGGGGTGCTTAACCTCGTTGCCTTGGCATATGCCTGCACTACAGAATCATAAACGTCGCAACGGTTAAGTCGACACAAGGACGGAGTGCCATAGGTGCCGCTACACCGGGGACTTCCAACTAGCCTAGCAGACACCATCCTTTGTGGTGCGTGGGTCGATATTGCCATTCAAAAGAACGGTCCATTGGTGTTTTCCCTCACGTTTGTGTGAGAACTTGGCGCGCATACTGGCTTACTGAGAAATTGGGTTACATGTGATCCAGATATTGACGTAGAAGACGCCTCATAATACTTGTTGCGCAGTTCCTTTACGTCATCCTCCAACGTCTCCTGGTTTCCGCTTAGGTAGTCTCTTGTGGAATTTCCTATTAAAAGGTTATCGCTGCTATATTGATTATTCGATCCTTGTGCATATTTTCTTCATACTCCATGAATTTTTGGATTGTTCTTCAGATAAGCGAAGTTCTTTTATAGCTTGGGATCCGACTAAAAACAGACTCAGAAACTAATGTCCAACCCCGTTGGGATTTGAAAAAACTACGAAAGATGTAAATAATTTACGGCAGCACTGGAAAAAGCGTGTCTAGACTATTAGTAATATCACAAGAACCATTGTTATTACTAAGGATTAATTTATGCGTCGCATAAATACTGCAACGTGAAATACATTTTACTCATATATTTATGTATTCGTGTCGCGTTTTATATCGTTGCTATATCTGTTCTACCAG
Organism: Tenodera sinensis; assembly: GCA_030765045.1. NCBI lineage: Eukaryota > Metazoa > Arthropoda > Insecta > Mantodea > Mantidae > Tenodera > Tenodera sinensis. The sequence continues at coordinate 149,463,797 of CM060966.1, forward strand.
CCCGTTTTCAATTTTTTAACCTGATATGAATCCCTGTATTTTACTATTGTTACAAACTAACTGATCGTTGACGCCCAATATAGAATGGGACGCTGAGAACCATAGCAGTTAACGTCTATAAATAAAAATCCACTCATCAATAGGGGAAAAGGGGACGAAAAATCCACTCCGGGCCACCCCCTGAATTCATCGCTGTCTATGTATGTATATTGAGTTCATGTGACTGTCGTGTGTATCGTGCTAACTGAAAGACCATGCGACGTGTTTCTGTGGTCGTATGATTCAGAATATTGAGCTACTGTGGCGTCGCATGTTGTAAATGCTTCCATTTAACTCAGCGTATCTTCAGATGCCACCACACATGTACGAGACGAAAGCGCATACATAAACGGGGCCTAAAACAATTGTGCCATGCGCTGGCTTCTGTAATGTGTTCTAGGAAACATGGGATCAACTCGACTACAATGGCCTGAGCCAATAGAAACGCCTAGAAAGATATTTTTTCCAAACTCTTCTCCTTTATGTATGCAGTTTAGACGAAAAACATCTAAATACGAGTCCACGACTCATAGAAGTCATAATACATTGCTGTCGTAGACGTCATAGTGAAGAGTTCTTTTTGAACAACTTATACAGAGACAGGGATTGTAAAAGATCCCGTTCGCTTCAAGAGTCACAAATTCTGCTTAAATGTCAATTGCATACCCCAATTCGCAGAATAACAAAGGCAGTAAGAGGTAATGTTGTAGGAAAGCGTTCCGTCGTCTTGGTAGTGACGATCCCAGCGTGTGTACGATGTCATATCATTACAGATGATGAAAGCTGGATTTGCTAAAATGACGCGGAATCAAGGAAACAGTTGAAGGTTTAGAAAATTCCAAATCATTATCTCCAGTGAAGGTTAATTGCAGTCAACTTATAGGCTAGAAGAAAATAATAGCTCTCAACAAGTTATCGCAATCCAGGAACAAAAAGAATCGTCCAACTGGTCCCAAAGTTGCTCAGAAATCCATCTTACTTAGTACGACACAACGTAATCAGCTAAATGCACTAACATCTTTAGTGTGTGTGTGTGTGTGTGTGTGTGTGTGTGTGTGTGTGTGTGTGTTTATAGCATAAAAATCTAAAAATATGCTCTAACATGGAAAAATATGCACCAAAATCGTTTAATGACATAATAGGATACACACTTTTCTTACACAACTTTATTGCATTTTTATTTTTAATTTGTCATTGGATATTGAAAATAATAATTAGGACATTATTTATAGTCAGTAGATCAATACAAAATGACGTTGATGTGTAAACTCATAGAATTTAAACGTAATACACAAAGAAGAACAATAATCCAGAACAAAGGCAGGTACTGAATAACACTCCCTTATGAACGATAAACTGTCCATTAGTACGTCTTGGTGATCTACCGTGTGGCATAGCTTTGCTTACGTTGTATTGCTAAATATTTTTAACTTCCTAGGTACTTGACCCGCGCGTCGTTGTCATTACGTGCGGAAAAATATTTAGGAATCCCAGTTGACCTATATGAATACACGGCAGTATAGCAAAAAGCTTCATGTTGTGGAAACAGGGATATTTCAATAACAACTAGGAAGATACGAATCCATTGCATATAATAGTGAAACCTAGTTGTTATTGAAATATTCCTGTTTCCACAACATGAAGGTTTTTGCTATGCTGCCATGTGTTCATATAGGTTACTGGGATTCCCTAAATATTTTTGTATGTACGTTTTAAGAACTATAAAACTTCTCCAGTGCATCTTTTCCGTGCATACGTACATGTAAGGTTTCTAGAGCGAGAACACGCAAATATTCGAGAATCCGCACTCTAGTAATCGTCAGACTACAGGAACCCTATTACATTGGAAATACTATATTTCTTATATCTTAAAGCCTGCAAATAGGGCAGTTTGCAATTACTAGAAAGTCTGTGTTCTTCAAAAAGATTCGAAAAGCATGCCTGTGGTTAATAGCTTGGTTACAGTAAGCTGAAGGTGAAAGAAATTCAGTGTCTATTTGTAATGAGCGTGATGTCCTTTCAAATTAAATATAATGGACCGAAATTCGTTTAAAAACGCGTTTGTTCCTAAAACTAATTTCTTCCGTGAAGATTCGAAGTAATTTTTCTATATTCAGTTAACCTTATTTATGCAGAATTGCCGAGAAAACGAAGCAATTGATAATGCTCTGTTCGAAACATTACATTTTAATTGAATAAAAAGGTTGCCTGAAGTTGGAACAATAATCTTAAATCCTTTTCTCATCGGGAATTCCAGATTACAAGGTGACAACCATAGCCTTGTGAAATCCAGAGGTTACACTATCATCATTCAGTTTCATATGTGCCGCTGAAGTCATGTGGCACAATTTATAATTTCGATTTTCGGACACTTGTCCAACGAATTGCATGTTCAACATAAAACAAGTGATGTAGCAGAGACCAAGAACAAAGTGGTATTCCTATCTGTCGATCAGCACATTGTGGCATATCGCAAAGAGGTCACAGAAATGATACAATATAACGCTGTTTGATCATTCCTTAGTAATGACATTTGTTTAAACTTCTTGATAGTGCACTCTCGAGCATTTTCTCATATAAGTTAAATATTTTAAGAACTTCGTGTTTAAAGCAGCATAGTTTGATGTTCTCATTACCCAATGATACACTGTGATTGCTCGGCCTTCTGTGCTAAAAGTCGATAATGTATATATTCACTGTCGGGGAGAAATAAAAAAGCAAATTATACAGGGCAACCCTTGCGTTAACTAAATGTGCTGTTCTCTTAACTAAAATATCTAATATGTTACAGTGATACTGCTTCCTGTGGCCAATATAATTTATTTTCATAGATGATAATGTACATGATTCACAGAAGTTTTCCCCCTTTTCGGCCAACTGTTTAAACACAATTGTTGACCGAACTGGTTTCAGTGCACTCTTTACAGCTACTACACACAAGCAAAACAAAGGACTCGGAACACTATCAGCTGTTTAAAACCAGTTCATTATATTTTGGCTTTGGTATTGTTTGTTGTTTGGCACGTATTGGGAAATGAAAACTGAAACCTGTGAATATCTGAAAAATAATGCCACAAAAATTTACATTTTAATATGCTCTTTGTGTGCCTGTTTATTTCTTATTGTTGCCCGGTCATAAGCATGCAAAATTAAATCAGAATGGAGTCTTAATAGGTTTCTCAGAACAAATTCAGGATTTGCATTTCAATTCTCATGTCAGTATTTCATTTTGAGCTATAGTGATCTCTCTCTTTCTCTCTCGTAATCCTTCTTGTAATTTCTATGGGCTTAGGTGACACCAAATATGTATTCTGGTGTTCATAAATTCCGTAACATAATTTCTTTCATCACTCACAATATTAACCATCTCTCTCCTTGGAATTGTGCCTACATCAATTACTGAAAAGCATAATCTACTTGATTTCGAAAACTTTCATCCATTGGCACTGTTTTATGTGCCGTAGAAAGCAAATTGGATTTTCTTGTTCTAATTTCACAGGGATATGTTGATAGATGCCATTTTACCTCATGGGTATGCATACGTCAGAGGTCAAACGGAATTAGTTGCTGTAATGAACATTTTTTTCACATTAGTGGAGTGGAACAAAACGAGAGATGTTAGTATCTGCCAGCGTAATTACATCCCTCTTTGTAACAATATCCGTTCTCGACAGTTTAGTTAATTGAATAATATTGCTAGCACGTATCTGCTAAAGATAGCGAAATATTTTTCAGTACATGATTAATCGCTATCCGCAGTTCTGACTGATAAATGCGTTCTTTCATGAACCTTTGTCATCGCTATCGACATGTTTGCTTTGTGTTTCGAAGCGTGCTAGCAATTTGAAAGGCGCCCTTATTTTCTACAACGAGCTACTGGAATCTCTTGATGTTCCACTGTGGAACGCTTCGTTTTTATTTTTTGGTATCATAGTAGTGTACAAATGCTCTTTTGTCTGCGTTAGGCAATCTTCGCCATTTAGAGCAGCACGAGCTCCACTTCAATGGTAGCGTTTGTATGGAACCTAGGTTTATATCCCAGAAACAAACAAATATGTACTTGTATTTGAATATATCTCTTTAACCCCTCGTTGTACCTTCTGCCATAAATTAAAGTAGATAAAGAGTTGGATTCCACTGAGAACTTCGTAATTGACATCCCTTAACCCACACAAGTCCAGGAAAACCAAGTTCATAAGTTCAAATATGTAAGTGATGGGCATTTAAGTCAGTAATTGTCCAGGAATTGAAGGCTAGTTTTCAAGAAATTTATCCTATCTACACACCGCGTGAGCGAGAAAAAGTTTGGAAATTAATTTCCTCGTACATGGTTCGTAGGATTTTCATTAAATCTTAATCATGATGTACTGGCATCCAAGTTTATCCATGTACTCCGATTTTTTTAAATGCCTGTCAAGCGTTTGCTATTCTGAAAGTCTATGTATGTAGCTGAGATTCCTTCGGAAATAAACAGACATTTTGTAGGTACTTAATTAGCAACAAAGTAAATTATCCCCGGACTGTTTGTTACCAAAAAATACGAGACGCATCCAGAAAGTAAGTTTTCCCATTTGTTTAAAGCAAAGAAAATAGTTACATGAAAAACTTTATTGGCAACAGTTACAGCAATGTTTGAGCTATTTTCCGACGTAGCCACCACAAAAATTCAGACAATGTCATATCGTGAGATCAACTCTGGCATTCCTCTGTCGTAGAAGTCTGCCGCCTGTTAGTGGAACCGGCGTGTTACAGTCGTTTTCGGCTCGTCGTTGTTGTCGAAACGCTGATCGAAGGACAGGAATTTCTTGAGGTTCAAGGAAAAATGGAAATCTCTGGGAGCAAGACCAGGATTGTATGATGGATGATCAAACAGCTCCCATCCAAACTCTTGCAGAACACTTAATGTGCGTGGAGCAGTATGTGGACTGGCATTGTCCAGCTAAACACCTGCAGTAAGCATTCCACGCCTCTTGTTTTGAATGGCAGATCGCAATTTCTATAATATTTTACAGTGACGGCCAGCGTTCCTGTTTCGCCTCTGGACAGGAAGTTAATGGGCAGAAAGCCCTTCGTGTCCCAGAACATCGTACTTATAACTTTCTGTATCGACACAGTCTGAATTTCGTCTTGACCGGAGATCCACTGTGACACCAATGCGTTGACTGCTGCTTGATTTCCGGGGTGAAGTGCAAAATCCTCGTCTCATCGCTCGTAACAATCCTGTTGAGGAACTCGCCGTCGTCATCATGATACCGCTGGAGAAATGTCAAGTGTTGTTCCTAAGCGTTTCATTTTGTGCACTGGTGTCAGGATTTTTGGCACCCACCTGGCACACAATTTCTTGAACAGCAGGTGTTTAGTGACAATTTCATGCAACAAGGATAACGATATCTGCGGAAAATGGCTGCTGCGCTCCGTAATCGTGAAGCGCGATTCTCCACGATGCGCTGCCGCACCAGCCCAACAACCTCACCATTAGACGTCGGGCGAGGTTGCTGTTTCGTTGCACTTTGGCTGGAAAACAGTTATGTGCGCTTAGGGTTTCACTGCTACATCCCCCTCCCCAAGCACTGCCTGCCGTTCGCCCTAAGCGCTTGCTTGAAAACAGCGTGCCGTTAGGTGTACTAGAAGTTCACCTATCCTCAATGCATGTCCGAAGCCTAGTCATAATTGATGAGGGACGGCCGTTCACTGTGCTGTTCATCATGGACACTTTGACGACCTTTGAAAAACTGGCTACACCACCGCCGCGCCGCAGCTCATGATGGACCTGACAAAACTGAGGATTAATTTCGATCGGCGCTGTTTAGTGCAGTAAGGAACCTAATCACTGATCGAACCTCGCAGACGCCAGGAGAACGAATAAGAGCCACCATTTCGGGCCACTGCTTCCGCGCTACCGGACCAGGTGGGACCTTTCCGACTGGCGTGTGATTGATACGTCATACATCTGTCACGCATGCACAATTTCCCGGCTAAATGCGTTTACTTTAAAGGAAACTTGCTTTCTGGATGCTCCTCGTACAATGGAAATACTATTAAGTCCTCGGAGAATGGATACCTAAGGACCTTCCAAGGGGAAATAAAGAGCTCCTTTTATCTTCGAATTGTTGTACTCGAGATAATTCTGTTAAGTGGATTAGACTTTTAAAAATTGAAGCCATGCAATTAAAACGGCAGCAGATTAGCATTAACTTCACGTTATATTTATTCTCATGTGTTATTTCATTTCAGCTTTTGAGTACTAAAACGATGTAGTATTACACCAAAATGCCCCATCCAACTCATTAATATATAGTACCAAAAAGTATAATTTAACATGTCTATGAATACTTTTGAGTATTATCAAATTTAATAGAAAACTCAGTACAGCACCTCCAACCAGCTCGGATCACCATTACAAATTACAATAGTAGTACTTGGGATCCAGGAGGAGGAGGAGTGAGTACTTCCAAAACAAACTTCATTTTAAACTCCCATCTCTTCGTTGCCCCCGACAAACTATCTTGATGGGCCAATCGCCTACGTAACTCAGAAGCCTTTAATCCGAAGAGAAGGTAGTACTTGTACAATACGCACCCTGGTATTCCATTTTGCCTCCATCTCTTGCTAATGATAAAATCTGTATGTACTATCCCATTAAAGCGTATCAACGCTATTAAGGTGGTTAAAAATGAACATAAAAATAGTATTTGTAATGAACAAGCATTCCTAGAATCGACATAAAATGTTGGCTATGGACAAAGAAAGTCGTGTTATTAGCAGACATTTGTTAATGTAAGCCTAATTTTGTGCTAAATTAGTGTAATTGATATTAATTTTGTAATGCAATCATTAGTTCTGCATAGTGAACATCTGTTGATACTTCAATAATATTAACGTTTCTGGTAAACGCCTCCGCATATGCCCCTAGTCGCTACATAGTGTTTTGCTAGCGTTTTTCGTCTCTCTTTGCACCGCCGAACAAAAGAAGCAGAGGAAGGAGTTCTGTGTTTTCAACTAAGAGACATTACCACGTTGGAAAGAGAACAAGCAATTAAACTCTAGGAGTTTATTTCTAAGAGAACTTTATCAAGCGGCTTTCAGATCCTTTCAGATCGAGTGCCTGCCAACACACTGTTAATGGCGGAGCTTAAGGTTTTTATGGAGGATTCCTATTCAGATAAAGCCGTTGGAAGCTACGAGGCATCGCTGTGTATTCCGTACCGCCTGATAAAGTCATGCTTTGTGCATCCCTTTCATGAGGTATTGTTCTTGTAGTAACTAGCTGAAATTATTGCATTAATGCAGAAAGCTGGGTAAACTATAGTTAATTCATTGTGGTTGCGTCCTTGTTTAGAAAGATGACTGATGCGTCAGTTTCATTTCGTGTGGGTAAATGTGAGAAGCCATACTTAAAGTTGACATTCATTTCGGAGAGAGAGAATACGATGTGATTGGATCAGTAAGCGAATAATTCCTGTAAGTTTTCGAACACTATTACAAAGCAGGTTACAGTTGAACTTGTACGCGGCGCAATAACTTTGTCGACAGTGGAAGAGTAAACAATTGTAATAACAGACTTATTTTGAATGCTTGATAAATAAAATATTTGCTCGTTCCTATTAATCCCAACAGGATTCAGGACAGAAGACTTGGGCAAATGAAAATTCGAATATGAAGCATATGCGTAATGTTTACATGTGAATATTTGCAACAGCTTTGACAAGGATTGCTTACTGCCTATTTTAACGTAAACTTTTGATGTATACCCTCACTTCCACGAAACACTAAAACTTAAGTTGTTACGTTTGTATTACTAATTCTATTCTTGTGGTGGCATATGCGCATCATTGAACCTTTTACACGTGCAAAATAGTCCTGAAAATTATGTGAGTGTATCAGTAGAGTTTTGGGATTACATAAGACAGAAGTTAAGAATAAAAGTGGGTTGTATAGTTGTGGGTATGTTATTTATTATTATTGAATACACACTTCACAAGTTTATAATACTTATAATTTGGACGGTGGACCCGGCGCTATCGCCCACCCCAAGGCCGCTGTAGGAGTATTTACATTTCAGTATATTGTTCTATTGCTCTTTTTGTGCTTATTAAATTGCAACTTCTGGATGCATCGTGCAATGTATGTGACTTTAAAGCCTGAATTCTAATACCAAACTACACAAGTGCTGTGTAAACGCCGTTAAAGAAAATTATTGTAAAAGTGTTCAAAAATAAAGAGGAACAAACTAGAATCAATACAATTTATAACGAACACAATTTTTGGCAGTAGAAAATTCGCTTGAACTCATTCCACGATCGAAGGCGTAGGCTGCCGCTCTTCAGCATATGTAAATAAAAGGGAAACATAAAGGGAATGAAGTTGTAAATAGACGGCGAGATTTGGACGTCACTGAATGACGCAGACCACAGGCTCGCTAGTCGTCCTCGGACTCGATTGATGGATGAGCAAACAGCAAACTGCGGAAGCATCTTCACAGAAGAGCGAGGAACATGTGTAAAGTGAATGGAGAGCCAGATTGTTAACATTCCTGTGACCGCATTACTTATTGTTAGATACCTACGCTTCAAACATTAGGACGAGTGCAAATAATAGTTAAGCATTGAATCAAGACGTGGTATTAAGTTCCACTCTCTTTTCTCTCGTCTGCCTTTAGATTTACTGCAACCGAGTTTCACACGTACCCAGAATACGAATTAACTTAAAACGCAGAATCATGTCGAGTCCTTTTTCAATGTCTAGATGGAATGTAGTATAGTAGCTAGTTCGAGATTTTAAGCATTAAAGCTTCAAACTCATCGGGTACCATTAAATAAGCAGAACATGTCATAAACATCCTCATTACCTGGCATCTTCATTCGAAACCAAGATTTCTATGTATATGTTACTTAAAACATTGAAGCGATTGCATTAAAATTTGGAATGAATTTTGTCTCCCATAAACTGTAATATATGTGGCGAAAATGCCTTCTTTCCCTGAATACCAGGAGTAGATAACCTGCGTGACGCCAACTAGCAACACACAGGATACTAATGGAAATTGAGAAGACTGCCATGCTGGAAAAAAAGCGCTGGAAAAAATCCAACTGTCATCGCGAATTCTTTTTTGGCCAATAGAAGGGTATATCATACTCTGTTTACCTTCTTCAAACGGAGGGATTATTATGCAGCCACAAGGCCAAAAATTTGCGATATCTCAAATATTAATATATACATATTACAGATTTTAAGGAACATTCTACGTGACTTTAGTTAATACATTAAGGAGACCCATCGGTGAAATTTCTATAGTTGGGAATATAGTTTCTTTGCAATTAATATCGAGCATTGCATATGCAAAGAACAGCACACAGCATACACTTCTCGGTGCAGTACCCCATGATTTTATTATGCAACTCGGTGTTTTAACAAGCAGTAATAATGCTCTCCAAGATTAAGTAAAATTAGAAAATCAAAATCGTGTTTTCGTTAAAAAGGTAGTGGATTTTGAGAATAGATTTGGTTAAATGGAATTTTATTATGTTTTGCGAACATTAGTTTTGATCAGTCATTCTGTTACGGTAAATTGAATTTGCAGGCTTAGAAATAAACAAGAAGTCATTCAATTTTCTTGTAGCGAAATTTGAGGAATTAGGGCAGTTAAAATTTAAATTGTTTTGTTATTCAACGACGCTGTCAATTGCTAAGATTACATCAGAGTCGCTGGTGTGCCGGAATTTCGTCCCGCAGGAGTCTGACATGTAACTGTCGTTTTCAAGCACACTTAAAAAAATCGGTCTGGGCCGGATTTGAACCCGCGACCTTGGAATCAGTAGGTCAGCGTCTAACCAACTGAGCCACCCAGATCGATAAATTCAACAAGTATGAGTGACTTTTACGTAACACGTTCACATGTCGTTCTCTACTCGCCCTTAAAAAACAATTCATACAACTTTGTATGGCTGAAATGTTTGAAATAGAAATGAAACCTATTATATTACACTTAAATTTCCCTACTCCCTTTTCTTTTTTGTAACCCATTCACATATATTTATCTTCTACTCATCTAGAAACAATTCAGACTTTTTTCTGTATTATCGAAATAGAACTGCAATGTATTACGTTCACAGGATTTTCTCTACTCGCTTTTCTTCCGTGGTATTCGTAGTTGTTCAACAGCGCTTTTGCAGTGTGTCTTCCCGGTGTATTTATTTAGTTTATTTCTTTTATTTCTTACGCTATCCCAAGAGTTTTAATGAAATATTTGTTTTAAGTAATACTTTTAAATGTCTCCAAAGAAACGCAATGCTATTGGACAAATGGAACCTGAGTCCGAAAGTTTTGGGGACAAACTGTCAAACCACGGGCAACGCCGGCTTGTCTAATATAAATTTAGGTGCTTCTGTTTATTGAGCATAAATTGCATCGTGCCACCCCCAAAAGTTAGAAAATCACGGGAGGAGTAAAAGGTTTTTGCCTTTAAAGGGCCACTTGGGTTAATGTTTAGTAAACAAACAAAAACAACACGGTCATGTAGCAATGGCAGACAACAGATACAGATAATCAAACTGCACGTTTATGCGTAATTATAAGTACAAAAATTTGGTTTGCTGGAAGATTTAGCTCAATTTTCAGTTTGCGTATGCTTCAACTGTATCTTCCTCCTAATTTTTACGTGCAGGTTTTCTCTGTCGTAACGTCTCGTATTGCCGTTTTTATCTGGTTTGCATTGGGGCAAATAATTGTGTACGCGAGTTTTTCTTCTGTCTCTCTCTCTCGCTCTCTCTCTCTCTCTCTCTCTCTCTCTCTCTCTCTCTCTCTCTCTCTCTCTCTCTCTCGCCCTTGGCAGTTATAGGATATCAAAGTAAGGCCAGCTTTGTAGCCAACGAAATACTATCCTGGGGGTGGGGATCCCAGCAGTTTGTATTCTCTTGAAGATGAATTAAGTCATGCTACCTAAATTAAATTCACGCTGCTAAAGGCCTCATTTTTCGTACGCTAAGCTACGAAAAACAGTAACACCCTTTAAGCCCCTCATTTATAACTCAGATAATGCTATGTTGTTAATGGAATTACACTTTGAAAATGTAAGCTTTCACCTTTCATTCTGTGCAACTTGTAGTTGATCTGCTGACAACTGCGTCTTTTGCCACCTACTACTTTTGTGTGTGGTATTATTGCCATCAGAGGCAATCTTTAACATTCCCTAGAGGCTAACAGAATTGAGGGAACCTCTAACAGCGGCTGAGGTAATTCCGGTCAGAATAGAATTCCAAGATAAGGCTCACAAGGGAATTGCTTGGCTTCAAACAAACCTCACCAAAACACGGTTGTACGCCATCTACGTAGCTCAGAATTCAGTGATGGTTAAGTTTTCTTCAGAATTCTGCCTTTAACATTAGAGATCGCCTCTTGGAAGCTTTATTGGAGAAGACGGCAATGGATACAAAAATCCGAGGATCAACGTCTGCAAGGGTCTGGAATAAAAAATGAAAAACAAATTATTGCAAAATGCACCATTGTTGAATTCTCCATGAAAGACGCAATATTCAGATCCGCTCCGAAAAGCTTTGTGCTACCCAAGTTCATTAGCATACCAAGCAACTTTCTGCCTAGTATTGAAATCTCAACAGCTGAAGATCGGAGAATGTATGTGATTCAGTAATGAAATATTGTCATGTAATCTCAGTTGTGAAACGGTGAATGCTACGCTGACCGGAAAGAACCATCCGGGAGTGCAATAGACGTAATACCACCAATTAAAGTGTCGCAGTAGTTTGGTATATAAATAATCATCGCATGAAATTCAGTCACGTAGTTCTCTGTGCTTTAGGGGTAACATGTTCCGGGAGACGCGGGTTCAAACCCTGCGGAGGACGATGAATTTTTTGGGGCGTAAAAACCTTAGCATGACTTTCTTCAGAAGGGAAGTAATGCCGTTGGTCCCGTATCGTAGATTTTTACGACACGTAAAACTTCAAGCCTGATGAAGAGGCCTCTGAGCAAAATTAATCGATTTGTCACGCCTAATATAGAATGGGACTGTGAGAACCACAGCAGTTCAGTGTCCATAAATAACTTGTTGCTGTGATTGAAATCCTGGCTATGACATTGAATATTGTCTGATTCTACCTTTCTAATTTTTGTCCTACTAACAGCTAGCGTAAAAGAACAATTGATTGCCATTGATTACCTTACAGTTGACTAAACTATGAAGTCCTGGACTTACAGCAGTTGACGTTGTAAGTTGCAATTAGGGTATGTCATCTCATATGAATTAGAGATCTCCTTGTGATTTACCGGGAAAATGTGAGTTGGAAAATTTAACTTGTCGGCATGTTACCTTTGTAGCGTGTGTTTAGATCAACCGGAGGAGACCGGAAGATTCGTGGCATTGAATTTTTAGTTTGATTTTACGTTTCCAAAGTCTTCTGCCGCTGTCTGCAAAGCAGACAAAACCATCGGTCACAGAAGCATTATTTTCTCATCATATTGGGAATAATTGCTTTGTTAATTTTATTTACTTATTTTAACTAAATGTAGTTTACATTGCGTTGGTTTCTGAGTATTAACTTTGATGATATAAGATCTAAAAGCCATGTCTTCAAAATGTTTGTAATTTTCAAGTGCTTTTTGCAGATCCATAGTCGTCACATTCACTTCTGTATGTTCAAGTAACCCGTGCTTCCTGTTCATTAGATCGTATAATTTCTGATGCAATAATGTGCCAGAAGGTTAAACCCTACGTCATTAAATCAGTTGTACACTAGGTTAGTATGTCTATTGTAACCAGTTTGGTATTGACCAATCGAAGCATGTTAGAGATAGAAGCCATTTAACACAACCTTGCATGTTGATAGTTGCCTTGATATGAGTCAAGCAGGGGGAACTTGATGCAGTCACGCTCTATGCTTTGCTTCATTTCGACATGAATCTGAGGGCACAAAAACAGAACAAAGCCCACCGTCCGACTGTGGTTTAATTACACTTCGGCTGGCAACGCTCTACTGAGTGTTCATTACAGTACCATGATTGTGGTAGCTTGTGGGACACCGTTCCCTCCAACTGCATATATCTGGGGGGGGGGGCTAAAGCTATCATAGGTTTGTTTGTTTGTCAATTTTGAGATTTGAACGTTAAATTTTCTTCTCCGTTTAGTAATTCATATGAAGCATCTCTATTTCCTACTTTTTAATACCCACACGTTCCAGATTCGAAAATTATGATGTATTAGGAACAAAAGTATCAATGAATTTAAAAAAAATAGTGGCATGTATCAATAAATTTATGGATTCTCCACATTCAGAGTTAAAATAAATTGGTATACGTACTCATGACTGAACGTATGAAGTACGTTTGGTGGATGAAATAATTCGAGAGCATTGGTAAAATGTTTTTATTTTGTGAAATAGAAAGTTGAAATATTTAAAGTTGTGCTTATATTTAAATTTTACACCACTTTGAATGAACCTTGAATTGCTATTAATACACTGTAGAAGCAGCCGCCCTTTATGTTATTTATTCATACTTGATTTATTCTGAACAAGGTGTAAATTGGAACCTGTATGTTAGGAAAAGAAAGGAATACCATCTTTTTGTAAGCCTTATTTTATGGTGAACCAGGCAGGGTAGATGAGCCAGTTCACAACCGATACTTCACTTGCAGGAGTTGCAACACTACTGGTGTCTGCTTACACTCATACCACACCAGTTAATTAGGGGAACAATAAGGCTTTAAAAGGGAGTGGCTATCTCAAGGAAAGAAACCCAAGGATTTCTACAGCCCGTGCTCGGCAAGTTAAAACTCGTCCAATTTAATATTTTGAGAGTAAAATCCAACAATTCAAATTACACATTTTGCAGAATTCTGAAGATATACAAAGGTATACGATACTAGAACCAGAAATTGCAGCTCCGCCACAGTCATTATGAACGCAAAAATTCGACACTCCTGTCCCCCCATTGTCTCTTCCTGCATCTTCAACTGTACCCCTTTCTCCCTGTTAGGCTCTCTACCTTTCCCCCAATTGGCTTCTGTCCTTCCTCTCCCTCTCTGTGCAATATGTTATGTTACACATAAAAATCAACAACAACAACAACAATAATAATAATAATAATAATAATAATAATAATAATAATAATAATAATAATAATAATAATAATAATAATAATAATAATAAATGTTTGCATGATATGGGCTATACTACTTCCCATTTTGCTGGTGTAGTCATAGCATAATCGTAATAAAAAATTGATCTGACTGCGTACGTATTCATCTTACCGGAAAAAAAAATTCTTACCGAAAATAGTGTAGTTCAAAAAATTTGTTAAGCAAAGTGTTTCAAAAAATGTCTTGTTGTGACTTTATACCACGTCGGCTATTCATCCAAAATAAATAATAGCACGTATATTATGTATAGATTGACATTGATGGGAAAGTACCCAGAGTTCCCTGGGTTACTGTTCTGCAATCTTTTTATTCACAATTTTTCCTGGAGGCAGGAGTTGAACTGCATAGGCGCTCGCTCCTGTGGCAGATAACTGGGACTCCTGCACTAAATAATTCATAGCGCTCTGAAGAAAAGCGTGGGTTCGACATAAGACGTTTAAAATACAGCGAGGCAGGTTGTAGTTTCCTTTACTGTCTTCTTTGTGCTTGATGAGTTGCCTTCTTTACAAAGTGTTTGTTGTCACAGGGCTGGTTCCTGAAACGCTTGAGGAAAGCAGGGATGTAATTTGTTCTGGAATTAATGAACGACAGCAGTCAATTACTATGCCGCCTCCGGAATTGTTTATTTCAAACGTGGGCAAGGTTCATTAGCACTTTTAAACACTTTTATGCTTAGCGGTATTGTTTCAAAATAGTTTGATGCCCAGTGTATAGGCATTATAGTCTTCTCCAAATAACTAATGTAAGCTGTTGGTGTACTGCAGAGGTGAGGCTTAAAGTGGATTCATGAATCCATGTGATTCGTGAACCTTTCGCCGTGTAACTATGCAACAAAACGGTACACGTCCCCTTCCTTAGTTGATTTCTGGAGTCCACAGGTCACTTCCAGTCGTTTCGCGACCGATGTCAGTGGAGGAATTGTGTCTGTATCAACACCGCTTGTAACGAACTATTATGTACATGGTTTTCTTCAAACCACCATTGAACGGCTTTATTGTGGATATAATTCCGCATACGACGAATAAACTGCTTTCCGATCTTCATTTTTATATATCTTGTATACATTTTCTAATTGCTGTTATAATTGTTATTATTATTATTATTATTATTATTATTATTATTATTATTATTATTATTATTATTATTATTATTATTATTATTATTACAGATATAGAGCGTACCAAACTTCTAGAAAGTTTACAATCTAAATGCAATAACATACCATGTCATATGACCACTCTCTTAACCAACAACTCCAATTATAAAATACTTATATCCAATGTATAAAATCGCTTGGTACTGTGCCAGAGGACAAACTAATTATTTATTTTCCCATTCTTGAAGACTCAAAAACCGAGCTTATTTCACATAGATTTCATCAGGAATCTTGAATGGCATTTCAATGTTTAACCCTTTTAATGTAGATGTAGTCAGTATAAGGGAAACTTGCAATGTGAACTCGAAGATCTACAAACAGATCTAGCGATAACAGATAAGTATAGAGATTTAGTTGGCACAGACATATTCAAAGAACTGTGTTAAGTGAAATATGTTAGTCTGAGAGAATTTGCTGCTTCTGTTACAGCAATATTTTGCTCTACATGTCTGTGAATATCTTTTTTTCTGAGGAACATAGAGAACAAAACAGATCTGGCGTTTCAGATGACCACCTCTTGGCACAATGTTACAGATATTACGTCAGTTTGAGCATCTTCACATTAGTTCGGATGAAGACGAGTAATTCCGATTTCACATAATAAAAATATGACACCCCCCGCCTTTTTCTGGTTTGAAACAAACGCGTTGGTCGTTAACTGTATCAATCCGCCATTGTCAAAAGTTTAAGAACCAAATAACTACCACTTCTCCAACCAGCAAAAAATGCAATTGTTTTGTGTTTATTGTCAGAAGGGTAGTTTGATTACATTACAGCATAAACAGTTCCAAAACATGTTTAAGTTTAATGCTGATCGAGCAGCTCACAATATCAGCAAATTTGGAGTTTAGGTTACAAAATGGGTTATTGAAAGATTCAGACGCAATTAAGTAAGAGGCACGAAAATTTGTTTACACTCTTGAGACATCAGTCAAAAAGTGAAAGAGAAGTCTGTTTACGTGGGTCCTCCAACCGTTTTGAAAGTCAGAGATACCTCACTATCACGGGTAGGAACCTCTGCAACGTTTCCGGCATGTCTTGTTTCAGTGGAGAGTAGAAATAGTTGCTTGGCACTTGTTCTATAGATTGCATTAGGTGCTTTTAAATTGGTATAGAAATTGGCCACTAAATCTATTTTATACAAATGCCGAAAATCAGGGTACTCAGATTCCATGCATTTAAAGTGAAAACTAATTTCAGTTTCGTACATTGCTGTATGACTTGTGGATCCAGTTTCTGTATCAACAAAAAAAGCCGTTAAAAAGCATCAGTGATTTTTATACTTTTTAAAATGACATTTGTGTTACTGGAGAAATGAAGTGTCTTAAAGCATTCAATTCGCTTCGACGCTACTAAAGCAACACAGTCATGTTGCTGATAAATGATTGCAAGAGATTATCTATTCAGCACGGGTTCTTTGATGCGAAGGCGTAAATAATTTGAGAACGTAGAGGAAGCCTCTTTGCCTGTGGCGGTTTCAACAGAGTAATAAAGGGAATAATTTCTTGCACACATTCGCTAGAATTAACTGAGGTTTGCCCTGCAGTACGTGACTCGTCTTAATTCTGTACTAAAAGCTTCCACCACAGCTTTATGGTATCTAAATATGTCTCAAAGGGAGTGTTTGTGGAATTATTACTTCCATTTCAGCATTTCCTTTGCCAGAGAATTACTACGACTGATGTAACAATAGAATTGATGCAGCTGCTGAAGTTTTTACGTTCTTGGTGGGATTTGAGCAATATCATATATGTAGTTAGATTATACTTACTCGTTTGAGCTTTAGTGCAGACGAAGTACAGTCAGTGAAAGTCGAGACCATCGTGAGGTACTAAGCCAGGGCATTTAATAAAACTAACGAGCAATCGAGTGCCAAATTGGCAAGTTTCTGTGATATTGTCTCGTTCGGAGACGGTGTCTGGTAAATTCACGTATATTTGACACCGTTTGAACCTATAAGAGCGAGTGAGCGACCGACCGACCGATCTGCTGGACGAGACCGAGATTATTGGATGATAAAGTTTGGAACATCTACTTCGCTGTAACAAAGCAGGAAATATGTTCTGATAGAGCAGAAATTGACATAGCTTTCGCCTTCAGGGACGACAATGCGAGACGCAAGTCAAATTATAGCAGTCGGTGGTAAACTGATTCTCCCGGGACTAAGTTCAGGTTTGAACTGAAGTGCCTCCGATGGGGTTACCTGACCACACAAATTAATTTGGCTCAGCCTTTTATTGTGAGATGAAAACTCCAGTTAATTTCCCTCTACAAAAATGCGATTCTCTCCGGCGAAACATGCAACCTTTACGTCACAGAACCGTTTGCTGTCTCAGGGAGGTTTAAGGCTTGCGAGCCGCTGCTACTTTATTCCTGTGAGAGGAATGATACCTATGCGCAAGTACATCTTGTAACTTCCTAATTAGCATAGCACCCAGTGCAACATATAGTAATTGTATTCCACTCAAATTCGATACGAGATTTCACCGGAAATAAGTTTTGAGACTCCCTGAATTAAAAAAGAGAGATAAAGAAAAGGAAACAATTCTTAGAAAAGTGTGTGTGTGTTTGTTTGTTTGTTTGTTTGTTTGTGCATGTGCGTGAGAGCGAGAGAAAGAACTACAACGTAACTCCAAAATGAAAAGTCAATTAAATACCAAACTACATAAGTGCTAAGTTCAGCAAAGATTTTCAAGAAAATCCCCCACCGCAGCTATACTTTGGATGGTACGTTTTGCAAAAATTCTGATTTTTCTCAGAAATGCCTAACCATTTTGATTAAAATACCATATGTTTAAGATGATAAATGAAACATTTGAATTTCCTGGAACTTTACTCAGAGGTGCTCTTCATTCTGATTTACTACTTACTTTTGCAAAACTTGTGAACTGTAAGAGATCTTGCTTACAAAATACTACTTTAAAAAATTAGATCTCGTTAAAACACTCAATATCATACGTTTGGTTTTTTTTTTTTTTTTTTTTTTTTTTTTTTTTTTTTTTTTTTTTTTTTTTTTTTTTTTTTTTTAGCCTGCCTCTATATTGCGATGGTAGCGTGTGTGCCTCACATCCAAGAGGTCCTTAGTTTCAATCTCGGTTAGGGTGAGTTATCTGAATAAGGTCCCCCCCCCCCCCCCCATGTATTCCCTTATTCTGAGAACAGAATGTTGGGTAACTTTAAGCTTTATGGACCTCGGACTCAATTTGAGCATCATTTCACCCATTTCATTCATTGATCGTCCGATATGACACTCGCTGCTCCTAACGGAGTAAAATGTATTAATATTTTACAACTATCCTTACATCACTCCACTTAAAGATGCAATGAAGAATGTTTATCCGTAATTCAAGAGAGCTGCTGCGTCATTATAACGAGAAAACAATTTGCTACTTAATACCGTAAATGGACGGAAGGAGCGGGATATACAGATCAGTCATGCGACATGCGACATGCACGATCGTGGACGATATCTAGAAGGCGATAAAGCAAAATAACCCTCACCCCCTCCTTGTTATGAAGTAGGAGGGGTTGGGGTTTACCCTGTACAGGATCTTGACTGAGCATCTTCTGCAGCCAAGTTACTTGCAGTATTTTGCGAAGGCCCGCACTGTTATAAGTCAGCTTCTCCAAGAGAGAGGTGGAAAAACTTCATGCACAGCCCTCCTTTCTTGAGAGTAAATAAATAAAGCAGAGAAAGTATAGGAGTAAGGCAGCTAGGATTAGGCTTGCTTGTTTCCTTTGAATTTGTTCTTTCTTTCATTGCTTCACAAAAATAAAGACATCGTACTCCTTGCTGCCTCTGCTTTGTGATCATCTTTCTTTTGCTTAGGAGAGGGGAGATGGAGAAAGGGGAGGATTTAAGGAAAATAGGGAGATATTCTCCTTTCTATTTCTTTTCTTTGTTCTTTTCCTTGGGGTCATCAGGAAGAAGGAAATGAATAAAACGGAAGGTGACAATTATCCTCATATTTTTCACTCTTCTCCCTTTAATGCAGCGGCGTCCAAGCTTCCGCACAGTGTGCGACTTGGGGTCACAAACGAATAGGACTTGTACTTCTCCCTCATTCCCCTCTCTGTTCGCTTCCCCTTTTCTTCGCGCAGCAGGGGAAGTCTCCACCTATCAGAACTTTCGAGGACAAGTATTATTATTGTCACTTCAAATTACGAGAAAAAGCAAGAGTGTTTAATAATTAATTCAAATCTTGTAAATTATCAATAAAATGATGAGCCACGTTAAGGGAGCGGCTATGACAGAAGAGAAAAGAATTCCACCTGAAAAGTATCGTTTTTCGTTAGAACAATTGAAACAGTATATTCATATTTTTTGTTCAAAAGGATGAAAATATAATTGCGGCAAGTAATTACAGAAACAAATTACACCTTGAATACAACAAAACTAGCACTTATCTAATATACAAAATATAAATTACGGTTTTTTTATTAGTCTTGTTTTCGTGAGCCAACAATCGCCTGAAGATCAAGCGCAAATATATGTGAGTAGATAACGTTATAGATAGCGTGAATTACCTCTCAAAGTTTTCATCTGAAATGCCTATTCGGTTTACTTTGTTTTAATGCTGCAAAATCGTTCACATACATACGTAGAATTTGGCGACACCTTGGTGAAGGTGAGGAAATTAGTGTCGTGTAAAGTTATCACTTACCACAAAATACTTTCCCTTTCTTTGCTGCAATTTATGAAAATAATCCTTGCACCACTCCCGAGTTGACACAGTGGACTAATGACCAGGTAACTCATTAACACCTAACTGCATCTATTGCTGGGTTGCAAGAGCGCATTTTACAAGTTTCGTGAGAGCTAGTGTTCATTTGCTTCTGAAGTGAGTTGCAAGACCGGTCTACAGCGCTATTCATCGAGTATCACTATATATCTATAATTAATACAAGTGTAATTCACAATAATTCATCACGATATGGTAGTTACATTTATATGTATATGCTTAAAAAAGTCGACTTTAATGAAGCAAAATTGTGTTATAGTGACATATAAGATATATCCTAGGTCACATTCGACTTAGGAGTTTCAGCATTAAACTCTTTTACCTCTAGGGATTATTATGAAAAAGGTATTTATTTAGTAATGTTTTGTTTTGTAAGTGAGGAGAGTTGCCGAAGGTTACCGAGTGCATTATATTGTTACGTCGGTAGCGGCAGAACGTCAGAGACGCTCACGGTCAAGTTGGCTCACACCACTACACGGCTTGTAAAAACGTGGTCGGTGACAATGAGTGCGGTAGAACAGTGTTTCCAGACTGTTGTTGAGGCTTCCGACTGCCTGCTTTTTACGAGAGCTCTGATAAAATGTGAATTTCAAGAAAAGTCCATGCTACTTCATTCTCGTCTGTAAGCGAGCGAGACGGCGAGAGAAGGTAGAATTTTTGTGATGCAGTCGTGAGTGTTTGAAACAGCATTTAGCAGCATGCGCGCGCATGTGTGTGTACAGTAGTGGAGAAAATGTGTGTATCGTCAGAGACAGTTGTAGACGTGAGTGGTCGCGTCGGAGTTGTTTGTTGTGTGAAACAGCTTTAATGAGTGACCGTCGGAAGCAATTTGTGAGACAGGGAAAGACAGTGAAGTACGTGTGAAGGTTACGATAGGACACAGCAGTAGTCACGAAGAACTGCAGACTGTGTTAACAATGAAACAGAACTGTTTTTGTGCCTCGGGTGTAGAAAGAAATAAAGTGGCAGAAAAAGTAATTGAACTTTGTCATTTTGTCACAGTATATTGGAAATACAACTTCGGTAATTTGTAGACCTGTTCTGCTCATCATTGTATTTTCATAGTCTTAAGATTTCACGTGGTTTACTATTTTGCTATTCAGTTGTTAGATCATTTTATGGTGTGTTTCCTGGTGCACATAATGTAATAAAATAACAGAATCTAGTTTTACGCTGAATCATACAGCTATCCCGGCCTGATCTAATCTCAAACAATGTACAAATCGTTTAAAGTAAACTTTTTAGTGAGGTAAAAAAGTCATCCCATAGGCTGAGTATTACATGATAGAAAATGCCTACTCACAGGAAAAAGGGTGAATTACAACGTGCTCTGACATTCCTTTGGCCATCCAGGGGACCAACTTAGGCATCGCACCAGCCATGAAGGAAATAATCGACGACAAAACTCAACAGAATTCTTGTTCCAGAAACATATCATTGAACTCGGGTGTTTGCAGAGTCGTGAAATCAATACTGCCTGAAGGTTAGATAAGTATTTTACCCTTGTCACATCCTCTAGTCTGTTGGTAGAAATAAAGAAGTCTACAAGATCTATGTTTATTGAAATCTACTTGCTAATAATAAAAAAAGAGGTTAAATGTCAGCTATTCGTTTGAGAGAACTGAAAAGTTGGAATAATGTAGCAGGATTATGACTTGGAGTCAGTTAACTTATCTCTGCCCAATTAACTCCATCTTAATTAAAATGCGAGATGAAGCTACTCCCAAAGGATCTATTTGTTTCCTCTCAGACGTCTCTGGCGTGGCTAATATATGTTAAAGGTCACAGCCTGGCTTGTGTAGGAGATGGACTAAGTGTCGACTATATCGATTTCTTACACGACTGACATTTATTTCACGCAAATCGTAATTTGACAAATATCGGTTTGAATCTGGAACGTTGAATCAAACTATAAACATAAACAGTACTGGTGGATAAATAGCCTCATTTCAGGACTAATGTTCTAGGCTGTGTGTGTTGTATTTTATATTTATAGTATGATAAATATTAATGTTTCACTAAATTATGATAGTGTAAGCTCTCTAACCAGTTAAATTTGGACGATCTGGGGAAAGAGAATTTTGCATTTTATTTAACCTATTTGATATTACTAGTACATTAAATAAATAGTACAATGTGATCACATACTTTCCATAAACCGTTTAGCACAGATTAACAACATTCGCAAAAATAACCCCTTATTGACCAAGTTTAAAATATATTTAGTAATTGAATCGTGCCAAAAAAGTGGAATAAGTCATGCTGATTTTGTAATGTTTTAACGCTGTGAATCTTTTACCCGTAAAGAGCAAAATAATTCATTGGTCGCTATGGCTGTCGCAAAACTTGATGGCAGGTGACTCGATATTAAATTCAATCAGGCTTGCCATGCCTTGCTGTATTGTCACGTTGTGATTTTGCACCCACAAAATTAGTTTGCACAATAGGAGAAAGAATAGTAATAGTGAACTGTCAGCAGCCATGAAATGTTGCGACTGACATGGTTGCAGATAGCTTTTCAACATTTTTGGATTATATTTTATTACGTAAAATAGATGGGGAAGTAGTGCAAAATATGAAAAAAGTGAATGTATATGACACAATTTAATGGCGGCTGATACCTGAATATTACTAATCTCTTTCCTGTTGTGCAAATAAATTTTGTGGGTGCAAATGATACATACATCATCGGCTTTACATCGCCATTAAATTTTGTGTCAGCCATAGTAACATGATATTCATGAAAGCTTATAGCATTTTAACGTGCTTCGAATCCTATTTATTCTGGATAAAAAATCCGTGTTTCCATTGAGCTAGCGTCCTTGATTAAACATATGTAAAATTCATATTCATATTTTCTACTACTTATATTTTTATGACTGTTCCACAGGCCGCAAAATTGCTTGCTGATGGCCTTCAATTACAAACTAATTTTATAAATTTCTTAAATATTCCTTTATAAGGAAAATAAATTGAGCTTGGTAAATTATCTTTTTATTGTTTGTTTTTTCATTTAATTGAAAGCTTGTAAGTTTTTTTCGGGGTTTTAATTAAATAATTACAAAAGTGAAAACTTTAATTAAAGGACTTTGAGTTGGGTGTAAAATGCTGTCAGCTTCATGCTAACAAACTTTTTCAACTAATTAACTTAATGAACTTTCTTAAGCAGATTTCAGTTTAGCAAGTGCCTTTTTTTCTCCATCTATACAGTACCTAAATCAATATATTAATTAGGATGGCGATGTACGCTTTCAAGGTAGGATATATGCAATATTCCTTGTTGGGCTGAGCAAGGATTTGAATGCAGTGATAAATACATTTCTCTCCTATGGTGGATGCTAAATTGCAAACGGTGGCGAGTATAGCAAATGTGTGCAACCGTTAAGTTTAAGCCAGATTTCAGTGCAAAATTCTATTTTTGGTTTTTCAGTAATGCTGTTCAGAACAGCACGCGCGAGAATCATGTTCTTTTCGTCTTCTTCTAAAATTCCGCCTTAGTTTCTGGACACCTCAAAATATGTTTTCTCCAATGAGGAAAGTAAACCAGGGGGTGAATTTGAGTGCAAACACTTTGGTTAGACGTTCATTTAAAATTAACTTTAAGCCAAGCTTTTTTAATTGAAACAGCAAATTTTGATATTGCTGTTTCAATAATACATTCCATTGTTCTTGATGAAATTGCTTTTTAAGTTTCGGACAAATCCGGAAATAGGGTGCTTCTGAAGAAATAAGGTTCATTCGTTACAGAGGGACATAAAATTACAGAGTTAACAAAGGGTTATCTACCCTAAAGTTTGGGAACCATTGAGACAAAGCAACTATGTAAGCTCTCGATGCAGTTTCGCGATCGATCGTAGGTCGACAGGGTAAGATTGACAGCTAATAAACCACTGTGGGTATCTGTGGAGCTGCGCTTGGACACCAATGTGGCCTCTTCTAATTTACTAAACAAATTAAGCATTACGTCATCGAATAGAGAAGCCGTAAAGGAACACGGAATAAATACCAAGGAAATCGCGATGAAAAAGGTCCTTCCATTTCCTGCCAACCCTCCATCTTGGTCTGGCCTTCAAATAAATATGCTGTAGCTTTTGGACAAGCGTTAAGTTACTACTGCGAACCTGTATGTGTCAATAAATGTCGTTTAATAAAACTGAAATCTCTCACTTCACACGGAATTGCTTATCTGTCCTCACGGTCGACGGGCCCTAAACTCATCTCACCTACTCAATCTGGAAATAGCTGTCTGTTATCACTATTTTATCAGGATTATTTATTATTATTATTATTATTATTATTATTATTATTATTATTATTATTATTATTATTATTATTATTATTATTATTATTATTATTATTATTATTATTGCTATCATTTCGTTGATATCTGTACTTCAATTTTATAAAACACAGGGTATATCTTTATAGTGTCAAATATTACAGGAATGCCGTCCCTAAATCAAAACCGTCAAAAATAATTCCTATGGACAAGGGTCTGTAAATCATTTATTGCTGAGTACAAGACAACATTTAAGGTTACGAAAATTGTTCGAAAGGCTTCCACCTGTTTCGATGCACATCCTAAGCCTGCTTTCTATGTTATCGCATATTCTGTTGCAAATTGCTGGACTGTTTCGTAAATTCAGAGGGAGTGCGTTCTTTCAGAATTTCAGACATATTTTTTTTGCTGATTTGATCTTGGGACGGCGTCCCCAAAATATTTGACACCAATTACCGAAATTTTCTGGAAGCAGGCCTAGCTATAGGTGATTCTTCTCTCTCTCTCCCCCTCCCTCTCTGCCTCTCCCTCTTTTCTCTCTCCCTCTTTCTCTCTCCCGCTCTCTCTGGCCGTTGGCGGCTTACCTATTTATATTGCTATTTAACTTGGTGAGTGATGCTATACACAAAAAAAAAAAAAAAAAAAAATAAATAAATAAATAAATAAAAATAAAAAAAATTGCTGGCTCGGCGAACGAATGCAATTTCTCTAGAGCTCCTCCAAAGGATTGCAGGGACCTACTGTTTGCCAACGGAAAAAGTCCCTGACAGGAATCTGCTGCTCTTATCGGTTTGAAAACAGTGCGTGACGGAGAACGCATGCTACACAAGGAGTAAAACTATTCAAAGAACATGCGCCGCATTGTGTTCAGTTTGGCCTTTCCTACGCACGTTAAACATCCTATGTGGGACTTATCGCTCGATGCAAACAAACCGTTCTTTAGATATATTAACCGAGAAGGTATTCTTCACAAAAGTAGAAGCTGCCAGATGTAAGCTATATGTTTTTGAAGGTATGTAAATGAGCTGTCCTGTGTATCATAAACAAGGATAGGGAGGTGGACCCGTATCTAATCAGTTATCCTCCCCCCTGCTTCATTCCTGCATGATGTTCTGTGCTATGGAAAGTAGTACAGTTAGTTTTACCTCCTTTTTATCCAAATGGCTCTTGAGTATTTTGATGAAAATGTCACACGTTTGAGAAATTGCCATGATAAAGGATACACTCTGAACTCTTTTTTCTCTTTTCTTCTTCCGTGTAGCCTTTAAGATCCTGCTCCTTTTCTGAATTTTATGTAACTGGGAAAATATTCGACATAGAGAAAAACTTGCCTCAGGAAACAGGAGTTAATATGCATTCTTTTGGGGCTTTCCGGAGCAGTTTTAATAAGGTCTTCCAAGTTTATCTTGTTGCACATTCTCTTGGCAGTTTCAAAATGAGCAGAACCCCCCCCCCCCAATCTTTTCTCTCATGGCGTAGTAAATAGATAAGAATTGTTTCTGCACCTTCCATACAGTCAATTTTGTAATGTCTAATTTAAAACCATTTCTAGGCACAGTGATACATATAAAATGGTAGTCTGACAATGATAGTTTTTTCTATTCAAGAGGAGGTACTTCACTGCAAATGCAACTTGATATGGTTTTCGCATATGTACCGATTATTTTAATGTTGTATATAATCTGTTATTTTTTGCTGTAACTTTTTTCCCCACTCATCATTTCGTATTGTGTTTACCCATTTGATCGTGCATTCTTCAAATTTGCATTTCAAATATTCAGTATTTGTCCTCACTTCGCTGCGAGGATAGTTTCCGCGTTATACGAGGGTATTTATTATGTACATAGCCTATATATTATACCTATAGAGGATTATTCTTCCGATGAGATTGCATCAGAGTTATGTTACATTAAAATTATATTTAGGTAGACGTACAGCTTAGAGCCGTTATACGGCACATTTTTTTTAAATTAGCATTTTCGATCATAGCAATCATAGGCACCATTCAGGATAAAGACAATGGTGTGCATTTCACCTCTGCCTTTGCCTAAGTTAGATATGTTAACATCATGAATAAAGCTATAACGTAAGTTCACATATCTCGCGCTCTCTCTCTCTCTCTCTCTCTCTCTCTCTCTCTCTCTCTCTTTCATATTATGAGTCACATTTCAGTTTGTTTACTGAGACTTTGCAGAATATTAGTGAAATGGTCAGATGGAGATTGAAAGAATTTACTTCTATTTCAGAGTGTGTAAGCGTTAAGTTGCAAAACGAAGCCCATCTTCGCGATACAGAAGTAAGATGTCTGTTCTGGTAGTTCAATCCCCATTTGGAATAATCCCTTGGGTATGTTTCTGTAAGCGTGAACAACAGGCCGCTCTTCGTATGGACAAGCTGAAAATACGCTGTCATTGGAGCTAGCTTTCATTGTGTTTTCAAATATGACAAATTAGATTTGGTTTCCATTAACTCAGTGCGATCAGAATGACAGGAAGATAATTTTAAAATGTTAGTTTATTGTGAAAGTAAATAGGAGTTCATACATATATGCAACATTGAAAACAGTTATAATGGAGGCTTTTATCAAACACACTAAGGCCCTAAACAAGTTATTTTGTTTGGCAGCATTGTTTAAATGCGATATTTTTTCCCCAAACCCAGTTGCAAATCCTATTATATTTCAATTCAAACGTTTTAATCCATCAGACTTCGTAGTCGTTACAAAGCGGGGTTGCATAGGAAGGTCGATCGTTGAATATACGCCGGCGACCCAATTCACTGTGCCCTGCAAAACCATGGTGAATTAATCATTCCAATAATCTGTCCCCACAAATGGCTACTGTGTTTTTCTCTAGGTAGTGCGACCGGCAGCTATTTTGTAGCCCTGGTTGTGTTCACAGATGCGAAATTGGCTTTTAAAGAGGTGGGGTCTTTTTATTCTATTTTAGTCTTACTTCCTGTTCTACCTAATTTATTTTCTTGAAGATAATGCACGAACGTGGAAGTGCAGTTGACCTGCAGTGTTGGGAGAGGTCACTGATCCATATACCGAGAGTTTAACATTATTGCCCTAAATAGTTTTTTGTGTAATAAACACGGTTTTTGTAGAAGTGAAGGACCCACAGGAGTGCATTAAATGTCGCTAAATCTACCAACAAGAGACTAAACATAATCATATAAAGATATCGTCCTGGGCCGGAATGGAAACCAACCTGAGGGATAGAAAGTCAGCTGACAACAAACTACAGCACCCAAGCCAACGCGAAATCAAGAAAACTAAACCGCTCAGCTGTGTATGATTCGACATGGATCACTTTCTTTTTACTTTCAAGCTATGTTAATTTATTATTAATCCGGTTATACGATGAATAAACATTTTTCCGGCATCCAAATTCACAGCATTTAACAAATTTGATTTAACACGTGTTTCCATTCCTGTCTGTTCATCAACAATCTTCTATTTCCTACTCTCTCTTGGCCTCGTTAATTCCTTGGATCCACGTAATAGGTGGCCTTCCCTTCTTCCTCCTTCCCTGCGGTTCCCAATCCATGATCAGCTTTGGAAGTCCTCCATCTTCCATTCTCCTAACATGTCCATACCATTTAAGTTTTTATATTTATATATTAGATAACATTAAATATAATTAGATATATTATATAAAATCTAAAACTGAGTACTGGATTTACAGAATTTCTTTTATATGTGAATTTCTAGGTATTTTTTTCTCTCCTAGATATTCTCGCTGTAGAACATTTCCCCAGCAAGCCATTTTTTACAGTTGTGTATTCAAGGCCCACACATCAGCTCCACAAGTCATAATGCTTCTGAGCATTGTGTTAATTTTTTTTCCCCTTTGAAAATAGGTTTGTCCCATATTATTCCATTTAGTGTAGATATACATTCCTTCCTGTATTGATCCTAGTCCTTCTCTTTCACTTGTTTTTTATCCATTGTAATCTTAATTCCCAAATATTTATACTCTTCAATATGTTTAATTGTCCTAAATCTTCAAATATTAAATCTTGAACTTTTTTTTTTTTTTTTTTTTTTTTTAATTAAATTAACGTCCTCCAACATTGCGTCATATCGGACGGTGAATGAATGAAACGGGTGAAATGATGCTCAAATGAGCCCGAGGTCCATGGAGCTTTAAGTTACCCGACATTCGTCTTCTCAGGGTAGGGAAAACCTCGGAAAAAAACCTTACCCGGATAACTTACCCTAAGCGAGATTCGAACTCGCGACCTCTTGAACGTAAGGCAGACACGCTAACCATCACGCTACCGAGGCGGGCGTTAAAAAAAATCTTGAACGTCACCTATGATCATATATTTGGATTTATCCATATTTATTTTTAAACCCCATAAACTATATTCTTGTATTTTCTTGCAATATATTCTACATCTTCAAATTCGAGCCACCATTAGTTGATCTGCAAACTGGAGGGAATATACTGTTAAATCATCTAGTGGCATTCCCGTGGTTTTACGTTTCTTTTTCCGGTCTTCAATAGAACAGAAATCACAGGGAAAGTGTTTGCAAATTGGGGTCAAATAACATGAATGTTTTGGCTAAACCCATGCCATGCTGTATAAACAAATTAAAGTTTTACGTTGAGATCAATGGCTAAACTAGGCACTGCAGAGGGATTTACTTATCTTTTAGCAGTAACATAAGCAAATTCAGTCATGTTTTTATTTAGCTCTAACGTTTTATTCTATTAAATAGTGCTAGAGTTGTGTTTTGTTCTGTATCACAATTATTACATTAGTATCTGATTTTCTCGCATTATCATATTTTTATTTTCATTTTATGAACTAATTTACTTGTGTTATTTTTATCTGAAAGCAGCAATAAAATGTAATTCGATTATAATTGACAATTCTCACAGACTAAATGATGCTGTTCGTAGAGTGTGGCTGTGTGTTCTCGGTGAATTTAGATGGGGTGGACCCACGTTAAATGTGTTTCGGCATGCTTGGAATGTGTTTGTTGAAATACCTGTAGCACTTTTATCTTCTCACTACGTACTTACAGTGAGCAGAGAAAGTACTGTATTCCACCCAAAAAATTAAGTGTCGGGATTGCACCGGAAATGCAAATTTTGAGACTCGCTGAATAAAAACAATTTTTAGAAAAAGGTGCCTGTGAACTCCTATCTGCTATGTAGGTGGTAGAGAAAGGAGAAAAAGCTTTTATGGCCACTTAGAGCAAATTTCGGAATCTGTGGTTTAAAATGCCACCACCATATTGATTTTGGGGTTAGGCAAAGCGCAATCGAGAAGCAAGAAAGCTTAAAAGAACTTATTAAGATTTGAAGATCAAATACTTAAATATTTTCCTCCTCGCTGTGAAAATAAATGCGGAGGTGCATTCTTATCGGAAAGAAAATGGGCGTTTAGGCCCTATCTAAATAAGAGTAATCAAAACTCACATTTTGATCATCATAGTATTTATTTCTTACTTGGCAAAAGGAAGAAATTTGCTTGTTTTTGTAATAGTTCAGTCCAGTCGAAAACGGATTAGTGGTGATTTACGTTACAACGTAGAAGCTCTGCCTATCCTAATAGGACTTGGTGGATCCTTTACGCTTATTCATGATGGTGCTTCTTTGTGGATGGGACTAATATGTAGCTCTAATTTGCCTGTACCAAGATCCTATGCAGCTTGGCACATGATTTCTCTCTTGATGTTTATGAAACGCGTACTTCGTCTTGATACTGACTGTCGCTTGTATTTGTAAGCTTTATTGAAAGAATGAGTAGGGAGGAAAGGCGTGGATGGAACGTGTTGATGCTGATTACTTGTGACGTAGAATCTTGCATTGGCGTCGCAGCTTGTTGACTCAAATCATGAGTCTTCTTTTTCTAAAGCGAATGCTGACGCTGCAAAAGTGTCAGGAGAAAAGAAAGAGAACCTTGCTCATTTGATGTCGACGGCTTATTCACCAACGCTTCTATATACCTACCAGAAACTTGGGTCATTTACAACTGCGGAATATAAGCAGTGGTGACCGAAACATGAATGTACCGATAGTGTCCGCATAATTTCACCGATTTTTTAAAGGTATTGATTAATGTCCTTTAACAACAGGGCAGTGGATATGCGACGATGAATGTAAAAAATTGTTGAAATGATGCTCAATAAAGGTGTACGCCATCGCCACTATGCAATAGTAGTGACTTTTTCACGGCTCATAGATTGGCAGTAAGCGCACCTACAATGACCATGCGGAACTGATTGTTTCCGTTGGACTCAGGAGTTTAGCTGACTTTCCCTCAAGCAAACATCGTAAACATAAGCTCGTGGCACAACAGCTGCTCCTGGCCAAGGCCTACCGCCCGACCGCTGCGTCCCCCACCTCTGCCTACCACAGGCGTCATGAGTGGGGTTCAGTACTAGAGATGGGACGTGGTCAGCGTCCTGGTCCCTCCCGGCCGGTTATGCGGTGTACCGACCAGGGGCTGCCACTTTTCAATCGAGTAAGTTTTCCTGACCAGTGATTATCGCCACCAAGCAAAACGCATGGAAAGCACATGCATTGTTTACTCCACATCCGCAAAACAATGTAAGTGGGTTATTTAATTCCTATGCGGCTAACCGTCACTTTTTGTTGTATATTTGTGTGCTGATTAGGAGCAACTCTTCCCAAGTACTCCAGTGCCAGTTTGTCTTCTAACGATAATGTAGAAAATGGTCTACCTAGTAAAAAGCATTTATTCGGGTAATTTAAGATATCGCGCCCAGTGCTTGCGCACTCAACAGTGTAGTTTTTCCAGCTGAAGCAGATTTATCCTTTAATCATCTGGGATTAGCAATAGAGCTAACATTAGTATAAAAGAACGATTAATTTAAATATGAACAACTGTAAATGAATGACGAATGTGATATAACAAAACACAATTATCCGTCAATTTTTACACTGCAAAGTAGTAGCTTATTTGTGATTCTCAGTAGCAAACTAGCCTTGGGTGTATGTATTAGTACTTCTTGTTGGCGTGTGCTGCCAAAATAGCCGAGATAAGCACTAACTGCCCGGATTTGAGCTATTCTCTTGCCGCTCCATTTAGCACTGTTGTCCAGCATGAACTCCGTCCGTCCGTGCTAGATCTGAAGTGACACGGAGCCATACAATAGTACTGCAAACTTACAACTTGCCGCTTCCTTCAGCTTTTGTGCTTTTCTGCTGTTAGGCAAGAGATTTCATGCGCCTTGAATAGTAAGCATAACTGAATACGGAATATACAGATCATTTATTCCCAGTTTTAAGTTAATGCTATAGCACGGAGGCACTTGTCCCGGAGCGGCCCCTATAAATATAAAATTCGCTATATAACTGTGCAAAGTGTCTGCCCACGCAAAGTTATGATCGCCCTATATAAACCTGTGGTGCTACTTGCATTAATAACTGCTGAGAATACCTGGCATATCTGAGTGCAACGGGGAAAAAAAACGTGCACAAACACATCAGATCTTGTCCTGAACGTTTGTGCTTCATACCGTTTTTATGACTGGTTCGAGTAGGAGCTTCATTTTCCATACACATATTAATAATAACTACTGAATTGTACTTGCTTCCAAACTACTTATTGACCAACTAACGTATTCGTCTCCTCATTAGAAAATTCTGGCAGCATTTTTTCAACAATACCTAAAATGAGCTCTCTTTTACATTAATCCCCTCCTACTTAATGCCATATCGGGCGATGAAGTGTGTGAAATGATGCCAAATGAGCCCGAGGTCCATAGAGCTTTAAGTTACCCCACATTCGTCTTGTGAGCATCCGGGGAAAACCTTATCCGGATAACTCACCCTAACCGAGATTCGAATTCGGGACTCTTGAATTGAGGCAGACACGCTACTACCACTGGAATTGGGGTGAAATGGTTTTTGACGTGATGGGAGAAAATGTGAAAGTCGGAAATTGGCAACGGTTTTACTGAGCCTCAGTTATTATAGGCAGACTTTGAAATGTCCTACTCGTCGTTCCACAACAGGAGAAACAAACGAATGGCAATTTAGTAGAGTATAATGAGGATTAAGGGAGTGGAAAATTCGAACAGTTAGTAGGCATGCAAATATCTTAAATACATATGGTATATCTATTTCTCAAAATCGTTAGATTTCGGGTTCTGCAGTGTTTGGGATTGGAGTTTTTAAGGAAGATGCTGAACTTAATTCTTACTAAGCAGTCGTGTTACTCTCTCTCACTCACACACACACACACACACACACACACACACACACACACACACACACACACACACACACACACACACACGCACAAAGATAGAGAGAGACATAGTCGCCCTACCCTTTCTTGAAGTGCTGTTTTTGGGTGCAGAATGTATTTACAGAAAAATCTCAATATCGAAGTTTTGGGTGAGTGTAACCCTCTTTATTACCACAGTAATTAGGCAGAGAAAGTAAAAATGTGCCAAATAAAAGAGGTGAAGGTATATACAGAACTTAATGCGCAGCACCCGGTAAATAGGTGTTAAGAGTTTGCTGTTAATTAGAAGATCAACCGTAAAGCCTTAATTTGGGAACAGTTGGCAAGCTACATACGTGGGTTGCGCCCCTAGCGGTTTAGTTACTATCAGGAATCCAGTGAAATGATGCCACGGTTAGGAATGGTAATGAAAGTTCACAGGTCCGGGGGTGTGGCGCAGGGGTTGTTCCCATAGAAACGGTCGAGCTCTGGCCAGGATGATGTTGCCATCGTAACGCCGGGACCGGGTTTCGTCCCTTCACTGTGGTGTCAGCAGCTTGACCGACAGTTTGTTACGTTTTCTCGGGTCTCCATTGCTTACGCAATCACTGATATCCTGTATGCTAAGAAAACGTATCAAAGGTTGTATAATATCCAGCGGGATTTTGTTTTGTACTTACAGCGTATGTGCATAATTACGTTTAATAGGCTCAATTTCTTCCCTGTATATAATAATAAGTTTTGCTTAACTTCCACTAGCTTCAGAGCTGTTGCTTTTTCTTGTAAGGAATGTTACATGAGCTCCTTAACCCTCCATTAGGCGCACGGTTCATTAGTCGCGGCAGTTGAGTGAAGCCATGCCTTATTTCTGTTCTGACGAGATGATTTATTTTATTTACATTCCCTGCTGCATACCTAAAGTAAAGTAGAAGAGGTATTTCATTCTACCCAAAAATTCTATATCTAAATTTCACTGGAAATGCATGTCTTGATTCCCCTCAATAAAAAGCATTTTTAGAGAAATGTGCAAGTGTCCGTTTCCTTAATTTTGGCTGTGGATTAATCTCATTTTATTTAAAAGTGTAACCTTCAAACCTAAGTAATGGATGTAATATCTTCCTCATAAATTGTCCATGGCACGCTTGGACCCTCAGTCCCTTGGCCTGGGTATTACACTACGCTCAATTCTCAGCGATGACCCCGTAACTATAGATAAGGTGCGCCTGTTTGTCTCCGAAATTGGGTTTGCGAAACAAATTGAATTTGTATTTTATGTTTGGGAGCATCGTGGACTTTTTACTGCGTGATGTTTTACTTCCGTGTTTCACTTTCACTTTTTATTTTGCCTTTCACATTTTGAGTTTCTAACCTGTCACGTTGGAAGTATGTTTTGACGTTTTAACTCAAGATTCACTTTTCAACTGTTTTCTTATTCACTTCCTAAAGTTTTAACTGTTTCTCATTTTTATTTTGTTTCAGCTTTCACCTTTTAACCACCTAAGTTTGTAAGTGCTTTAGACTTTAAATTTTGACATCGGGCCCAAATGAGCTAGCTGTCGATGGGCCATTAAAGTCCACTCACTCTTCCTCATAGATAAAAGGATCTAAAGGGAACTTCGTCTAGTGAACATGGATATTCATATCTTGGCAGCGTGTGCAGTTTTTCCAAAGTTAAGAATTATGTAGAACGGGGTGAGGGATGATGGGTGGTAGTGGAATACACAAATGTAGATTTGAAGTAAGCAACATGAAGCTTTAGTTCCCAGAAAGCCTGGGGATATATTTGCATTGTGGAAGAGGATTAATTGTAAACTAGCAAAACCTGATTGTAATAATACAAAATGTTTGTTTTACTCTCAATAAACATGCTTGCAATTAATGGAAATTGTTGCCGAAATCAGAAAATAATTAAAAGTTTATTATTGTTTATAAGAAAGCGTCAGTCAACTGTTGAGATACTGAGGAGATAAATGCTCTGATAGATGCACACAGTGAACATTGCTGGACTTCTGTGCTTTGTGCAGCCGCATAACGTCCCGATTGACTTGTTTTACCCACACTCAAAATTAACCTTTTTCCAACGTGTAAACAGTAAGGAGAAGACGTCTAAGTCGTTAACATTTAGATCGCGAGGAAGTAAAGCTATAGCACAGAATAAAAATATAAACTGCAGAACGATAACTGATTTATACTACGTTGGCATAATACGGAATGTAGTAGATTAAGTTCTGAGTAAATCAAGCCACAACAAACGCCGTAACAGTAGAGACAAACTGGAAACAAATTAAAATGTCATTCTGTCGATGAATCAGCGAGTTAGGTATATCATAAATTTCAACCAATCACAGTCTCCTTTAGCCACAATTTCATCATTTTCGTTTTATTGCCTACGTTTCATCCCGTGTCTTCATCAGAACAGCACACTGAAACATGTTTGTAGCTGTTTGTGTTTAATTATTCTGCTGTGCTTCAGTTGTCTTCAATAACACATTTGTTAGCAAATACGAGATCGTGCTGTAGATAGGATGCACACTCCATATTTTCGTGCTAAAGTGTTATTCTTTGAATAGTATACAGGCAGAATAAATCTTGTAATAGTGTCGTAGGAACGAAGCCATGAAATACAAAAACAAGTATATTAATTTTATAGTAAGGAATGACTTCTTTAGCAATTGTGTATAAGTGCTCTATAGTGTAAACAAAAGTAAAACACGAGCTCCAGACTCTAAAAGGATATATCGTTCTGCAACTTCTTTCCTTTTATTTATACATGAAAATTAGATCGCTTGTTATATCGCTAAAATAAAATGTATATTATTATTATTATTATTATTATTATTATTATTATTATTATTATTATTATTATTATTATTATTATTATTATTATTATTATTATTATTATTATTATTATTATTATTCCATTCGTACTCCGCCTTTAATTCTAATTCTCATATCGGCGGCCTCTCCTTTTGGAACATATGTGTTAACTCGTTTCATAGTGGGTTTAGGGTCTTCAGGGTTTTTGCACGTTAAATTCACACACATTCACACTCTCATTCATATTTTCAGACTCTGGGGAGGATAGGGAATACTCTTGGCTAGAGAAAAATTCACACTCCCCAGCTGAAAATCGAACCCGGGAACTCTTGCGCAGTAGGCAGGTGCTCTACCGACATAAAATTTCAGGAAAGAAAGGGACGATCTTTACACGGTGTGTTTTATTTCCGTCATGCACTACAACAGTGGCAGTAGCCGTCCAAATATCAATGTAAAACTTGAAGTGTTAGCAGAGGATTTGACAAAGACAACATTGATCAGAGAAAAGACGTCTGATGCTGCAGTGTAATTCCGCAACAGGTTAATCTTTGTCAATATGGTGAACTGTTTACCGATATGCAGAGTTCCTATATGCCTTGGAGCTCCGAGCTTCACCAGGGAACCTTGTAAATTCATGGGCTTGCTGAGTGAGCTGGGTGATTAAACTTAGATGACTGTTTGTTAGGGACGTGTTGCCGCTTTCTGTTACATTTTGTAGCCCTTTGCAAATAAAACGGAACATCATAGTGGAATGTAGAGGCTAAGAACAGTTCCATGCAGTTCACTATTGTACAATCCTGAAGAAAGCATTTGTAAATTACAAAACAATGTATTAACCGCAAAAACAAAATGGTCAGTGTGACTTTTCAAATCAGAGGTTCCGTTCTATTTCTGGGGAGGTAAATTTTGTTTAATCAACATCATTTGCTGACCCCTGCTAAGCCTAGAAATATGAATTTGGGAATGAACGCGCGTCTCACGCAAAAAGTAAATATATAAAAGAAAAAAACCAATGTTAAACCTGCAGTTCGATTTGCTGACACCATCATCTGTCAATTCAGAGTCCCTGATATCACCGTAAAAGTTAAGGTGGTTGACAAATACCCCCGCCCCCTTACCCCCCTCCAAAAAAAAAAAAAAAAAAAACACGTGCAATACTCGCTGAACTTTTTCTATCTTTACAATTTAACATATACAAAACGGATTTCTCTGTTCACATCATCGTATATTTTTGTCTATGAATGTCAAAATAACAATGATTTAGTTATATACCATTTGCGGAATCATATGCATCATATATTGTGGTAACGAACTCCCTTGAAAGAGAGGGGAAAAAAGAAGATGAATCGCATTTGGATATACTTAAACATACAGCATAGAATGTATCAAAAACTGCATATGTTAGGAACATTTTACATATACTGTGCATCTTTATAACCTGTGTATTTCTCCTGTAGCAAATGTTATGGTTATGGTTTGTTAGGTTTACAAACGTCAGAATAATGAGGACTTCGCGGTTTTCACACATATTCGACACACAGGCATTTCACTGTGTCAAATTGATATTTTAATCAAAATCGTAAGATTGGAAAACCGATGACGGAAATATTTTTTACATGTAAATGGTATTTTAATTCAGGGCACTTGTATTCATGTTGCACTAGTGAAAGATGATTCAGTTAAATACGTAGATTGATACTCGGCCACTTTTGGCTTTTGAGTTCCCTACATTGTTTATAAGCAAAACAAAAAGAAAACAAAATATTTTTTTTATTTTTAACACGATTGACACGCAACCACTGCGTCACTGCAGAGCCGTCTATTGGTTTTCATTTTGTCCATGCAGTCCTGAACAGTAAAGCGAATTTTAATGCTCTATTTGTCCTATATTAGAAAATGTGTGGGTGCATGTTGTCTCAGGGTCAGCAGTGATTTTCTTCTGAATAAGGCGTGAACACTGCTCAGGCCATCATGGCTGTTTGCATTCTAATCAGAGGACAGGAGTTGGTTTATGCTAATGGACCAACAATAGGCGTTCATAATGAAGAGATTTTAATGATTTAGGACTTCAGGAGAACACGACCACGTTGCTTTAACGAGGTCTGTGGTTTCCACAACGTTAGTACGTATTGGGTTTTTGGTTTTGTCCATAATGAACGCTTTTATGATAGTTGCATTGCTTCGTCAATAATTCCCAGGCTGCTAGTTACTCTATTCATAAAGATGTGCAAATTGTAGCAGTGGAATGACGAATGAATAGTACACTGTAATTTACGACACTAGCAGGGGAGAAGTTTATATGTAGATGTTTTAACGTTCCGCACGTGCAGTATGTTCTGGTTATACATAGTCTTCGACACGGTCGTTAAGCCACGGGCTGGTGAATGGGAGGTACGTGGTTCAAATCCTGCCAGGACCGTCCTCCCTGACAGGTATTTTTTCTAGGTTTTCCTCAGTGCTAGCAAATGCCGGGAAGTTACCCTAAATGTATGCCTTAAACGTTTCCTTTCCAATTATTTCATCTGGTGTATAATCAATAACCCAAAGTCCACAGCTGTGGTGCAGTTTATAGGCCATAGAACCAGAATTCAATCGCGGTTTTGGCCTTCTCGTTGTTTAAATGCCCAAATGCACCTATAAACGATGCGTGCAGGTTGTGTAAAAAACCCATGAAACGCCTAAACTTAAGTTTCTCGTAAGCTTGTTTTCCTACATTTCTGCCACTTTAAACATGTGTGATGCAGTTGTTACTCAGTTACTTTCAGTTTTCAATATACATATATGTTCTTTAAAGGAGATAAAGCCCTTTCTATTTCTCTACTGGTAAGCAGAGAAAAAATTCGATGAAACATTTGAGTGTTTTACTATTGTAACTTCTAGATTAGATTACTGTTGGATTTTCTATTTTTTAAACTTATTTTCACTTGCTTAATCTCGCGTCCAATTTCTAGACCATGGAGTGTAGGTAATATACTAGTTAAAGAAAAATTTCCACCCCGGGCAGAAATAGAATCTGAGACCTACGGGAGTTTGCCTTGCAGTATCACACGTCCACGATGAACATTCAAAACTCTTTGGTTACGTAGTAGGTATAGATAGAATTAATAATTTCAGTCGTACCTCAAAACAATCTTCTGCATTGGTATTAAGCGGAAGATATCATCTACACCAAGATGGGCCAGGCTGGCCTGTTTCGGCTCAGAGATCATCTTTCCAGCACTACTTAGGTCTTCCTACACTGCGGTTGCCTTTAGGTTTATATCCTGCAACTATTTTCGTTATTCGATTATTTGACATTCGTGTTATGTGATCTGCCCAATTCTGTTTGCATATAGATATTTTACTATTTAAGTTATATATTTTTAGTTGTTCTCTGATTGTGTCATTTCTCACATGATCTAAACGGGTATATTCAGCGATGCTTCTTAAAAATGTAATTTCTGCTGTTTCCATCATTCTTCTATTCCTTCTGTTCATTGCCCAATTTTCGGAACCATAAGTCAATATTGGTACGGCCTTCACTATAAAACTTCATAGTTTCATTTCGAACTTTATTTTTCAGAGTTCGTTTTAGCGTTCCACATATATTCTGAAATTTATATAATTTATATAATTTTTGTTTTATATCTCTATCATCATAAAATGAAATATCAGATCCCAGGTAATTACAATATTGTACTTGTTCTATTGTTTTATCTTTAATTATTATTTTTGATCATATCTGATCTTTCCCTAGAAAAGTCTTTTTTGTTTTTTGTGTTGAAATATTTAAGTTGTAGTTACTCATTGTTTTTTTTTTTTTTTTTTTTTTTTTTTTTTCATTTCCAGCAAAGATTACTTGATCATCAGCAAATAAAATTGTATCCAAGTCAGTATAATTAAGTTTAAAATTACTTCTCAGTTGGGATTGCCACTCCTCAACTGCTGAGTCTATGTATGTGTCGCCGACATTGGGCAGCCCTGTCTTACTCCTAAATTTATTAACACTGTTTTCATGCTCTTATTGCATCCTTTGTCTATGCTGATGATCGTGCCTTCATACATTTGTCTTATCATAGCAGTAAGCTATGGATATCCTCTGTCACACATTATTTCCCATAGTTTTTCACGAAGAACTCTGTCAAATGCTTTTATATAGTCAATATATTCGATTCAGTATTTTCTGTACTGTATATAGTAAGTAGGATAAGTATTATTCTACCCAAAAATTTTATTGGAAATTTTGCTGGAAAAACACCTTTAGAGACTCCTAGAATAGAAGAAAAGCACTATTACAAAACGTGTGTGAACAACATAACTCAAACGAAGTAACTGGTTAAATATCAGCGATGCGAGGGTGCGACACGAAGATTTTCAAAATAATGCCCCCACTCCAAACTACCCTTTATATTGAAAATTGTATTTTATCAAAAACTGGGTCATAACGATTTGATTAGAATATCACAAGTTTAAGATAGTTTCGTGACAAATAAAATGTATATTTTTAATTCTCTGGGAATAACCTCTGAAGTCCTCGTTATTTAAAATGACTTCTGCTTAACTGTTAAATCTTAAGAGATAGACAATATCTCATTTAAAAAAAAAATCATCTCGTGAAAGCACCCAACTTAGTCTTTGTTAACCATTTCTGAGATATTCCTTATTAATTTGAATGTTCCGATATTTAGACTCTTCCAAAATGCGGACTACCGTTTAAGCCTATTCGTATCCCCCTATTTCCTATTGCACCTTAAGAAACAATTTCTTCATATGTTTGTCTCCTTTAATACGAAGTAAATAAAAGATTAAGCATGTGTAAGAATATTTAACAAAGGATAAAGCCATACGAGTATATGCCAAAAGTTACTATTGTACGCTAAGTTCAATTGCAAATCGGCGAAACACAAAGTAGGTGAGTAAAATACATTTAGATTATTAGGTATTAAATATTGTGTGGTGAAATTGCAATACAAATATATGCTTAATCCTAATATAGTGTCTCTTGAGAATTTTAGATATTTTTGCAGTGTTGCATTGTGCTCAACCCGGGATATCTATACTTTCACGCTATCTTAATGAAACTATAATTCATCGCGTAGATAGAAGCCTGAAACGAAATGCTAGTTATACTTCGAGTGAACCGTATTTGCATTAGTTCAATGTAATGGGAACTTGCTAGCTCGCTCAGTATATGCTATTTCAGCATCCAAAGTAAATACTTGATATCTTCAGCCCCCACATATGGGATTTGTCTTCACTTTATTGCACCACACCGCCCTATCTAAACAAAAGTTGGAAGTAGAGTATTGTATCTCGGAAAGTAAGAACATAGTTTTGGGCTATTTGAGAGAAAAATTGCCTTCGAAAGAAGGTGTAGAAACTAGACGTTGGAGGAAATTGTATCCCTGTTTCCTATCCTTGGGAGGAGGATACGACGTCATTAAACGGAAGGCGATGTTTGTTTCTCGCACTTAAATTGCTCTCCTTTCAATTAATCGAGCATCTAACCGAAACTCTGCCTTTAAGTTGTAGCATTTCTTCGCAGATACGATTGCTTCTGTAATGCCTAATTTTCCATCCATTAAAACGCAACGTAAGGTTTGTCTAACAGAAGCGAAGCGAGGGTTTTAATCTGGGAAAAATAGTTCAGTGGAATGAGAAATTTGTTTGAGTACTTTAAGCAGAGAGGTTATTTTTCAAAGAAATGTTTCGTTATTTTCCTGCGCGACCTAGCATAAATATTGTTACCCCCTCAAAACAGTTTGTTCTTGCATGCGCATAAAAATGCAAGCAAATGCGTGGTGTTTTTAAAAGAGATAATTAATTTAAAACCATTAAAAATCTTTTTAGACGTGTACTATTGGAAACAACGACCATAAAGGACATTTTATGTCTGTTATTTTCAAAGTTACACAAATTGAAAGGGAAGGTGGTAGACCTCGTCTTAACGAAATGTGACGAGTTTCACCCCCCCCCCCCCTCCAAGGTTTGAAGCTATTTGGAAGTAAATATTCGTACAGAAGCAGTATCCAGGACTTATTCAGTTTTTCATCTTTTTGCCATCCTCTCATCCTGCTGGATATGTAATGGTAGAAGTGCTTTGGAAATCTAGCGAAAGTTGATGTTACATTCTTAAAGACTATGGCTATTTTTTTTTTTTTTTTTTTTTTTTAATTTTACTCCCCTAAGTTAAAAGACTGCTGGAGCATCTGCTGCGGTAACCTTAAGGAGCCAATCAAATTAATATCTGTATGTTCCTCGTCATTTTTTACATTTTAGTTAGTTTTAAATCACATATGTTTCTACTATCTAATAAATGTGTCATATGGAAATAGCTGTGGGACATGTATTCAGGCATCTGCCCCAAAACAGTCCTGACATTATTTTTTTAAGTTCTGCGTGTTCTGGGCAAGCATAATTAGTTATTTTCTTCTTCTTAGGTATCTCGCACAGTCTTTTAATTATGAACTGATGAAGATTGCCAATAAACCAAAATCGCTGGTAATGAATAGATGGTCTTTATATTTACGACACAAACCATATTCGAATATCGTTTAGATCGGGGTTATGCTGGTTTTCATAACACGGAACCCACTCTGGAATATAACTTTATTTTTATCAAGGCTTCAACAGAGGGACTAGTGTCTTGGAGATAGCCACCCTGACAATTTCATCTCAAGCCCCTATATGATTCTGTGCTGTCGCTGTTTTGTTTTTTGTTACATATGTTGCGATACCTTGAAAGTGTTGTGCGACAGTGTACCTTTACCCTACAGGCAAGTCAAGGACAAAGACAACTGAAACCTGAACTTTTCGCCCAGAAATGTTAATACAGGACAGAACCTTTCAGGTTAACATTACAGGCGAGAGCTGAAAGGTTTTCTTACCACGGGGTATCAGCTGGCAGAAACCCATTGATTTAGCTCTATACTGAAGTTATTTGACTGCACTAATATATCACGGCGATGAGCTATTCTTTTTCTTTCCTGTTATTGATCCGTCTTTTCTTCCAACGATGTGACGGCTTGATATGCACTGTATATGCTTCATCATAAACTTTCGGTTCTTCTTGCTTTATACTATCGTTCTGGTATCACTTGAATTTTGTCTTTTACTATGTATAATAAGCTGTTAAACACTCAACACAATTTTTATTAGCTAGATGTATCATCATAAGCTCAATGCTTCAAATACCATGCCATATTATTATTGCACATTTTGAGAAAGAGAGAGAGAGCGCGTCCTATTGATAGACAGACTTTCAAAAATAGCTTCATACTTTAAGTAGCTACTTTAAATAATAGAGAATTTAATATCACAACATTTGGAATAAACATAAACATTGCTGCATTGCACAGTTATTGGGGTTTTATGGCTGCTTTGTCTGTTACTTGTATATTTTAATTGAAACAGTTCACCAGCGTTGCAAGAATAATTTTTAAGATGTAAACCAGGATACTAGCATTAAATGTTCAGCTACATCTAGTTCAACGTTTTTTATAAGATCGTTCTCAACGTTTAATGCTTTAAGATTATGTATTCCGTTTGTAAACCTCAGCATTGTAAAATATAATTGGCAGGTACATACCATCTTGAAAAAGATCATTAAGGAACTAGTTTTATTTCCCTACCTAGGTATTTAATGTTTCCTCCAGCAAGAAACTGGTGAATATCAAGAAATTGCAGTGCATACCATAACGGAAGGAATAGTACCCAGTGAACAAATTTTGATATTTTCTCTCCGTTTTGTGGAACCCCATTGTCTGGCTAACATAGTGAGGCTGGTGTGTCTTTATTACTGCAGATATTACCAAGTTTATTGCGCTGTAAAGAGTCTTTCGAA
Organism: Tenodera sinensis; assembly: GCA_030765045.1. Taxonomy (NCBI): domain Eukaryota; kingdom Metazoa; phylum Arthropoda; class Insecta; order Mantodea; family Mantidae; genus Tenodera; species Tenodera sinensis. Next base: position 149,507,018 of record CM060966.1, read on the forward strand.
AGATCGTATATTTCTTCGTATACTGTCGCTTTATTTCAGGTGATATCTATCGAGATATGCTCGGGTAGGAAACTAACGATTGAATATTGCCACTATATCACCGTTTAATCACGTGGAAACCTTCTTTTCGAGTCAAAACCACATGGCAACCGATCCACTGGTCTTCTGCAATATAAATTGAACTGAGAATATGCGTTATTCAAAAACCGAAGATGAAGTTCAAAGAAGAATTCTGCACGCGGATTTGGCGATCCTGTTTTCACAAGTAGAATTCGCTTGCTAAGACTGCAAAATGCTCCACAGATAATTTTCAAAATCACGTTCTCCAAGAATTTACCAGAATATCTTCTCTTAAGGTGTGATCCTCTGGTTGCTCTTTTAACGCCCTCCAGGTCTATATATTTATTATTTTAAAAATACTCCTCGACTGCCCTTTGGGTGAAGTGGTCATCATGTTGGCTTCCAAACCCAAAGGTCATGGATTCGATTCCCAGTTACAGATAGAAATTTTTCTTTTAATCTCCAAATTGCGGAAGTCATGAATGAGGTTAATGTATTGGAATATAAGAATAAAGTCAACTTGTAGTTTAACGAGTTGCTAACACATTTGTCTTTCATGGCAGAGGCGTGGATATGATTAGAGAAACAAATACAGAAATGGCACAATAAACAATTAATCGCTTTCAAACCTCCCCAAGCTGAAACCCCCAACTTAGTTTCACTCCAAAGACGATAAAAGGGGGGAACAGGACGGGACGTTTACAAGGGAATAAGGCATATAAAATCACGGCCAGTACATCTTAAACATAAAAAGTGTTAGAATCATAAAATGTCTTGTATTTTCCATGTATAAGAAGTAATGAATAAAATGGAGCCTATGGAAATGTCCATTGTCCAAGTAGCAAACCAAAACATACTTGTACTTCAGCACCTAACCAAAGAAGCAAAGAAATTATTTTCGGTGCCGTAAAATAGAAATGAATGACAGCAGAATCTTGAATAACTAATAAAAGACTGTTTCTATATTGAGTGGTTAATGTTCCGGCTTCTCAACATAGGTTGGGGTTTGATTCTCGGGTTGCACCGGCATTTTTGTTTTGTTACATTCTTTGCCTGCCCTCCGCAGAATCTGGAATTACGAATGTGGAAGCAAATGTGTTTAATAATGAAAAACAGTAACAGCCAACAGCAAAAACATTCAGTCAGTGAGTTTGTTTCAACTCAAAGCCCCCCCCCCCCCCCCCCCGTCATAGCCCAAGAAGTTAAAGGGGCAGTGCAAATGAAACAATTTCAAAGTGATGAATGTGAATCCTGCTAGTTCATAAAAGAACTACAAAAAGCAATATAATAGAATGTTGTTTGACTGTTTCCATGGCCGAATGACCAACATGGCACGTGAAATAACAGCTATGATGCGAGTGACTTTTTTGTACACAGAAGCACCATGTCGTCGAGATCACACGTCATCACTAGAATACGTAATTTGTTGGCAATTAGCATTCCAGTTTCAGAGGCTGCAAGTGGATGGAAGTGATTCAGGCATGCACATATCACATCAAGCTGCTCAACACAAACATGTCCAACACGAGTACAAGCTCCAGCAAAGGGTTCCAGCATGTGGTGCAATCTACATCAGTGATATAGATATGGAATCAGATATGTGCGGGCTTGCGCTAACCAGTTAGAAAAGCTTAAATCATGTACCAACACGTGATCGACAAGCAGTTTATCTCCATCACCATTGTTAGGATGTTCAAATCGGCTCGATAAATCTTTTGAAGTACCGAATAGTTGCTTGCCATTCTATATTTAATAAGTGCAAGTAGGTATAAAACTTGCGTTTGCTCAAAAATATTGCATTGTTCATTCCTTTGGTTATTTAATCATTGCTTTTTTATGTATTCATTTGAAGTTTCGCTAAACAGACTGCATGAATCGGCTTACTAATTTTTTAGTAGACAAATTATTTGGTTTATATTATCCTACCAATTTGCAATACTATTTGTTAAATTGTTTTAACGTAGAATTCGCAACATAACTGTTTAGAGTCCCATTCCAACAATATGGTGTCCATGGAGCATAATGTGCAAGTCATGATTTTGTGACGCAACGCAACTTAGAATATTTAGCGTTTTTCCATCTCTACTTCACATTTTGCTCAATTTGGCCCACGCCTCATTGGTCTTCAAACAATGCAGAGCTGCATTAAAAATACAATAATGCAAATCTGAATTTTAAATTCGAACCTGTAACTTTCCCGCGCGTTCATTTGTGCATATCGGGAAAGTAGGTATGTTAGTGCTGATTTTCTGATATAAGCTGTGATACACAAGGAGTCTATGCTGCAATATGTGATGGGATCCTCGACCTATGCGTACACGCTCTGACAGTTACAGACCCCTTTCTAGTATTTCAGAGCGCACAAATTAGGCACCGAATATGTGAAGATGTCTAATCCCTCGCTCCCGCTGCTCTTGAGCCATAAATATGCAGTTCACCGGTTTTGAGGGAAGCATTTCTACGAGTTGCGTGCGACAGTTTATGCGCACTATAACCTGTAGTAGAAGTAGAGGATAAATGGCTTGTTAAGGCGAATCCTCGTGTGTAGGGCTATGTTGAGCAAATATTCTCTTCCAGTCACACCTAAGACTCCATTGCTTACTTAAACTTAATAGTGCCGCTGTTCTGATTGTGCTTCCGTTTTAGCCTATTCTGCTCAAAGAAGGAATGAGAAAAAGACGGAGTGCAGTTCCACATCTTGAGCGCATGGCACCGCTTCTCTATACTACTCTTCAAAATGCTTTGTGTCGACAAAGAAGTTATTAGTTAAGAATGAGAACAAGACAAGCTACTGCAGAACTCATTTCTCAAATGATTTCAAAATTGCAGAACATCTTTTTTATATAAGATGACGTAATTTCCTTCTCGCTCTATAGAAACTGTAAGAAGTCTGAAGTCATCGACTGGAGCAAATCTTTAGATGCAAAATGCTGTTTTATCAAACCATCACCACATTTTGCAATGGTACCGTGAACATAATTAATCTTTGGTAGAGGTTTGTGTACTCCTTCAGCATTAATTGCCCATGAACTACTGGAGTTTTTCGAGATAGGATAGAAACTGATGAAAAAAAGCCCGAAGTAGTTTGGCGCTCATTTTTGCATGGCAGGAAAAATGTCTAAACATGAAACTTGTTCCAAGCGGCTATAGAGCCGGATCTCCAGGAACGACACTCACCCGTGGAGATGCGACTTTTATTTAGAATCCCAATTTCACATAAAAGTACAAGCGTTCCTGCTGTTCCTGAGAGAAAAGCGCTTCAGCCTTATAAGACTTTAAAGAAAAACATGTCGACAGTCTACACGCCATTTCTTCTTGTAAAATATTCAAGAGTCCTCTTGAGCTGACAATGAGTAGTTTGTCATGCTATTGTCGACTTAGCTGCACAAAATCAATAAATTTATTGTGTATCGTGATTTTAAAGCTGTAAGTGAAGATGGAATTTTTCTGCCAGTATCCTTCTTTAGGAACGTTAGCAGACAAGTGAATGAAGCAACTATGTAAATCTTTTAGTTATATTACTATAACTAATGGCATATTTACAGGGAGTTTGCCTTACAATGAATTCACTGGTTAACAATAGTGCAGCACTGTCTTATTATGTTCCTGACATGTTGAAAGCCCTGGAGTATTTTATTAAATTAATAGTGCAGTTAGAGTTGTTATTTACACTTTTTTTTAAATAATTGTTTAAAAAATTCTGCTTCCATTCTAAGTTTCGCGTGTCTGGAAACCCTGAATTAAAATACTTTCAAATTTTAAATTATAGATAATGAAGAATTTAGTGTATCCTGTCTTTATTAATCTGCTGTCTACAGTTTTGATAAATACAACTTAGAACATGCTTTGTTATGGGCATTAATTCGAAGCTAGGTTGTATAAACTGAATCACTTGAAAATTTTAATTAGAACGTCGAATATCCGTAATAAAAGTATGACACATTGTTACTTTTTTTTTTCTTTCTTTCTTTCTTTCGTTCTTTAATGTAGAAGAATTATGCAGATCAGACATTTGTTTATACGTTAAAAAAATAAACCACAAAAACAGACTGGTTTCCTACTAAAATGTGTTAAAATAACAAAGCATGTTAGTTTTACAATGATAAGCATCCTTATCACAGTTTGCGTGAACAAAAGAAACAGTTGTTGGTGAGTAGCTTGTATTGTCAGCGATTCAGTTGTCAAGAAAGCAACAACGCAGCGCTTGTTGGCTTCCAACGTAAGATGAATTGAGAATAAGTAGAAGGCGTTTTGTATTGGAAAGTAAATAGGAAAGGAAAGACTACGATAATTAGTACTGTGTTTCTCTCAAGAGAATGTGACTGTAAGGAATGTGTTTGATACAAGTCTAGCGTTTTCTATCAGAAGATTACGTCTAGAGTAGTTGATGTCAAACACATTTCTTACAGCCATGTTCTCATGAGGGGAACAGAGTAAATGTAGATACATGCATTTATAGCATCATCCTGAGCTGCCTGTGTTACTGTTCCCCCTTCCCCCACCAGAGAGAATACCGCTCAGAGGTTTTCTTGTCAGAGGCCTACAGTATGTTTGCAAGCAATGAAAAAATAGAGAGATAAAATCATCTAGCTGGTGTTTAAAACTTATGTGGACATAACAGCTAATTGTAAGATGATAAAAGCAGTAAGTGGAACGAACCCTTACCAGTTTATGTACTCCATATGGATAAGAAAGAAAGGGGAAGGAATTCAAATTGATTGAATTGATCCCTCCGCTCAACTGTTTCAACCTTCTCAGGTTTTAAACTTGGATTGGTTAAAGCACAGAAAACTGTATCGATTAAAGCAGCGCAGCACACCATATAACCAAGCGAAGGAAACCCAAGAACAAAGCCAGTCAAGGTTGTCTCACTTGGCAGTATTTTGGCATCTAAGCGTGATGTCCATCTAATACTAACGTGTGCTATAGATGGGAGTGATCCTAATGCCCATAGTCAAAGAAACTTAGGCCGAACGGCATCACCACAAAACCATCAAAGAATGGCATTAAACTTGAAGTACCAGCACTAGCGTTATATCAATGAACTGAGATATAAAATAGTTCACCAGGTTTCCCTCCAATGCATTGCGTTTGCATGGACGGAATCCAAGTAAACAGCTTCTGTGATGTAACGTTCACAAGCTAACAAATAAGCTGATGTATTACGCTTGGGAGCGTTGAACAATTCAGTTGATAAACTAAAGTCAGCAAACTCCTGGTTGTGTAGGAAGCTTTCAATGCCCCGGCATTGTGCTGCATACGTTATATTTCATCGTTTGATCCACACTGGTGTTGGACGGGATAAGCTGTGTTGATGCAATGTCAGTTCTGCAAACCATCAAGGGAGCTTTAGCTTGCGAATTTTGTCCGTTATTTCCTGCCAGTCGAGCTGTATCCTTCTAGCGGATACGTTTCAGAAGTTAAACCAGCTCTTCGCTTGAAAAACGCAATTTCTCGACATTCAACTTCCATTTCGTAACTTGGTACTGGACTCACATCCACTTTTATATTACCTTTCGGTAAATCATCAATGAAAACTACGGCTGTTTCCAATATTTACAGCTAGATTTTTGGGCATAATCTGTAAACCTGAAAACTGGCGAATGTTTTCTTGATAGCAGAGGTACACCCCTGTCGTGAGAAGGTTGCAGCTCTTAGTGTTTATCCGGAGTTGTCCGGTTGAGCCTTTTTTTTTTACCCTGTGATTTTTCTGTATTCTAAAAAATTGTCGAGTTCTCCTAATTCTTCGCACCCATAGCCATTTGAACAATCATTTTCCGCGGCGCCGTGGCCGAGCGGTTAGCGCGCTCGCCTACCACCTAGGCGGCCCGGGTTCGATCCCAGGGACCCGCATGTGGCATTCGTGGTGGACGAAGCGGCTTCAGGGCGGGTTTTCTCCGGGTGCTCCGGTTTCCCCCGCCATCTCATTCCACCGGTGCTCCATCTTCATTCCATGTATCATCAGTGTCACCGCCTGCGGTGCCGTAGTAGTAAAAGTGGGCGTTAAACACTACAACAATCATTTTATCATGAATGATTACTTAATTTCCCTAATCTGAGACTGTAGTAAAAGAGGATAAATAATCAGTAAAAAAGTTAATACCAAATCATCCTGTACATGGACAACCAGGTCCTTTTAGTTGCCATAATGAATCTAGGTCTACCACAGCTTCGTGTGCCTTCACTTACACATCTTGGGCAGATGACGCAATGAGGTTGGGGTGGTCACTATGCTGCTTTTTCTCGACACTTTTAGCGTGGTTATCATGACCAGAAATGCTACTTTTCCACTGCGTAGCTCCGCAGTCGGACCTCGAAGACTTCGCAAGGCTGAGTGAACCTTGTTATCTGGCATCCCAGTAGGGGATGCTACCCTCGTACTGCAATCAGTATCGCCACCATGCCTCTATGGGGGACTACATTTAGGAGCAAGTGGAAATTTTAGGGTGAGACAACCTTTTTACAAATATAAATTTCGAAATTTGTAGGACTGAACTGTGGTGCATACTGTGTAAAATGTTTAAATGTCTAGTTATGCTGATATTCGTTGGTCGAGCTTAGAAATTAAGGTTAGGGTTTTAGAAGCGAAGTTTCTAAAGATTTGGAAGTGTTGCCCGTTTTACCCCTCAAATGAATACTTAACAAATATATGAAATATAAACTTTTGCCATGTAAATTATATCATGCTTCAATTGTGTTTGTGTGTCTTTTTCCTGTGCATTCAACTAGATCTCAAAATACATATATTGCACGTCTCTACTCGTAACAGCCTCTAGGGCATGATTTTCCGGAAATCACTAATTGTTAGACTCTGCTGTACACAAACAAGGATTACGCAATTTCATGTAGTGATTTTTAAGGCCATTTAGTTCCCCAGCAGTAGGCCATGTTCCCCCCAAAAAACCCTTCAGTGGTAAAAATATTTGGCGCGCGCACACGTACACGCAGTGTTGTGTATCCCATGAGACCAGAAATAAAAGGAACAATGCATGCTGATTGTTATTCGTGTTTTGTTCCAGTCTGGGTCATCTGGTCGTCCCGTGTGGCGCTTTTCCGTCAAATGTTTACTTTCATCCCAATGCAGCACATGCTTTTAATTAGCCCCGCGTATAGGAGTGTATTTAATTTGAAATGGCTTGAAACCAGAGGTAAATGCAGACGGAAAAGTATAATAGAAGTGATACCCCAATCTAAGGTTCACGTACCCGCTTTAGCAATAGGGGTAAATGGGTGGTCAAATAGTCAATAACGGATACAAAAATAACGGGAATCGTAATTCATTCACTGCGCATGCGTAGATCAACTAGAAACTATCCGTTCTCGCTGCATTACATAATATTGCACGAACCTTGAGGGAGCATGTCAACTAGTCTCCTTACAAGACTGCCTCTAGTCTGGTGATAATTAACATGCCAAACTCGAAATCCAGAGGTACCGGGTTCGATTCCCGGCTGGAGGGATTTAAAAGGAACGAGAAGTGTAAAGATTTCCCGGTCCGAGGGGAGATTAAAGTGAATCCTAAAACAGCAAACGTTTGTAGTTCTTGCTGGTTGGTCTCTATCACGATTACCTGGTAACTTTGATGACGTAGGTTTTCAGTTTGTTGCGTCATTCTGGTTTGTCAATATACCCGTGCTATTTGATGGAAAGGGTGAATTAGCATTCCACCAGGAACATAAATCTCTGGCATGTCTTATGGGCGTAGCGTCAGCCTACCCTTTGCAGTTATGGCAAACGCAGACATTGACGATCCACACACTAATCAAGGGAAGTGGCTCATGCAATGCGGGGTATCTATGTCGTATGGCGCCGTAGCATTTCATTACTACCTATCGGTTAGAAGCATCACAAGGTTGATCTGAAGATTTTTACAGAGGATTACTGGGAAAAGCTGATTAATGGGTGCGAAAGAGATCGATAAATGAGCTCTTGACAAGCGAAACTTTTGTACGTCTCGTTTTTTTTTAAATCTGCAATTAATAAAACTTCAAGCACTGCCTTTATATTTTTGTGATACTAATACTGGCGTGTAATACCCTATTCCGTAGACATGTACGTTTTATGTTATGTTTCACTAAAGAATGGCTTTACCAATAACGGTAGCCAAGGTCGTTAAGGCATGGGCTCGTAAACAAGAGGTCTGCGATTCAAGCCAGCCAGGACAATCCTCCCTGGCTGAGGGATTTTCAGCCTTTTCCCCCCCATAATTGAGAAACACCGGGGAGGTGCCATGAACTTAGAACATTTTCTTTCCAAATTAACATTTTGTCACGACATGTGGTGCTGCATGAACTAAGAACGGGGGTTAATAGTAGCAGGGCTCTAAAGCGCACAACTGAATCACTGTTAAGAAAAAAGAAATTAAAGAATGGTTGGATCGATGAAACCTAATAGGTAACATCCACCAAGTCTCATTTAAAGAATGGGCTCTATGACAACTTAATTATAAGAGAGTACAGAGTAAGAAAAATAAGAATATCTGTAATTCTAAATCTCGTATCGTTATTTTACCTGCTATGGGGAACAGGTAGGTACCACCACGGGTAGCCGAGGTCTTTACGGCACGCGTCTCACATCTGTTTTTATTTTCCCTATGTCATCGGTTCCACCTTAAACATAGATCTGGAACGTTTTCTCCACCAATTTCTGTTCCCAATGTTTTTGTTTATTACATGGGTGCCCACCGGCTGTGGTGTCGTATATAATAAGATTGATCGTTAAGTGTGTGTGATGTGTGAGGGGGGAGAGAGAGAAATCTAAGCGCGTGTGTGGGTGGGGGGGGGGAGGCATTGATAGGTATTAATCGCGCAACAACGAAATTTTGCGGTCATTTACGTCATAATACTTAACATGGTTCTGCCTATATCTTCTAAGAAGTAAATTTTTCCAGCAGCCAGTTTGTCTACCTCGTGGTTTTACAGTTAAACGTCACACAATAATAAAAGGGATTTATAAAAACGAAAAGTTCTCTTTATAGAAAGTTTTGGGAAAAATAAAAATATTCAAGGTAAGTAGTTACTTGAAGAAAAACCTTCTTCTGTTTTAGGAAAACGCTCGAGTTTCCACTTTCGAGTTATGGTGTTCGTTATAGAATTCACGGAATTTTTTTCCTCTGAGATAGCTTTTAGTAATGAGTCAAAACATTTCTTTGACATTTCTTAGTCGAATGCAATAGATATGGTCTATCTTTTGTTTTAATTTTTGATTAGGTTTTCATTTTTAAATTGACTTTTTCCTCCTCTGGTTGAAATGAACCGCAAAATGTTAAAAATACCGTGAGAACTCAAAATTGCGCAGGCGTGAGAATCTAAGGGAACGTCAAGCGGGAATTTCGGTAGGAAAGTGGAAGAGGTGTTTGTGGCGGTCCTTTCCAAAGGGCACAACGAACGTGATTAGCAAGCCGTGCACGTGATGGGAGGACGGTGCCAGTGACCGAAATTCGCGGGAAGGAACGCCGTGGAAATGAACGGAGGGGGAAGTCTGGCGTAGGATTGGACCCGACCACGTGGGTCGTCATGGAAACGGGCGGGAGCCCCCCCTTGCAAGTGGTGCTGGTGGCAGTCGGGAACCAGATGTCTAGGGGGGCGGCGTCCGAAGACATGGAGGTGCGCGAGTGTGCCCGGGTGTGGTAAAGCCTTGCAAGATTTGGTGTGTACGGTAGGATCGTGCCACTTCTTCATTAGTGCATATCACCACACTTTGAGAGCATGCCACATTGCACTGGTTACACTACCAACAAAATGGAGTATCTCATTGCTTGTGATTTACAGCAGGGCTCGCGTGTTTGCTGGTGGTTTGTTTCACGCCGCTCTTTATTTTGACTAGATCGCGTTGTGGTCTTCATTTATACCAGGTGAAAGATGCTTGTTGTGTAGGTCACAGTGGTGCAATGTCTGGTTCGATGTTGAGTCTGCTTAATCCCTATCCCGGGGGATATTTGTGATTACGCAAGTATTTTATTGCTGTAAAGGTATTAAACCGTAGTCGCCTTGTGCTCGTGTCATCACCACGGCCAGAAATAAGGCAACGTTTGAGCAGGATTTTGGTGCAGCTGGAATAAAGGGGGCGTGCCCATTCTGCGAGACGTAGCAAGGGTGAAGGGGGTGCGGACAGCTGTGTGGCCAGAATAGCAATGCACGCGTTTGTGTAAAAAAGTACACTTCTATCACCATTTTATATCCCCGTCATCGACTCTCTCATTACACCACAGTGTTGTGCAATACCGTAGCTATAAGTAGTTCTGCAGTGTACAGTCCGTCCAGGAATGTAGCACAAGGCTTGAAGGGACGGTGTTGTTAAAATCACATTTTCTTCCATTAAACATTAAATACGGATCTGTGAACTAAGCATATCTGTTTAAGGCTCACTCCGTAAGGGAAATGATACCTTTCATACTCTCATTGAGTGTTAAGGTAACCTACGGTAAAAAAGAAATAGCAAACGTTGAAAAATACTAGTTTTTGTTAGTAAATTAAAATGTAAACCTTATATTTTAAATTGTAGAAAGAAATATCTTCCGGGCTGTTATATTTTAATACATGTAATGAATATTAAAACTAAAGGACATTGACGTGAAATATTTTCTGTTTTAAAAGTATTTTGTATACTACTATAATAATTGGTGATCCCTTAGTTACTAGGCAACAAAAGATATATTATGTATTCTAACAAAACACGCTGTCAAAACAAAATGTTCAGTGTAAGTGGTCCCGCGTTCGATTCCTGACTAGGGGGTGGGAATTTTTCTCTAGCCAAGATTATTCCCTATCCTCCCCATAGTCTGGAAATGTGAATGTGTGTGTGTGTGTGTGTGTGTGTGTATATGTGTGAATTTAATGCATAAAAACCCTAAAGACTCGAAACCGACTATTAAACGATAAATGAGTAACACCATTGTCGATAGGCAATAGGTTCTACAGGAGAAGCCGCCGAAATGACCATAGGAGTTAAAGGCGGGGATATAAATGGAACATAAAAAATACTGGGTCAACAAAACGTAAAATACACTTAAATGATAACCGTCTACATCTTATTTTCTTGATAATATGCATTAAAACAAACAAACAAAAAAACGTTCTCCCTTAATTGATAGTTATTGTAATATTACAACCGTTACAATGTGTAATACTTATTGGAGGCACATTTCCTCTATCATTAGAAGTAGTTTTTCACAACTTCGCCTGTAATTGTACAAGGAATCTTCATTTGCGTCTGCTTCATAGCCTAAATATTAGTCCTTGAATTTCGTATAACTACATAAATTAAGTTTCCTTGACTCTTCAGGAAGCATATTAATAGTTGCCTCTTGGACTACTTCTAAAAATTTTCTTTATAAACCGTGAAAATCATATTCTTACTGCAAATTTACATGTGAAACTAGCATCCGAAATTGCAGAATATATCAATGTTTGTTAATGTATTGTCTTTCTGTTTCTTCCCCTTGCTTTTCTTTTCTCTTTCTCTAAACATATCGTTTCCGCAATAAATATATTTCATTCAATATATAAAATAATGTAGGCATGTTACAAAATTAGGATCAGTAGCTGCTATTCTAAATATTTATTAATAGTTAATAGTGTTGCTGTTTCTTTAAAATGTCAAATATAGTACAGCGTTGAAAATATCTCTTTCTCCCGAGGAACAAAAACTGTTAAGATAACGCTACATAATTTTCATATTACAATTTTCTGTCAATAGCTGTAATCGAAAGACTAGTAAATCGTTAAGAACTTGAGATACGCATTTAAATTTTGCTGCAATATCACTTAATACCAAGATGTATTTATGTAGTTAACAGTTCAGTTCAGTAGAACTGTAAAATTTGTGCATTTCACCGGTCTGCTTAAACGTCTAATGCTGTTTTCTCACAAATTACAAAATATGTGCCTAAGATTATATCCTCAATCAAGTTTAAGGATGAAGTGTTAACGACATTATAACAAAATATAGTGGAAGAAATCGTATTTTATTAAATTGTTTTTAACGTTGTCCTTTAAAAACTTTCTTTAACGTACCTATTGAAAAACGTAGTGATTTTTCAGGCCTATAGTGTGGTTTACTATTAGACATTATCCACCATGAACTGCATATTTTAGGGAAATTGGGAAGCATTCCTTGTATTTATATCAAAGCTTTATTTTTTAAATAATGTGCTCAGGAACTTCAACGCTGTAATGTATTGTTGAGAAGGTAAAACATTATATGAAATTGCATCCAGTTGGTTAAACCGAAACAGGTTCTAGGTTATAATTATAATCCTTGATATACCTGCAGGATGTAAGAAGAAAATCAGGGCTCCAATTCACATTAAAAGGATTATTTAAATTGATCAGTACTATTTTTATTTTTCTCAGTTTTATTTAACGTAATAAAATATGCACATTTTAATCTCCGATAAGGAAACCTCTGTATGTTTAAAAATAATTTCCCAGGTTTTGGAAAAGTTATAAATGTCAAATCCCGATATTCGATACACTGCGTCATACAGCATGCTGAGGGAGACAGTGACAGCCGTGAACGATGTGCAACACACACGCTAGAAAAAAACATATGCAAATGATCCGATTTTGTAGTAGACAAGCGTGCTGCTATATACCATACATGCTATTCTGGGTTTAACCCCGAAGAGAGAATTTCGTGAGAGAGGGAGGGAGGGGTGGAAGGGCATGAGATGAGTGGGTGGGGGGGGGGGGGAGGAAGATGATTTAGGCATACGCTGTATACGTACACACGGGCCTTTTGCTGGATATTACTTGCTTTTCTTCAGGGGCTAAAAGAATTTATTTCCGGTGAAATCTTAAATGTCGAATTTTAGAGTGAAATGCAGTACTTCTCGATCTTCTACCGCGTGTTCAAGAAAGTCTAAACTCTGTATCTACCTAAAACAGAGATCTGTTTAATTTATTGACATAGTAGTGTACATAAAGTTATGAATTAATTTATAAATGGTTATTACTTCCATACAAGTAGAAAAAGAGGATATAAGAATAAGATAATTTAGAAAATTACTTAGAAAATATATTTGTTACATGCTTTTATTTACAGAATCTCAAAAGAAAATTGATAAAATTGATATTGAAGCAGGTCTTACAAATGTATAGCCTTTTGATTTCTCGGACTACATTATTTCGCAGCCAGTGACACGACACAAGGACTATAGCTGCCCGACTGTAAGTGCCCGTTAATCCAAAAAAAAGGGAAAACTGGCTTCTCTCATCGCTAATTTGGGACATGAATTCATAACTGCAATATTATACCAGCTCCCCTGACGATGTATGTCAATAATATACTGTAGGTAAATGTCTAAATAAATACGTAAATGGCAAAACAATCACTAAAAACGATAAAGAAATTACCTAAAATGGAAAAGGTATAAAATGATTGATGTAATAAATATCCATTTCCTTAATCTCTTACCTCTGATAGCACTTGTGTACTCGTTATCAATGCCTATGATGCAGCAATTAAAAGATAACGTTATCAGAATCGGGGTCCTAGTTATCAAGTGCTGCTGTATGCAATAAGAAGGGGCGTACATCACATAAAATATTTGATTGCATTAGTTACATAAAAGAACGAGTGCTTTGACAAATTCATGTCGACATTCGGCATCTAAAATACATTAATGAGCTTCAATAACTTGAAAAATGACGACGAGAGATGAAGTTTTAAACCATGCAGTGTTCGCCAGCTGCACACAAAGAATTATATCTTCAAGCTTCACTGAATACACGCAGCATGCCTATCGGTTAATTTTGTGCGCATAAACCGTGTGAAGAAGGCGTTATGTAAACACAGCTGTACACATAATCAGATAGTGGTATGGTTGCGTGCTGGAATACTTAATTGCCTCAAATACATGATGTAATGAAAAACGGCTGTGATGCGATTCCACAAAACTGTACGTGCTCTGAAGTGAGGTTTTCGTGACGAACCGAAAGCGTGTCTGAAAGCGTGTAGATAACAGTCGTGTTTTTCTATGCTCGACTGCACTGGTGTGCAAGTAAGCTCAGAAGCCGCTTTTCGTGAAACCTCTCCTACATCCTTTGTAAACGTGCACCTTCCGTTTCCATTGTTTAAAATGAAAGTGATCCCGTTATTGTTCATAACCAGCAGAGGATATCCCCTGAAACACACGTGCGTTTGAATGTGCAGGGGTTGAGATAACTCGTAGAATTTTCTATTGGAATCATAAACTGGCAGTAAGTGGTCCATTAACATTACTCCTCAAATACGGATTGAAACCGACCGTAACTCTTGCTAGTTTGTAGTATTTATTACCTGACATAACGCTGGTGTTATCTTTCCCAAACCTCAGGAACAGGTGACCTATAGCGGTGCCCGTCCCTTAACGACCACATTCCAAGCAGCTGTAAACCTTTCCCCCAAACCTTCTTGAGCTGGTAATGACGTGAACACAATAGAGAGCGAAAGAATCTGATATTGCCACAGTTGTGCATTCAGGGCGTTGTTAAAGATTTTGACTGTTGCGTTACATCTCAGAGTGGCCAAAGTAAAAGACGTGACAACACCGTCCACGCGACCAGTTGGCACTTGAAGACAGTGAGAAGAGCACGGCCGTTAAGGCATGGGCGATGCTATACATGACATCACCAAGCAACATGTAAAATATAGTTGAGAATCAGAGCGACTGCTGCTCTAAGGAAGTCCAAATGTAATTGCAAAGCACCTTCTGGCCAATCCTGAAGTGAGATTTCAAAGTAAGATGCAGTTTTTATGTAAAGGTATTCGAAAGTGGGGAGAGCGCAATCTTGTAGTATGTGCTCTCATATTTAATTTCAAACGCAACTTGAACGGGGATAAAAAAATATTCTCTTCATTTGAATTCCATATTTTCTTTGTTGCTATAAGATAAAAGTCAGCTGTTAAATGTTTGCATGAATACCTATAATTGACTTTAAATAAGCCCTCTTTAAGGTACATCTTCACGTTGTAAATGGCGATTTTTTTTTCTTCAAAATGTTCAACTTGTTTATTTTTATGTCATAATAGCCCTGACTTCCTAGTTTTCAAAAAGTATAGTTTGCATGCTGTTGCCACAAGTGTGTTTAAGTTTCTACAATCAGATTAGCCTGGGCAGGTAACATTGTAGAAATTTCTTTCCCATATTTCTCGAAATTAAAAATGTTCATTTTTACCTTTCTTAATCTCAAGGAAGTGCTCTTAAAATTATGCTACACACCTCATTCTTACATCATTTTGAAACTTAGGGAGTGATGTGAACCAACAACTACATAGATTACGAAAACTCTGTAGCCCTTTAAACGAAAATTCAGTTGGTAAAAAGAGGAATTTTGAATTTCAAAGTTCATAACTTCTTAAACCGCTAGTTTACTTGATATAATTGAGGCTCAAATCTTTGTACGAGTTCAGAGAAACAGATTGGTGTATTAAAGTCTGAAGTCTGTATATTGTTATAGAAGCTACAGAATTTGAAAAAAATGACATTTTCAATTTTGATTTTTTTAGTTTGCCCCAAAAATATGTTTAAGTATTGGTAGTGTAAATAGTTTCAGTTCGTTATGCTACAAAAAATAAGCTTTTTTTTTTTGTCTTACAAAGAAAAATGTGATTCTGAAAGTATTGTTTCTCCTGAATTCAAATATGATATTGGTCTTTCCCTATCACGCAAGGTTTTCGAGAGATGGCATTTATAATTTCAAGCTCTTTAATATTTCCTATATTCTTAGCTACAAAATATTCAAACTTTCACATTCACCTAGAAAGTAAGACATGACTATTTTCTGCTGTATTTTGCTTGCGGAACACCCCTCTTGATGGTCCAATATTAATTGTTCAGCCATTTGCCTTGATACCTCTGTTCCAAAGCTGAAATCTCCTGACCACATGCTCCTGCTCATCGCACCAAGATTGTCCGGGAAGAAATGTAGGTCCGACTGCAGGAAGTGCACTTTTAAGGACATATTGCAACCGAAATTACAAAACACTAGGCCATTTTCTTCAGAAAAATAGTCTTTAAAATTGAGAATGACGATTACGATAAGTACGTATTGTATTCTTTTGAAGAAGATTCCACCCTTTTAGCCGGGAAGCAAGCGTTTCAGACTGCGTTTGTGCAGTCTATACATGTCTGAACATGCACAATAGTAGCAGTGATGCCATTTGGGTTAGCTCATTTGGTTCCATCATACAATGCTCTAGGAGCTTTTATTTTACAACAAATGGACGGAAAAAATATTTCCTTTAGAAAAAATTGAAATAAAAAAAAAAAAGAAACTGTGGATGATAGAGAAATTCCAATATTCGAAATCACGATGAAACACTGCATTAAGTACAACTATTTGTACTCTTCTTTCCCTGATTACCCTCCCCTTATGTAGGACTTACACCCCCTAGCACTTGCAATCTAGTGCCTAGGGTCAGACGCCTGTCTGGGAGCAGAGGGACCTCTGGACCAGACAGAGTGAAGACCTGGAAGCAGGTGGTCAGCCAAGCACCAGGTATGATAGTGAGGAAGAGGATGGTATCAAATGCAGGCGAAATGGATGATTGGAAGGGTGATAATGAAGCAATTTGAATGAATGGCGGGGGAAACCGGAGAAAACCCGCCCAGACGCCGCTTCGTCCACCACGAATACCACATGCGGGTCCCGCCTAGGTGGTAGGCGAGCGGTTTATTCGTACTCATGAGACAAAAATCATGTTGACCAGTGTTATTAGAGAAAAAATGTTATAAAAATTCTGGCTTAAAATATAGGTTTTTGTTCCCATCGTGAATATGTATCTTAAATGCAATTTTGGGTTTTTTGAAATATTGATAAACAGCAAAGGATGGTTCCCTTAAAGTTTAACATTTTATATCCGTCATTGCTAATTTTGATGTTACATGGAGCAATTAAACTTCGGAACCAGAACATTATCCTGACTATTTTAGAACGTATTTATTTCTGACACAACTCGGTATCCACTGCCTCTTACTATTTGACAGTAGCTCGTTTTTCTAAAATACTGAAGGTCACTAACCAGAATGTTGATGTCAGAGGTTAGGTTGTAACTCTGGCTGCAGTTCTATTATTGCCGCACACATTAGAATAACATGCGACATGGCTTTGCTCCGTGACCATTTATCGCAACTATGGTCTCGACTTCAGTGCAGATAACTAACTCGCAATGCATTTCTTTTCCTGTCCTGTAGCTGACATCTAGAGCAAGCGAGTGCCGTAGCAAAAATTAGCGTCTTGTTCCGTTTCCTTCCATTGAAAGAACGAAACGTGGCAACGTTCCCCTGACCAGGGTTGCCAATTGAGCGGCTTTTCCACCAGAACTAGAGGTTTTGTCTACTGGTCTACTGACGAAAAAGGCTTTTAAAGTGGTGGTCAATAATAAATCGGCTGTCTCTTTTCCCCCTACCTTTCTTTTTTATCCCACTATATGAGTGCGTACTGATGATATCTATTCATTTTCTAAACTTGGATTGTGCATTTTATAACACATTATGCATTCCCCACTTCCTTGACAAATTCACATATATTCATACGTACTAGTCATGTAGGAAATGATTCATTTATACTCTACGTTATTCGGAATACGTTTTTCCTAGCAATTGTTTCAAATTAAGAATGAAACAACATTTAGATATTTATTCATGATAACAAGCTTTTTGGCATGGACAGAAAAGAGAGCGACTGCCTGTGTAGTCGAGTGGTCAGCGTTCCGTTTACGCAGCTCAGAGACTCCGGCTTCGATTCCCGGCTGAGCGGGCATTCTTCTTCAATTAGAAACATTCAGTTTCCTCCGCAGAATCTAAGTATGAATGTAGAAGTGGGTGTTCGCGCACATGAAATCATCTTGAGGATTTACCAGGAAAATGCGAGTCAGTTGGAGAATTTAATGTCGTGCCGGCATGTTGCCGTGGTAACTCAGTTGGTAGAGCAACCGGATGGAGACCGTAAGACCCGTTATTCAAATCCCGACTATGGCGTTGAAGTTTTCAGTCTCATTCTACTTTTACAACCTGACCGTGTTAGATTGTAATATCTACTGATAGTAGTAGAGGATCGAAATTAAACTTAATACCAAAGGCAACGATAATTGCATATTTGTACTGTTTGTCTTTTGGGTAGACACCACCATACTTCTTTGCAGTGAGTAGCTGGAAGGGGTTTAGTTTTGAGTTGCCATGATAATCCGCGTTCTAAAATCTAGAGATTCTGCCTTAAAAGCGAGTTTTGGAAGGCAGACTAGGGGGATTCTAATATGATTGACAACTTTGGATCTCACCACGTAGTATATGCGTGAATAGTTGAACAGCTATGTGGTGCTGATGTTAACGTAATGAGCGCGGCAATTGTAGCAAATATAAGGTAGAGAATGATGTGAGCTCACGAAAAATATATTCGTGCATGTTATCGGAACTTCGGTAGGATTAAACGTTGTTATGCATTTGAATAAAACAATCAGTGAATATTATTTACTCATAAATTTAATAGCATAACCCAGATAATCTAGCTTTAACAATTGATAATTTCGTGGCTACTCCAAAAAGGGATTTAATTAGGGAAGACGCATTCCTTCAGAGGAAGATAAGAGGTGCGGCTATTAAATGGCAGAAGAATATGGTGTCATTAGATCAGCATGCCATATAAAAGATTTACCAAATATTATCACCGCCTTAGAGATACAAAGTTGACATGAACTGCTTTGATTACTAGTCACTTCAAAGCTGAAGAAAAATTGCATACCTTTTTTGGAGCTCATAAGTGTGAACGGTGACAGTACTTACAATTCTCATTTTGTTTTGCTGCGTACTGATTTATTACAGATACAGTGGCAGATTGATGTGACACTATGTCATAGTGAACTAATTTAGGCATGTCGATTAGGTATCGATGAGCATGGATTTTCTTTTACAAACCGTCACAAGATAAACTCACAGTTCAATTCTTTTCATAAATAATTTTAATTCAGAAGCAATCAGCTTAATTTGAACGTGGTAAGCAAGACTTGGAGAAGTAAGGCGAGATTGAGTGAGCGGATATTTTGACGATACACCTCGAAGAAATCGCGCCAAGTAAGCGTGATTTAGTTTCCAGTGTCAGTGAAACTATCAAAAAGTTAATGTCTTATGAAAAGCCAAGGGTGAGTGGGAGAGGACATCAGCTTTTGTGCTTAGATCTTGCTTACAATTACATGAAGGAACTGCAGCTTAATTGTCTGATCAAAGTTAACAGAATGGGCATTTACTTATAGGCCATGAGAAATCCATTAGAAGCCCTAAATCGAAACTGAAAGCTTGAGTTCGCAGCAGCACGGTTTCTCTCTGCCGTCACCAGGCAATTATCATCTATTTCCTGTGCAAATATATTTGTGGGATTGATTGAAAGCACCAGTTTCTTTGAAAAGGAGGGTAAATGGGTCCTTATTTGCTTACGGTAAGGTGTTTGGATTCCCCACACCCACAGAAATTGGTCATCCAATCCACATTAATAGTATATTATGCAACGAGACTATAATGGAGTAATTAAGATGCGAGTTTCCTAATTTTCATACGAGCGTCTTAATTACCGTTGTAGTTAAGCTTCATACGACAATTTATGCTCGACCATATACGTAATTTTATAGTTGAAATATTGTAAGATGTTGCACACTCACCAGGGACAATTACCTATATATTGCACCAGCTGATATATGGAGTTCTGCGCAGGCGCTAAACGTTCGTTTCATTTCCAGCACGTCACAGCTGCATAATAAAAATTACCTTGGAATGCTACGTAATATTGAAAAATAGAAGGTAAATATAAGTTATTTATTGTGCAATTAGTGAAATTAATTTTGGGACTGTGTTTAGTGCAATATTCTTGGAAGTTGATGCTGTATTGAGCTTAATTTGTGTTTCGTGCTTGTCCGACATTTTAGAGTTTTCTAAACTCGCGCTAGTTGCGTTTCGAGAATTAATCTATATTGCATGGGAATTCTCTGATTGGTGGAACACCTGTCCTTTAATTATAAATGAACTCTCCGATTGGATGAAGACCAGTCATTTAATGAACGTTTGAACATAAGGAGGTTCATTAAAGGATCACTATTAGACTTAATAATTAATAAATTTGGGTATGGTCAAACATAAACAATATGATACCTTGCTGGAGGACGATGCTCCCAGCTGTAGGAATTTCCGCCTCAGAATATCCCTGATACTGTTGTGTTTTGATGGTTACGTTGACTGGTCGCTTTAATTACATCCTTCCCCCCCCCCCCCCCCTCCCTTCCGCCGGACTCTTGTCTTTGTGATCGAGTTTTGAAAGCGTATGCAGTTAGACAATGATTTTCATCATAATTTCCGAAGACACAACATTGATTTTATGTGGAGAAAGCATCAGTCATCGAACGGATTTAGACACCCCTCAATATGACAGCTGTTGCCGCCAACTGCATGACATAACCTCTGGCAAACCTCGTTGGCTGCATCCCATAACATTGCCAGTGATTTACTCTCGGGAAAGTGCCATGGCCTCTGATCTCTAGGTGTGCTCCAGATGTTGCTAGGCAACGCTGGCTCATGCATCAATATCTGATCGTCATATGTTAACCGGTGCAGGCTGCATCTTGGCGTTATTAGTTTCGTATTCCAGAGTCACGGATAGAGCTGTCAAGTTGTAGTGCTTTAGGAACTGTAAATGACATATTTTTATGGTTGGCAGACCTTCAGCTGCGCAGGAGTTTTTGCTTGTGCGCTCAACTCCATGAATAAACAATAAACAGTTGAGGTTCTAACGCGTGCATTGCTTTACTTAGCAAATGTTAGTTGATTTGTTGTTTAGGCTCAAGTCCCAAGGCGTTAGAGGACATTCCGACCCTTGTGCTAAAATAATAGTGGAATGTAGTAGCTAGTGTATATATATACTATATATTATATATATAATGAATATAGAGGCGAGTGGGCTTATATTGCTAATCAATTAGGATATGTTGGTAGTGCTCTTAAATGGCTAAATCACCCATTTAAACTTTCGGGAACAAAGGCCGGGCAACGACGCCCAGAAATTTGTTTGCAGAGTGTGCGTAGTTGACTCCAGATTTTCTCAGCAGCCACTAGTAGCCAAATTTACATGTCAGTTCAAATTGAAGTCGTTCCGGCAATTAGTAGTGGATACAAACACTTGAAAAATGCCTATTTAATTCTTTCCTCAGTTTGCCAGTTCCCTGTTTGAAGTTGGTGTATCTTCTGTGCATATTTACAGTTTGGTTGTGTATTGATACCATTATGCTCTAGAGATTTGGTCTCCTGTCATGTGGATTTTTCACCTTTCATTACTATGTAACTGTGCTTTTTTATATAAATAATTGTGGCTGTGATTATTGAACGGCAGTTGAAGAATAATTCATAATGATCGTATCTTTATGAACTCGCTTTGGCATCCTTCAATATTATTATACTCTGAGAAGATATAGAAAGTTACATAGATGAATGTATCGACTCTGCTCTGAAAAACCATAAGTAGATTAACAAGTTTGAAGAACTGGTTCGTTTACTATAAAAAGCTAATTGTGAACCACAGTTAGTTGAAAACCAGGTGAGCGCATCTCAAGTTTTACAAGGCGAAAATTCTGCACACGTTTGTAGTGCTAATAAAGCTGCAAAGCTCTCGAGTTGAGCAATTCATGATAAATACTAAGAAGACAGCTTCAGCTTTATCCCTTATAAAAACAAACTACTGGTTATGACGATTCGCGTCACTTTCGGGTCATTGAGATCACTCGGAGGAATGCATGATGCTGTTTATAGAGTAGAAGAAAGCTATTATTATTATTATTATTATTATTATTATTATTATTATTATTATTATTATTATTATTATTATTATTATTATTATTATTATTATTATTATTATTATTATTATTATTATTACCACCACCACCTCCACCACCACCGCCACCACCACTGAAGAATAATGGACATAACTTTTTTCATGTTATAGGTAGTCGTCTCATTTCTTAATGAAAAAATTGCTGTCCCTTTTTCCGAATGTAAAAAATGCCGAAGTTATGGCCAAATGAAATTGGGAAGAGCAGAGTAACTCTATACATAATTATACAAGAAATGTCAAGGGAAAATTTGGATTCTGGTTACCTGTCTCACATTCAAGAGACCACAGTTCTAATGCCTGTGTAAGTTACCCGGTTAAGCCCTTTTCTGGGGGTTTCCCTTATCCTGAAACGCTGAATGTCGGATAACATTGATATCTATGGACTATGGACTCGGGACTCGTTTGAGTATATTTCACCAATTCCATTTATTCATTCCGATACGCCCTAGCCGGTGGACCCCCCTCCCCCTTCCAAATAGAGACGCAAATATTAGTAGCGTCAAACACTGGTAAGCAAACACTGATAGCTCTACTTGAAGTTCACACAAGCGTAGCCAATATCAAAATAAGGATATAACATGTACGAATATCAGTAATAATGTTAGAGAAAAAAAACAATTTAGAGTAGATAAATGGTGATCACATACTGCTGTCTTCCTCCCTGGTCTGTGACACCCATAATTGAGTTTTTATTACCGTCTAATATGCCCTTATTTATGCATGGACGGTTTTGAAAAACTTGCTACAAACTGCCTTACTATGAAACACAGATGTCAGTAATGGGAGAATTACTATACGTCATGCAGCTCCTTTACCTGTGCTGCCGTACTCATCTAATCTTTACCTAGAGACTTTGCACCTAAGAAGATATAAAGCGTGCATTCGTACATCGCTTTTTGTTCAAGAAATGTTCGTGCGTTCGCGGGACCTCGAAATACATAGTACTTCCAGTACATTCTTAAGGAATTCTGGATTGAATGTATTCGTGGTAAAAATGGGTGTGGATCTACGCAACATTTCGTTCTGTGTAAAATGAGAAATAAAACCAGTAAAATGCATGTTGCGCAGACTGCTCCATCATTTGCAGTAATCAGAAAAGGAAGAAGAAGAAGAAGAAAGTCAGCAGGTCACCTGTTCCCTTTCCATCTTATCGCCCCAAAAAGAGACCAGATTCTTGGAACCCCGTCAAAGTAAATAGAGCTATTCAGCAAAAGCTTTTTCCTTCAGAATGTGATTAAGATGTCTTGTGTTGGTTGTAAAGCACGTGGGCGGATTTCGCCGCAGGGTCGTCATAGACTCGCGCAAGTGCAAGATTTCCCTTTAAGTTGCGAGGAGATGGAATTTGTATGTTGCTGGTTATGTGCCCTTGGCATCATGCTTTGCTTTTTCAGACACGCATTCTACTTTTGGGGATTAGAAAGGAAAGTTGAGACAGACACCTTAGTGCTGGGTGTGAAAAAGTATGTGTAAAGTATGCTTCAGACGGATTTAAACATGGGATGAGGCGTTAATGTTAACTGAATTGTGTATCAGTCTCGCGCAAATAAACACAATGATTTTAATGCACTACAGCTTATAGAATAGATGATTAAGGAAATACAAGTACATGTTACATAAGTTTTTGTGCATGTGAGTCACACTCCAGTACACCATTTCCCTATGTATTCGCAAGTACCTGCATTCGTAATGGAAATGGCTTATAGCAGAAGAAAGCAAAACGTGAAGTTTTCAGTGCTCAATTAAACACGGTGGTCAAAAGTTGAAGAAGGAAAAACAAAACCTAATTGCCTACTTTTGCTCTTGCAGCTCTTCTCGGGGTTTGTAGCTCACCTTTGTTGGAGGTTAGCTAGTTCGAATCCCCACTGCTGTGCTATCACATTTGTAGTAAATACAGAGTGGGTCCAAATTATTTAAACTACGAACTACGCTCTTTGCTGTTTTATTTCACGCATATTTCAAACTGTTTCATTTGTACTCCGAATGAGCTGTGGCTATAACGGCATGTTTGATTTGAGAAATTACTGGTGTTGATATTTTTACTCGCTGAACTGCAGATTTCCTAATGCTACTTTTTGTCACGAAACTCACTCTCATTTACTGCTACACTAATACTCCAAAATTCTGAGGAGGATAGGGAATAGTTCTGAAGAAAACTTCCCGCCCGCTCGGAGATTGAACCCGCGACCTCTGGGTTGAGAAGCCAGAACGCTGGCCACTCAACTACTCAGGTAGATCGGATGATGCATTAAATGATTGTTCAAATTACCCCGCAGATCCGTAACCCAACATGTCCCTAAGTATCTTCTCAGAATAGGAGGAAACCCCAGATCCGAACTCAGGACCGCTTGAAATTGAGGCAAACGGGTGGACATCCGTATTTTGTTTTCACATTAAGTGAATATCAATTGTAATATTTTAACATTTATACAAGATAGTCATTTTATTCTACCTTGCGCTAAAGAATTGAAAGCAATGCGCATGTAAGCTTCGTAAGACACTTCATAAAAGCAAAATTAGCGACCAACGCTTTAGGCTATGACCCCACTTGTCTAAAGTAGCACGTAATTAACACCTAAACACCTATCAATGATCATGTTCTACTCTCGATAAAGTACCTAAATGAGTGTTTTCCCTCTTAATTTTTCTTTTTTCTTTCGAAATGCACACATGTGTTACAAAAATAAGTTAATTAAATCAAGTTTAATTCCCTCCCCCTGATGATTGTTTAGGTGTATTTCAAATGTAGTAGATATTTATCAAAACAAACCCTACCATCCTTATTTGTTTGTGCTAAAGAAAGTAGTTTTACAGAACTCATTTCAAAATTTTGGCAAGCCGCTTTTGCGTTTGGATAGTACCAATACTCTTCAGAATAATAGTGCTTTTCTAAAGTTGCTTCGAACTAAAACATAATAAATATTGTAACGTTTGACTAGTTGAAAAGCAAGACCACGCGTTAGGCAAACAATGCGGTTTCTTTATGCACTCCATACCATCTGATTGAATAAAGCCAAAATGGTTTTTAAATTGCAAGCCATGGCCGCTCTAAATGTCCGAGTATAAGTGATGCAGTGCTATTACAACATCAATAGAAGTCGTTCTCAAGATTTGAACGTTTTAGAGCTTAAAATTTGAAAACATGCCCATACTGAATTCAGTGTTATGCGAATTTGACCAAGAAGTTTAAGTAACATGCCTTAAGTAAACGTGTCAACAGTAGGCGCTTTCGAACAACATGGTCTCCGCGATCACAATGCCCAAACCGGCCAACGTAGATTTACGTCACACATCAACTGAAATATATTAACTTTTCTCGGGCTACCAGCGAGGTGAATTCTGGAAATGTTTCTGAGCTTTCAATAGCTAAAGTCACACTCATCTTCAGGGAATGAAATGTGTTATCTCGCAATAAATTTGCCAATATTCCAAGGTTATATTAACATTGCCAAAAAAAAAAAAAAAAAAAAAAAAAAAACGCCGTATGTTGAACAGGAAAATGACGGGTATATTTCCGATGTTTTGTAAAACCAAATTCCCATTGTTTGTTAGCCTAACATTGATATTTTTCAATCCTCTATATGGGTAATAAAAATTCTTTGGATTTTGAAATGTCTTAGGATAGCCCAAGTTCCTTAGAAGTGGAAGATTTACGTGAGAACACTTATTTCAGGATCATGCATTCCCATAATTACACATACTCGTATCTCGATGAGCAGAAAAAGGTAAAGTTTTGCTCAGAATCTCTGCCAATTCATATGCATGATGCATTGAGCGCGGAATGTATCCCACGGGGATGATGTGGGTAATACTGCACATTATACAATAACGGTGCATTTGGAAAGCACATTATCCATGTCTGTCGGTCATCGCTTTAGTTGAAAAAGTGCCTACATTAAATTAATGTATGGGCGTATTAATAATGAAATGAAGCTAGTTTCGACAGCTGATGTAATGGTGGTTGCACATACAAACTAGAATCTCTTCTCAGTGTGGAAAATATATTTTCCAAAGAAGGTCATTAAAAGATCGTACGCATCACACTGGGGCGAGGCAGGTATTCTCATTATCACCTTCTGCACCGCAAATTGAAAAATATGACCTTAATTTTAATGAGGCAACTTGACCTTAATGCCAGCTTTCATCTAACTGCTTCTTAATTGGACGAGAAACTTTTTACCAGTCTACGAGAGTTTATTATTAGCAGGATGTGGCATAATGTTTCCGTTTAATGAAGACTGTTGAGTTTTCTCGTGACATAACCATGTATATATATATACATAACGGCCTTTACGTATATATATATACGTAAAGGCCGTTATGTATAGTTTAAATGCAGCATTTGGTGCGCTTTTCGTTCTGCAGATATTCATTGGCTGTCCAGAAACGTAGCTTAGGAATTAAATGAGTACCTAGCAGCTAAATTTTCAGGGAGGCTAAAAGCATGCAATGCAATAGACTTTCACACTAACTACGTAATTATTAATTTATGAGCTCATCGGTCCCTGCAGTGGTCAGTTGCAATATTAATTTAACTTAACTGACAATGTGACAATTGTGCGTCACTCGCAAAACGCTCATTTACTTGAATGAAGTATTTGTCAGCATAAACGCAAGATTGTGTGCGCTTCTCGATATAACCGCGTGTTAACTTGCTAAACAGTTCACTTGGAATGAGCCAATAGTAAGTACCATTAAGTACAGTTCACCGACGTAAAGGTTGTGTAATATTAAAATCGTAGTGCGACTTAAAACTAGGTAAAATTACTTCTGTATTTTCTTTTAGCTTTTCTAGGGAGCTCGCGCAAAGAGTTTTCAATATCGTGGTTAATTTATACTTACTTATTTACTTATTTCATTGAAACATACCACTCAGTATAGAATGTTGTGTCCCTGAACAGGTCATTTGTGTACATTCTGAAAGGTATTTTTATGAGAAAAAACACATTTTCCGCTAAAATTACGAGAAGGTGCGAAAATTACATTGTATGGGGCTCTGAAATTGAAGACCATTTCGCCATTGAATAATCATCTTTTATTCTTGGTTATTTATTTCGTATTGCATCTCATTTCGGTACTTAATGGTCTAATAAACATACCGTAATAACTTTGAAAAGCGTCTATAACTTCCTGTACGTTGACCAACTTAAACATTACGTACGCTAATATTTATGTATTAAAAAGACATTCAAATATGGCATTAAATGCCGTGCGTTGAAAGAATATCAAATGTTTCACAGATTTGTTTCTAAATTCTTCAGTGAAGCATCACAAACTTTTGACGTAGAAGATATCTCCTGAATAAACGTTCAAAATTTCTTATTCTTACCGCGCACGTCTTCCACAGAACAGTTTTTTTCGGAAAAGATGCTTGCAATGAGTTCTTCCATAGACAGAGGAATATCTGTCACTGTTATAGCTCCGGGGGAAAAGGTACGTATTCTGAACTGATATATGGAAGGGGCTTCATGAATAAATCGCCAACTCGTATGAACTGTATTAGCAAATCGGTTTTAAAGAATTGATTGCTGAAAAATGTTTTTAAACCTCACGTTACTGGATGTTAATATCGCTGAGCTGAGCACTGCAACAAACCTAATATGCGAGATTAGCCACCCACCGTGAATATAAACACTTTGAAGTGCAAATTTTTTATTGGATTAGTTCCTTTTCAGAACACTGAGCGACACAATCGATTTTTGTTGCGGTTAAATTGGAAATGCATTTCAACCCGGTTCTGTGTTTTAAAGACGAAATGAAGTACATCATTAGCGGTGGGTAACCCCATCAGCTTTGTCGGGATTCAGTACTTCCAGGAACGAACTACGTACAAAGCGACAGTAATTCATAAGAATGAACTAGTTCAACCTATCGCTAAAAATGTAACCTGGCTTAGGAATTGAAGTCTGTAGCCATTTGAATTTTCTCCATGTCCTTATCCCGTAATATTATTTAAGCCTAGCAGATGGAGTTCTTAAGAGGGAGTAAGAGTAGCAGCTCAGGTTACGCCTCGACCCACATTGAGGACCAAATGGCGTGGCTGATGAATACGTGATGCTTTCAGGATTTAAGATTAAATTTTCGCTTCATCGGATTTCTGCTCCGATGCATGTATGATAGGAGATTGGATTTTGCTACCTGCCACCTTAGGTAGCAAAGTTCTACTTCAACCGTTCTTTAGAAATGATGAATGCAACACAGGCAGCTTAATTTTAAAGTTCTTTTAGTTTTATTTTAGTAACACTAGAACGTAATATTACCGTAAAACACATAGTTATATAAAGCTGCGGTAAGTTCAGACCTCTTTAGTAGATGCTCTATAAAAGAGTAGCTGTAGGAGACTGATGATGAACCAAAATTATTTTAATTGTAGCCATGACACCTTTTAGTGGTGTTGTAAACTAAATCAACCCCGCGCCATATCAATTCATGCTACTGTCTCGGACTGTAATTTCCTCGGGATTATGACCCATATGTTCACTAAGCTAAGAATGTTTATTATGTGTCGTTGCTTGCAAACAAAATTCGTACACAGTCTATAAAAGTTATTAGTACCAACTTTTACTATACAGCACAGAGTAATAAGCGAATGATCACACTATGGCTACAAACTGACAAATGCAGTTAAATGTTCAGTGTATACATATTATAAAACTAAATGTAGAATATCTAACGTATAACTTGAAATTGCTCACATAATTTTGAGAGATTTCACTAAAACCTAGTTCATGCAGTGCTTATACAGAAGCATCGTCCTGGAACACCGAATTCATTGCTAAAGCCTTGTGTTGCGTACTTGATACATGAATATGATCTGATAAGCATAATGAGTTAAAATAATAATTGATTTGTTATAAACATTCAACTAGACCAGAATATTCCTAAGAATATAAGTGAACTATTTAGGATCAAAAGTGTGTTTTCAACACAATTCGGAAATCATTTTAGTGGAGTTTCGCATCGACAAATAATTGTGATGGTGACGATACGAACATCGATATCGACTGTCGATAGCATAGTGGTTGAGGGTGGGGAAATAAATAAACAGATGGGTTTGGAAAATAATTTCCGGAGTGCATGCGGTATCTCTAGCGTATGTCGTCCACGAGAGAACGATTTTCCACCTCCTCTCATTGGTTTAGTGCATTTTTCCCTCCGTCATAAACCTACACCTGGAAATGTAAGTGAGTAATGAAGCGTGAGATTGAACATTCAAAAGTTACTTTTGAGGGAGCCTGGTGTCCAAAATGCCGTGATCACCTTCAGGATCTGAATGCTTCTAAGGAAAATTTAATTTACATGTATGTATTAGGTGTGCGACAAGGACTAAACTGCTTGTCAGCTTATGCTTAAGGTACCTACGTTTAAGTATTTACATAGCACTCCGGAATTCTCTCGTCAAAGAAGTTTGGCACTTCTGACAGTCAGAATCCGGAATTGCTCTTCCCAGTGTGCCTTCTATATAACGAGTTGATATATATTCCTGATCTCGTGTAAATGGATCAAATGCAGCTCTTGTTCCTGGACTGGGGAATTTTGCAGGATGAGAAAAGTAATAGCTTCTCTTTAGTTACACAAAAAATAACTTCAGGTTGAAGAGCGGGCTGGTTAAGAAGCTTTTCCTCAGACGGCTAGTGTCCTTGGCTTTGGTTTATCTGTCGAGCCAAAGAAAACATGTTTACATCACTCAAGACTGGCACGAATGAACCGGCACCATTGAAACTATGACTTTTATTTCAGTTATAGCTTCCATTAATAAGTGAAACAGGTTCAATTACGTTGCTTGCAATGTGTGTGCTTCCGATGTGCATTCTGTGATTAACTCAGAAGAATGTCTTTGTTCTTGAACGCGCATTCGCGTGTGGAATGGGGAGTTTCTTGGTACGATGTAAACAGAGTAACAGCAGAAGTTCAAAATTACTGTCTACAAGGCAGTTGGACTATAAATAGTGCTAGTGTTGCTACAATATTGTATCGTGTAGTTCTTGAATCTTCAGTAAACATAATTCTTTGGTGATATTACTGAAAGTATGATAATTGCTTTGTGTTGTGTGGTAATATAATGTACTAGTCACGCTCTTTCGCGTAACATTTATTGTATTGGGAAGAAAGGATAAGTTTCTTTTGAAACGGGGTGTAAAACGTCAGCGCGATATCTCAGGTTCGCTTGTGTCAACCACAAGGTCATGGCTAAACTCCTGAGATAAATGCAGATGATCAGTTTTTCTCGTGATAAATTTCTCCTTACCAATAAAGAGCGTCTGCTTGACCCTCCAAGGCAAACCAGGGTTTCTTTTTCGGTCGCAATCTCGGAATTTTAAGTTTATATAGGGTAAGCACAAATAAAGGAGCTAGTGTACATATTTATGTGGACATTGTGGTAGAAAACTCTCAAAGCTTGATACTAAAAATATTCTCAAGCGCACAACAGTGTAACCCCGTGCCACACAGCATATTATATGCAGCGACAGAAAAGATCTTGTCAAACTCGGTCTGATATGTTCATATCTATGAATTCGATGGCAGTAATAATACGCCCCGTTGTAGCTCTGGCAGATTTCGTGGCAGTGGTGCTACATAAACTGCATCCTTCACATAGTCCCACAGAAAAATATCATATGGAGTGACGGTCTATCGCGAATTGTTAGGTAATTAGAAGAATCGCGCCATTCCAGCGTTGATTCAAATAACCCCGTAGTTCATTGTGATGAGGGAGTATCCTATTTTGTTGGAACAGATTGTCTACAGAGTTCTCATCTAGTTGCGGGATTAGGAACTGCTGTAACACGTCAAGTTAGGTCATTCCATTTGCAGTCAGTTCAATGAAGAAAAATGGGCTATAGATTTCAGTTTGTGATATGGCGCAAAAGACATTAATTCTCTCGAATCCCGAACCTACTCAGTGAGGACTCGCGGGTTCTCTGTACCCCATGATATGGCGATTAACCTACCCGCTTAAATAAAATGTAGCTTCGTCAGAGACACAAGGCGCTCAACAAATCAACCTAAAGTCCGCTTGCATTTCCACACAGAGCTGATGCCGTACATGTCATTTGGTTTCAAGGCTGATACTAACTACAACCTATATGGTTTCGTGGACAGTCGTTTACGAATAATTGTCCGTATGGTTTCGGGGGCAACTGAGCTATTGCGTGGACTTATGCGAGCTACGTGTGAACACTTCTCTGATTCTGTCAGCATTCGCAGGTGATATACGTGGCTCTTCTGTGCGTTTCCTTTATAACACAGACAGTCTCTTCAAATGGTACCAAAGGTAGATGTTTTGTGCTAGTGGATCTTTACCAAAACGTCTGCTGAAATGCGATTGTGCAGTTATACTGAATCTGATTTTGTTAACTCCAAAACAACATAAGCTTTTTCCCGAGTGCTAAAAATTTTGTTTTTGCAACATTAGCGCCCAGATAAATGCACAACAATTGGACTAATTTAAACTTTGAGTTTTTCTATAAATACGTGAACTAGTTGCATTCATTTGTACCTAGGTACCCTGTTGTTAGATGCGAACAGTTTGAGTGCTAAATACCGTACAGGAATACATTCATCTCCTGTGACCAAATAAAATGTCACTTCTTATTCACCAGTTTATATAGCAAAGTATTAGTATGTGTGAAGAGGAAGGAAATGTGTTAAATTCAACTGTCTGACACATGAATGAAAGTGTTGAGGTAGTCACAGGATCGGCATCGTCTCTTGTGTAAAGCAGAAAAGTTGCCTTGTAAAATCTGCTTTTGTAGGCTAGTTCATCTCATTTATCAGGCGATCCTTCACATGTAGCAGGCATTTCTGACAGTTGCATTGTAAAATCTTTATCCAAGCCAGCATTGACAAGACATTCAAGTGTCCGACGGAAGGTTCCACCTCAAAAGCTTAGTCTGTGTGGCAACAAGTAGAATGGAGGTTGAAGGAGGGCAATCACTCGATCATTCTGGACAGCTGACAAAATATTTCCACTTCGACAGTGAATATGGAACTACGTTTTACGCCCACCCCCTCAGTGATTCCGTATGATGCTTTCAATTAGGAAATAACTGGTATTTGTTTCGACTGTGTGTTAAAACATCGTGGGAAGTAGTGAAAAGTGAAACATAGAAATCCCCTGGGAAAATTAATTTTAAGCTTTGGAGAAGTTTTCTACCCATGCTCGAGAATCCGTAGTAAATTACACTTCGAGATTTTAAGGCACTCCAGACTCACCAGGTATACTATATATAAAATGGAAACTTTATACAAACCTTTTCAGCTTACACCCACATTAGTTTGAATGCAAAACGATTCAGGCCCTTTCTTTGTTTTCGCTGCTATTTACCTTAGGTAGTTGTATCCCACTCAGAACTTCTGTACATAAATTCTACCCTAAATAGAGGTTTTGAGAATCGCTGAACTAAAAAAAAAAAGTTAAGGGAGAGCAGCTTTATTTCTTAACATGACAAGTTATAATTCATACGTATCTTGAAGTTTTTGTGTGTGGTCTTAAAGTCCTCTTGATTCTCAGTGAATGCTAATAACTAAAAAAAGTTTGACAAAAAATTACTACAGAAAAACAATGTAGAGATCACTAAAATTTGTCTCGGTACGTTTTTCGTAGCATTATCCGTTTCCAAAATGTTCATTGTTTGAATTTTCCAATATTTTGAGCCAAGGGTGCTGAAAATGGAGTTTATTTGGATTATCTGGCCTCGCTCCTTCTTTTGTAGGCTTGTGCATTTGTTTTTCATGTGTCGTGAGATCCATAACTCATGTTAAATATTTGGTGACTCGCGGAAGGAAGGCACGTGTGCCACCCCTGTTTTAAGGATTATACTTTCATTTGCCGTTCTTTTGTTTCTCGAGAGACCATGTAAAAAGCATGTGGTATCAAGTCGGCATATAGCGACCTGCTTTCGAAACCGTCGCGCTAGTCTTCTGTATGCTCCTGTGCATCTTCAAAATGTCTATTGAAAACACTTCTGATCGTTTTAGAGGAAATAGGGAGAAAAATAATACTTTCAAAAATATTTTCTAGAATAGCTGTGAATATAAGTTATATTGGGAAAATCTTGTTAAATTCTTCCTCCGAAGTCATTGCTAATCTGCCTTTCTAACTTCAGAGGGGATATTCACGCGCTCTCAAAGTGTAAATGGCATGTAATTGCGCATTTGACGTTGTAGGTCCCGCTGCAGTATAATCCGCTTAATAATGAGGTACTGCGTAACGGGACCAATGTTTTGTTCATAAACCCTCAAACCATGTCAATTTACAAATCCTCTACGTAATTAACGCCCCCTTGAGACGGATTTTCCCAGGAACGCGCAGCTGTTTGGGGGAGTTTCATTGGTATGCTTTCAACACTGCCATATTTTCCGCTTTTATGTTGTCAATGGATGATTTCCTTCGTGCCTCTTGTTCATTATTTAGGGCTTATATTTTACAGCTCTTTTATATCTGAGTATTCTAACTTTCCTTTTCTCCAAACTATGACACAAAGAGTCTGTTTAGAAACTGTAGCGCTCTTCAGCGTATGTTTATTACTGAAAGTGTTCCCCACATTTCCATAGCTCCGGAACGTACTGGTGAGGCAGGTATTCTCTGGTTTGGGAGAGCGGGGAGGGTACTGGCTCTCGGCTCAGTTTGCAGATATTTGCCGTGGGTGGATATGTCGGCGGCACACACCGATGGGTGCAGCGCTGTCCGTTGTCCAGGTACTGAGGGTAAACAAAATGACTATCGATCCTCGTGGAAACACAAATTATCCTTGTTCATGACACGCCCCTCAAGTTGGGGAGTGGGAAAATACCACTTGTCTATCCATGTTTATTCTCTGGCATTCAAGTCTTGAATCCAGCAGAGAAGTCGATTACAGAAGCCGAGTAAACAGAAAGGTTATATTTTCTATGTTCGCTAGGAATGTAGCCGAGAAAATTACAAGAAAGGAAACACTCGCATAAGGAGTTAGGCAGTCTTGTACATCCTTGAACCATATAACCCTAGCACATAGCTTTACTATCTCTCGGAAACAAATGATATGCGAATATGGCAGCGCAGTAGAAACCGCGGGTTATATTTTCACCGCACTCCCCAGCACCAGGTTATGGGGATGTTTAATGCAGCAGAACATAAATACGAACGTGCGTTGCAGTTGTCTTTTAAAAGAAAAGTACATCTCGTGCAAAGAATGTAAAGCATTTTGAGCTGGTGTGTGTGTTGTGTGTGTGTGTCTTTTTTTTGGCGCGTGAGTTAAGAAGGGCGCACATTTGCAATAAGATGAACCTCCGGATTTTGATAGTCGCATTTGCGGTTAGATAAACATAGTTTCCATATGTTCCATATTTTACATGTTGTATCGTACGTGTTTGTCTCTATTTCCTACGGAGATATTTTAGTTTCGTCGAAAACAAGCTGGCAATACAGGAGATTATGCGGGTGTCACTTGCACTAGGTCAGTACATAAACAGGCTTCATTACTGCTACCACGCTTCTCGTGAACGTAAATAAATGTCCTCTCCTTTACTGCGCAAGTATAGGCTAATCACAATCGTTAGCTCCCAAAGCGTTACACGACCCTGCAAGCGACCGACCTGTTTACAGAGTTATTGGAAAATATTGCTAATTTTTGTCGTATATAATTTCAAGAATTGTAGAACTCTTTAAAATAAGATTACTTATCAGCGAGATGGCTCAGCGATAACGGTGAGGCTTGCATTCGGGAGGTCTCGGATTCAAATCCTGTGGGTCGACCGATCGACTGGAGTAAATACCGGATTTAGTATTTAATACCACGACCCAAAGTTCCAACTTAAGTCTAAAAAAGGAAGAAAAAAATAGTATAAGTGGAAAAATAGATGGTAATAGTGAATTCTATGTCATCTATCGTCAGATAATGTAAACAGATAAACTGAATATCACCCTAATACCATCTGTCCATGTCGGAGGCAGAGATACGGTTGCCCTGCGCTGCTCCCTCTATGGACTCGTGTGGAAGTAAGGTGGTATAGCATAGGGATGAGACCTTGAAGGCTAACTGCAGACGTATCTGTAGATAAACTGAATGCCACCCTAATGCCATCTGTCCGTCGCAGAGGCACAGGTACAGGTACGGTTGTCCTGCACTGCATCCTCTGTGGACCCGTGGTGAAGCAGAATGGTATGGGCGTGTATGAGACAGTCGACCACACAGTTCTACGAGTATCTCCTAACAGATCCGTCGCAATATGACTACATAGTTAAAGCGACGTAAAACAGAGCGGAAACATCGTGTTATTTTGTTTCTTCGGTGTTTTTTTTTTTTTTTCCCCTTAGTTCTATTTTAAAATGAATATAGTATACAAAGAAGTTCAGGAGAGCGTAAAGCGTCCGCCGCCCCCCCCCCCCCCCGCCCTAATACGCATTCAACACGCTTTGTGAAAGTGGTCCGCATACTGTGGTTAATATCCAATTCCAGCCCTACCAAGCTGATAGTTTCATTTGTGCTACGTATTTGCATGCAGATAAAACGATAGGAAATTATATACCTGCCCCAAGCACCTTTCGTGTCTAGAAAGTAATTCGTATCGATAATCGTTAACCAGAACTCTTCCCGCAGGTGAACTAACAGTGTGCATATGAAAGACTTGGAAATAATTTGACAGGTGTGTACCCTGGAAAAGCGTCTCCTAGCAACGGAATGCATCATTGAGCGCGTTGAGCCCTAAACAAAAGAACAAAGGAGATAAAGGATCAGCACTTGGCAGACTAAGGACGTGTTTACTGCTTCATAACTCGGTTTCTCCCTGCTTAAACTTTACAACATAGAAATTACACATTAAAATATTATGTAGATTTTGTTTGGTTGCTTTTGAGAACGTGCGGAACATGCTCGCCTCGTCTTTTTGAACTGTGTTCCTTTTATCCCATTTTCGAAGTAAGCAGACATGCTTAAACATCACTAATCCCCGAGTTTTTTTAATAACCTTTTTGTTTTTACTTTGTGGCATAACTAAACCAAATGTATTTTGGAATTGAACCCTACTATTTCTTAATTCTGTAATTATTTAGGGTAAAGTAATAAGAAGAAAAATGCATTGGACACTATTTCATAAAGTGAAATTGTAGTTTCTAAATGTTACATGCCTACTGTAATTTGTTAATGAATGCCTTGCCTTTTATGCTCTCAAATTATCTTCCAGTATATTATTAACCATCCTGACTTCACGCAGACTTCCTTCAACTAAGTCGTCATAACAGAAACATTTACGACATTTCCGCGAGTAATTGAAAGTGTAAAGTATCGAGTTTTTAATTAAATAATATTGATAAAATAAACTGAAACAAAATAATATTAAAATAAACTGATTTCGGCATCAGTTTATACAGTTCAGATTTAACCATTAGTGGAGTCAACCTCTGCAATTAAATTGAAACTATCTTATATTTTACATAATTAAATAACACTTAAATATTTTAAAATAAAAAGCGTATGTCAACATACCGGCATAGTGTAGGCATTATTTGGAGTATATCAATCTCCATTTTAAATGAGAGTTAGGATCAAAGAGAAAATGCTATTGAAAACGTTCTTTCCCCGCATTTCCGGTTATTTCAGTATTCCTACGTTTTGTCTTCAAGAGATCGATGCTCCAAAAAGATAAATTTAAGCTAGCCTGTTGATGAACCCCTTATTTCTTAAAGTATTGAATATATGCATAACAAACAGGATCCATTTAAAATGCGAGAATTAATATTCTTTAAACTTAAGACAGAATGGAAGAGATTAGAATACGCTTCTTATAATAGCATGCATTAGTGAAGTTCCATAACTGTACAGTTTTCAACCAAAGTGTTCTTAATTTGTTTCCTAAAATCGTTCACTAGCAGCACAATGCACAATGTTTTGTTTCAATAAGTTTTACTGAGCGTAGAGAAAACAATTTTCACTTGCATTTTTACTTTCTCTACTACGTTTAGTAAAAAATTCA
Organism: Tenodera sinensis; assembly: GCA_030765045.1. Lineage (NCBI taxonomy): Eukaryota > Metazoa > Arthropoda > Insecta > Mantodea > Mantidae > Tenodera > Tenodera sinensis. Next base: position 149,543,875 of record CM060966.1, read on the forward strand.
TGCCGAGATTTCACCGCAAATACGTTTTGAGGCCCCCTGAATCCAAAAAAAGCATTTTTTAGAAAAAGGTCTGTGTGTGTGTGTGTGTGTGTGTGTGTGTGTGTGTGTGTGTGTGTGTGTGTGTGTGTGTGTGTTTGTGTATCTGTGACTGTATGTCAGTCTATAGACAGCATACTCAAAAACTAAAAGTCGGTTAAAAACCAAGATTGATATCTAAGGTTAATGTCTTTCAAGGATGCGGCACGAAGATTTTGAAGAAAATTGCTCCACCCTAAACTACACTTTACATGGAACATTTTTAGAAAATTTTGATTTTCTTGAAAATGGCTCTAACGATTTTGATTAAAATGCCATATGCTTGAGATATTTCTATGACAAATGAAATGTATATCTTGAATTTTCTGGCTGTAGCCCATGAAGTCCTATTTACTCTGGATGACTTTTGCATAACTGTAAACCGTAAGAGATAGAGCAAATCTTACTACAAAAAACTGTAGTTCTTGCTGAAACACGCACTTTATGTCTAAATAAATTTTTTGTAGAGTGAACCATTTCGGAGATATTCCTTGTTATCTGTGCAAGTTTTGGAGACCTTATACTTCTGTCAAATGGAACATCGTTATTCATTTTTTATGTGTTAACCGTGCAGAGAGAATGGAATTGGAAAGCTCTAAAAGATTTGATTATCACTCAGAGCCTACTGTATTCCCATATTCCCCTTGCACCAACAAGAAAATAAGCAATAAGATAATTCTGCAAATATTTATCTCAACTAACACGATAAAGATAGAGAAACAAGAGATTGTAAGAATGATTAGTACAAGAGTAGAGAAAGTCAGGCAAGTGCAAAACGTCAAATTTTTATAACTAATTAAAACATTTCAAACGATGTACACGAAAAAAAATACTTTATAAAATAAAATATTAATACCTTGATTTAGGGCTAAAAATGCAAGTGTCCTCAAACTTTTTCTCTCTCTCCTTCTGAAAAAAAAAAAAAAAAAAAAAAAAAATCTAGAAATGTTAATATCCCCTACATTTGTAACATGTTTTTAAACTCGAACATAATTCCAGATACCTGTAGTAATATTAGCTAAATCCAACGACAGTATTTCTTTTTGCTGTGTCTTAGTATTTGAGGAAATTCGAGAAAAATATTTCACGTTTAAAAGTATGGACCATATACAGTCGTGTGTGAACGGATATTTAGAAAGTTGCGGTATAGGATTTAAAAACTTGTCACAGAATAAAGAAATATTTAATAATTGTTACGTTTTAAAACAAAAAATCACAGTTTTTAAAGATTTTGGTTAATTTTCACTGCGCCATCCCTCTAAGAACATAAGGAAATCGCATAGAGGAACAAAAATTGTAATTACTTACTCATTTTTTGATATCCATAGCTTTATAATTATTAGTGATATTTTATAGCACCAGCTGACAATGAACACACTGCAAGTCGCGTGTTTCAAAGCTCGGCACATGCATGTTTAAACATCCCTACACGCAACAAGGAACAGAATTCCACACCAACACAAGCAATATCGCTAAGTGCATTTCCCGTGTACCATACCGAAATTGCAGCGCGTTTTAACATGAATTCGCGAGGAAACAATACAAAAACACATCGTGGACTGGCGGCACTGTCGACTTGAGCAATATGGGCATAAGTCTGTATATGAACAAGCCCGTTTGCCCCGATTTGCAGGGGTGGTTTTTTTGAATCTCAAATGACGATTGAATGTATTTCATTGACCTCCCCAATGTGCTTTATAAAATTGTTTTAAAATAAAACAGAAAATGTTTATTGTGAACCACTTATAACGCAATCTCCTGAAGCCCCATGAGACTAAAAGCCTCTGATCACAATAAAACATATGAAACATCCAAGAATGTATTTCTGATTTCTTTAACCCCACCCCCGTCAACAGTGTTAGGGGACTACACAGTATTCATGTAATATAGAAACCCTCGCATCGGTATTACAACGAAATAAGTGTGAAACTGATACATATGAAGACCGTACCTCCAGGTCAGCGATTTATGCATTGTGGAAATAGCACAGTCTGCAACTATTGAAAAAAAAATAATCTCAGTTAATTATGAATATCATTCGAGAGTATTTAATATCGCGTCAGTCACAATTTTCTCCTTTTATATAATTATTTAGCATGTGCTGGTAATCAGCTTGATTACAAATGGTCAGCTCTCTCCGGAAATAAGCTTAAAGAGCAAAGAAAACCATCAACTCAAGGTGTTCCTGGAAGTCAGTGTGTCCAGCTGTCCAGACGTTGCTATGCACGTACATTTAATTCTAAAAGTCATCATGGATTGAGTAAAATCAAAATAAATAGTGCTTCAAATATAGGTTTAGTTCAGTAAGCAGGAATGTTGGTGGGGAGTGATAAGGAGGCAGGGCTAAGTTCATTAAAGGGTGTGTATTTCTAAAATTGGCATCTTCCCCGCAGTATCTTACGTGCCTTACAGAAGTGTTTACTGTGATCAATTATTGACTGCCGCACATTTCGCACTGGCATCATGCTCATCCTCTTTCAGCCAGTTTGCGAATATTTGTTAACGTAATTAATATGTGTAGAAATAAGAAAGATTCACAAAGTAACAGTTGTGGTTCTGTAATTTTAAATGAAGTGATAAACTCCCGTATTGACTTTTAAACCGTGTTATACTTTGTGGGGCCGCCCCTTGGCCGAGTGGTTTGACCATTCGCCTCTTACCAAAGCGGCCTGGGTTCGATCCCAGGCGACCGCATGTGCGATTTGTGGTAGACAAAGCGGCGCAGAAGCGGGTTCCCGCCGGTGCTCCATCATCAGTGTCACAGCCTGCTGTGTCGCATGTAGTAAATGGCGGCGTTAAACACACGCAAATATACAATCCAATTTTCTGTTGTCTAAAAAGCACAGTCTAATAAAACGATTGTTTCGTCTGCATATTTAGTCATATTTATTCAAGTTGTTGCATCGGAAATGTCTCCTTTTGTTTACGTAAGAGTATTCGTTTGGTAAGTGGAAGCATTTATTTGTTATGTGTTTTTATGGGTTCGAAGTGCGGGTCTTAAGAGCCGGCAGACGTTAAGAGGAAACAGCAGGTATTTTTATTTGGAGACCCGGGGCGAACGTGTTATTAGGTTAGTCTTTCCTACGGGATCCCACGTTATTGCGAGAGGGGTGGTCATGAATTATGCAGGGCAGGAAGCGGGTCGCCCGCCCGCTCTCCCTGGGGAAACTGGTAGCAACATCCTCTATATGGGATGTTCCCGGATCCCATTCATGTTTTCTTCCTCGGCCAGAACAATAGAAGAACCAACCGTGTTTGTGTGGTTGAAGGGTTTTGATGCCATTCCCAGATATCGTGAAGATAAGCATACCTCCAAATAAAATAATGCATACCTTCCCGATATATCTAGGAATCCTAGCAGTCAGTGTAGAATTACTCTATAAGGAAGCTGCTTGGAGTTTCCTCTTTGTTGTAACGAACTTCAACAATCAAAGTAATAATCCGAGCTTAACACATATGTGAAGACTGTGGTTTGTGACGTCATGATATATGAATTCATTGCGTTGAAATCTGCCACCTAGATACTGTGGCACTCCAATTTTCTGTTGTGCATTAACTGTCGTGTTTCATTATTTAGCTAAAATTGATATTGTTTTCTTATCTATTTGGAAGTCTGCACGTGCTACAAAAGTTACACTCTAAATTTTAAGTAGTAGATATACTTACATTCATTTAATTATTTCTAATAATTTATATTATAGTAGTTTTCAAAAGTAATTGTAAACTGTAAAGTATAATACATCTACCACATAAGGATAATAATATTAAGCTGCAGTAATGCTGGGTTTTTCTTTCATTTGTGGCATTTGATACCACCACCCTAGAGTGGCAGAATATTTGATTTGCAAGAAGTTTGAAGAAAGTTTCAAGGAAACTAATTGCATTTTGCACGAGAAAGAACGGTACACTAAGAGTAAAAGTGGACATTCAGTAGTTGGTGAAGGCTAAATAACACTATTTAGCCGATAAAGTGATGTTCCTTTCCATAAATATTAACTTCAGATGATTTATATACTTTCGAAATGCATGAAATATTCTGCTGAAATGTTTAATGCAGGGATGTCAAACAGCACTCCCAAACTGTGAACTTGTGACGCGTGGACTCTTGCTACCGGTCTCACCTGTGTTGTATACGCAGCTAGAAGAGTAGGGGTGAGCTGGTGCCAAACAACAACAAACAGTGGCGGCTGGTACCACGCTTCATGTTTGTACAATTTACAAATGGAAATACACTGTTGAATTAGTCACTGATCCTTTTTTATTGTTTGTTGTTTATTGTCTTTTAGATGCTTGGCAATGTTTCCTGCTCACAAGTTTGTCAATTTCAGGTTCCATCTCCGAAGAACATAGGCGTAACACTGACACTAAATGTCTGTCAGTAATATTAGTACGTCTGAGCGTTTTATTGTTATTCAATTTAGAGAAAAACTGTTCACAACTGTATGTCGACGTAAACACTGCCATCAAACGACGCGCAGATTGACGAAGATTGGGGAATTTATTTTCAGGTAATGAAATATACAATTTGACACCTAAATTTCCTGAATTGCGCAATGGTGTGTTGTTTTGCAAATCAATTAATTCTAATTGCAAATCATGTGAGAAATCACGAGGATGGGCATTGAAAGGGTTGTTGAAGAGTCTCCATTCGGGATCCATAGAGTTAACTTCTCCAAATCTGTTCTTGAATTCCTTGAGTAGATCCTCTAACAATGCTTTGTAGTTTGGTATCAAATGCTTAGAGCCATCATTGAATACACTTTGCAAACAAGGAAAGTGATACACATCCCCATTATCAACTTGTGTTATCCACAATTCAAGCTTCTGCATAAATGCTTTCAAGTCGTCAAACATGTTGATTATGAATCTGTCCTTACGTTGTAATTTCAAATTAAGGGAATTGAGATAGGAAGTCAAATCCACCAAGAACGCCAAATCACAAATCCAGTCTTCACTATAGAGTTCTGGAGTTTGTAAATTGTGAGTGTCTAAGAATATTTTTATTTCACTTCGAAGATTAAAGAACCTAGTCAGCATATTACCACGACTAAGCCACCTTACTTGACAGTAATACGAAACATCCGAAAAATCAGAGTTCACATCTTCAAGAAATTGCTGGAACTGTCGATCACGTAAAGCATGTGAGCGAATAATATTGACTATTCTTACAACGACCGTCATAACGTTCTTTACAGTAGCAGACTGAGCACAAAAATTTGCACGATGAATAAGACAATGAATGAATTTAACTTTGTCTGCATCGAGTTCTTCTTGAGTCAGAAATCTTCGTACTCTTCCTACAAGTCCCGTTTCTTGTCCCGTCATACAAGGTGCGCCATCTGTTGCTATGCGAACTAATTTGTTCCATGGAAGTTTAAATTTAGCAATAGTTTTTATTACACTATCAAAAATATCTTGTCCTCGAGTCCGATCTTTTAACGAAACAACATCAAGAAGATCTTCAAAAACATTGCAATCTAAATCGACGCCCCTAATGAATATAGCCAGTTGTGCCGTGTCTTTGCGGTCCGTACTCTCATAAAGAGCTAATGAATAACAAGTAAATGTGTTCATTATTTCTATTAGTTGTTCCTCCAAGTTATCTCTCATTTCTGATATACGTTCCGCAACGAGACAGACTTATACAATGAAACGCATTAGCAAGTTCCGGACATATTTCTTCTGCAGCAGTAATAAGACAGCTTTTAACAAATTCTCCATTCGTGAATGGTTTTGAAGCAGACGCAATGTGTTTGCTGATTTTGTAGCTAACACGAACCAAACTTTTTCTACTAATGCCTGAAGATGATGATGGAATATTTTCGAAATTCACTCTTGACTGAAATTCCTCTATAGCCTTTTCACGAGAAACACCTGATAATTTGTCCGGGCCATAAATTGCAGCATGTTGAGAGTTAAAATGTCTTAATATTGTAATGACTTATATATCCAATTTCTGCTCTACATATTAAACAACGTGCTTTGCCGTCATTTAAAATAAAGAAGTATTGATCAGTCCACTCACGTTGAAAACACCGTTCTCTGTCTACATATACTAACTGCCACAGTATATTTGTCAAAAAACCAGGTAGGGCACACCACCCAGACTGACTGTCGTTGAAGCACAACTGCGACTGAAGCGAGCACTCGCTCATTTCACAGCTTGGTAGCGCTGTTCGACATCCCTGTTACCTGAAACTACATTTCCCAATCTTCGTCAATCTGCGCGTCGTTTGATGGCAGTGTTTGCGTCGACATAACATTTGTGAACAGTTTTTCTCTAAATTGAATAACAATAAAACGCTCAGACGTACTAATATTACTGACAGACATTTAGTGTCAGTGTTACGCCTATGTTCTTCGGAGATGGAACCTGAAATTGACAAACTTGTGAGCAAGAAACATTGCCAAGCATCTAAAAGACAATAAACAACAAACAATAAAAAAGGATCAGTGACTAATTCAACAGTGTATTTCCATTTGTGAATTGTACAAACATGAAGCATGGTACCAGACGCCACTGTTTGTTGTTGTTTGGCACCAGCTCACCCCTACTCTTCTAGCTGCTTATACAACACAGGTGAGACCGGTAGCAAGAGTCCACGCGTCACAAGTTCACAGTTTGGGAGTGCTGTTTGACATCCCTGGTTTAATGGAACAGATCTGCTGAACCACGCCTACTTCTTTCGTGTCATACTGTAACAGAACATTGGCCTTGGCAAGGTACGGCGGAGTTGTAAGGAGTTTCTCATACTACTTTTGAAGTTTCCAAGATGGCGTTAAGTTCATTCTAGGAGCTCTCGCTTCAACCATAATTGGGTTTCTTGCTTTTCATAGACGAGAAGCTGATACACAGCGATGCAATAAGAAATATGTACTTAAATTTTCAGACACGTATTATTCTTGCTCTTCCAATTCTAAGATACTGGCTTAAGGCTTTAATAACATGCTAAATAAAACAATGCTCAGAACCTCCGTTGCGTACTTGGAAGTCTACATTGGTGTGTTTTGTAACGCGGTGAAACGTTCCGTGGTGCTTGTCTGAGTTTGAAAGTCTGCCGGGCGAACTACACTTTCAAGCATCTTTCGAATCTTGCACGCAAACGATCATAATCCCAATGGTAAGATGATGGGAAAACTTTATTAAACCTGAGAGAACAGCTAGTGCAACTGGAGGAAACCAGTATGAAACAAACCTCTCCAACGTACGATCAAAGCAATGTGCTTCATTAGTGAGTTTTTATATGACAACACTGTGGATCTGTATCTTACGAATTTGTATACTCAGTATGCTATTTCTACCACAATGACTTACAGAAAAAATCTTATGTGTTGCATTCGCATGACTTTCTCTTCTCTTGTACTAAACTTTCTTACAAACTCTTACTCGTACATCTCCTTCGTGTTAAAATAAAAATTCGCAGAAATTGTCTTGCTTCTTATTTTCTTATAAGTGCAAGGGGAATATGGGAATACAGTAGGCTTTGAGTGATAGTCAAATCTTTTAAAGCTTTCAAATTCCGTTCTCTTTTCACGGTTAAGATATAGAAAAATTAATTATGTTGCATTAGACGAAAGTTTGTTTTCGGAAAGTGACACAAATAATAAGGAATATCTCCGAAGTGGTTCACTCTACAGCAAATTTTATTGGGACATAAATTGTGTTTAGCGAGATTTACATTTTTTCTATAGTAAAATTGTGTCTATCTCTTACGGTTTATGAGTGATTCAAAAGTCATCAAGAGTAAATAGGACTACATAGGCTATAATTCAGAAAATTCAAAATATACATTTCATTTGTCATAAAAATATTTTAAACATGTCATTTTAATCAAAATAGTTAGCCATTTTGAAGAAAATCAAAATTTTCCATGTAAAGGGTAGTTTAGGGTGAAGCAATTTTTTTTCAAAACTTTTGTGTCGCATCCTTGAAAGACATTAAACTTAAATACCAACTTCGGTTTTTAACAGACTTTTCGTTTTTGAGTTATGCTGTCCACAGACAGACATACACACACTCGGACCTTTTTCTAAAAACTTTTTTCGGATTCAGGGTACCTCAAAACAGTATTTCCGGCGAAATCTTGACATCGAATTTTTGGGTGGATTGCAATACTTCCGCTACTTAGTACTAGAGAAAGTAAAAAGGAGTGGAGAATCCTTGGCAATGATACATCTCCCTTGTCAGCGTTACCTTTGTGTTATTCCTAAATTCACTTTGGTGAATAGAGAGACACAAAGGTAAAAGGTTTTTTTCATTTTATTTATTGGGCTATTATAGTTGAAATTCCCAGGGTCTGAATAGTACTGTTGGGGTTGTTGGAGCACTTTCCACCTCTCATTTCGTAAAAGTTGTTGCAGACAGCATATAATCAGCTGGCTTTTTCAATGTTAGTAACCAAGTAAAGTACCCATGATCAGCCAGAGAAGGCAATTATGCAGTGAAGTGCTCACTTTAGGTAGATTTAAATGTAATACATCAGTTTGTGAAGCATTCCAACCACCAGGTATCCAAGTGCGACATTTTCCTAAAACCCAAGTCCACATCACTGCTTTGCCGGAATATTCCAGCACTCGATGTGGAAGAGTATATTGTTTGGCAAATTCTGCAGCATTGGAAGATAGCCATCTGGTAACGATATAGTTTGTCACTGGAAGGATTTCATTGACAGTTTCATATGTAAATGGAAGTGCAGATTTTCTTTTAGGCGGAGCCATCAAATTATGCTACTGGTAACAACTGAACCATGCGTTGCAGAATGACGCAACAAAACTATATTTCAAACGAGATGAATAGCATTTAGAAGTCCGTAGCACATGCAACAATGAATGAATCGCCAACATTTGTATCTTGGTATTTTATCAAAAAGTGGAACAAATATTGGCCCCGCAAGGCATTTATGCAGGGCATAGGACATTTGGTACTGCCCGGTAAATTCGGGAGCGTGCGATCCCTGCTCTAACATCGAACGCGTTATGAGGGGAGTAATATTTGGCAAGTCTCATGTGTAGCGTGCGTTTTTGAAGAATGCCACCCTAAATTTCTGCCTTCATGATTAGGGACGCTGAACTGTGAACTCGTATAACCATTGATTATCGGTGTTCCTATTTTACCGATGCCCTTTCACACGTAAAAGGGACGCTAGTGAATAGCAAATGTAGATGATAGCGTTCATTGCCGAACTGGAATCAATCAGCCATTACTGTAGATCGCAAAGGGCGTGGATCACCACCTGCACGCTATGAGTAAGCGGATTGTTGTATGTGTAGCACAGAAATACCTCTGGCAGTTTTGGAAGTGCGTGCCGTTTATTTGCGTCTATTAGATCCTGGTACGTATTTGAGCGAGAGCTTCCCCACACCCTTTTATGCTTTTCATTAACGGAATAATGGTTACCGCATTTATCGTCCGGCTGAATAAACGTTTTACTGGTAAACCCTGAAGGGGAAAAATGGTTGCAGTCACACGACTTTCTTTACCGACAAACTTATGCTCATACTTCTGAATCGCCCATTGAGTGTCAATGTTAAATTGTTCCTTCCAGTCACTGTTTCTCCGTAATTGAACATAGTATCGCTTTTATACAGCGTTTAAACCACGTATAAATCACATTTTTAAGTAGCTCTATAAGCACAAACTCGGTAACACGTATATCTTTAAAATCGCGAAGCCATCACAAGGTAACCAACTTCCGAAGTTATGCTCTGGGCAGGGATGCCAATCTGTGACCCGCAGTGTTGATCCCTTACTTTCCCCTTCACAACCGAGTTTTGCGGGTGGTCAGAATTTACGGCGACACAGTGCTAAAGAGAATAGAAGCCCTTGTGACTGCAGGCAACCCGAAGAGCAAAACAGGAATAGGTTAAACCTCGTGTGCTGTTCATTAGCACCGCTGTTCTTGTGTATAACGGCTTGATCCGTTAGAATTACGTCATTTTCACATCTTTTTCGTCTCTGAATAATACATCCATAGAACCTTTTCAAAATCTCAATTGACAGAGAAAATTGCAAGGATTCCTTTTTGACCTACAAAGGCCCAAGGTGTTTGTATGATTAATAAAAGCATATTAATCCCATGTGAACAACCAAGAAAATTATCTTCATAGTGAACGAATGGTATATACCAGCGATGTCCAACCTTTGCGAAAGAGGGGAGTGTGGGTGTACCTCCTTGCTCTCGTTAACCCCCTATCGTGCCTTGTGTCGCAGTTGCGGGTTGGTGACATGTACGCTGCGTTTGATTTCGGAAAGCACTTTTAAATCTTTTACGATAAGCATCTGCTCATTAGTGATTTATTTGTTACTTTCTATGTTTAAGAAGTCTTATCAATATTTGGCGTAGCCTTAGAAGAAGTGATCTTAGGTCACCAAGTGGTCGTCGCGCAACATATTGCGATACAGACTTTTAGTGTAGCTCAATTTGGAGAAACTGTTGGCAAATATATGTAGAGCTATACGCACTATTCTTGCAAATGCTTATTTCTCTATCTACTCCATTTTAATCGACATAAGTATTTTCAGAAATCGCCTTATTGCGAGTTTTCTTGTAGATACAAGGGGAATATGGGAATATGGTAGGCTTTAAGCAATAGTGAAATGTTTTAAGAGCTGGTTGCTCTGCGATGCATTTGAAATTCCGTTCTCTTTGCACTGCCAAGGAATGAAAAAAACGAATAACATCTCTATTTGAAAAAAGTAAAAGTATTGGCAAATTGAAACAAATGTGAAAGAATATCTCGTAGATGGTCCACTCAAAAGAAAAAAGCATTTGACATAAATTGTGTTTTAAAGAGATCCACATTGTTTATTGAATAAGCTTTTGTCTGTCTCTTACTATTTACTATTTATGCAAAAGTCATTGAAAATGAAGAGGTCTTCTGAGAACATTCCCAGAAAGTTCAAGGTATGACTTCGAAACTTCCATGGAATCGCTTGTTTGTGTCCGTCACTGCATACTATCCCTCAGACTGGAGTGGAGTGAGGCATTGCCCCTCACTGCGTAAGGTTCTCCAAAGATAAGTTGGACACCCCTGGTATATACTTTTGTATAAATAACAAACCGTAAGAAATAGACAAACACTTAGTACACAAAAAATTAATCTCGTTAAAGTACAATTTATTTTCAGTAAGCTTTTCTGAGATATTCGTTATGTGTGAGTTTTCCAATAATATAAGTTTTTGAAGTGCTAGGTTACCATTGTTTTGTTATTCGCGATCAGGTGTATGAAATCCCAAAACCGGCATATAACGACTCAACTTTTCACTTTCTCAACTGCTTACCTATAGTAAGTAGAAGGGTATTTACATGATAATTAAAATTGCCTGTGGTCTTCTGTCATTCTGACTGAGTTTTGTTCAATTGGTTAACCATTAGAGATAGCCAAAAATGTACTGCACAAAAAATGAAAAATATTTGTAGCATTTACCAATTGCAAGATTATGCATTGTTATTGATGTGACTTTTCAAATACATTAACTTTTTTCAAGCACCTAGCCGCTATTTGGTTTTTTCCCTGGTCGTGCAAAGGGTCGAATTTCAAAGCCATCAAATAGCGACCGACTTTTTAGCGCTTAGTTCAACTCTATCGCTCTCATACCTAAAGCTAAGTATTTAATAACACTATTTCTGTAACTTTTATTTCGGTTGACAGGAAGATACAAGAATAAGCTCTTATAAAAACATTTTGCTACAGAATGGCTACAGTCAAGTGAATATATCACAAGGGTTTGTTTTTAGGTTATCCTATAGCTTCTGCCTCCTGTATCTCATTGTACCTTTAAGGAAACGTTTAATGAAACCATTCTTGCGAACGTTTATTTCAATAACACGAAGGTATACATTCTTTTTTCACTAGGTCCACGATATATCCACTACTAAACGATTTGCAGCAACTAAAAAAAAACAAAAAGCAAATCTTCAGAGTAATATTTTGCAATTTATGATCCCTCTTGAAGACTTTGCCGAATTAGCAGAAAATGGAATTTGGGGTGCCTTTCACAAACCTTAATGAAATTGAAGCATGAATTTAAAAAAGAAATAGTTTTTTTTTTATATTCTCTCTTTCCATTTAATTTTATGATGACTGAATTTGAGGTCTAGCAGCTGTGTACGCACTGCATTGCGCTAGAATGGCGATGAGGGTGGTGATAGAGCAGTTGGTAGGGGAAATCGAATTACTCGGAGGAAACCAGAACAGACGTCGCTTTGTCCGCCACAAATTTCATGTCCGGTGGCAGGGGATCGAAGCTGGCTTGCCTAGTTGGGAAGTCTCGACGACTCTTCGGTGAATAATGTATCTCCAAATATTATACGGTTTTTATGATTCAGCCTCAGTGTAGCAATTTGTCATTTTGTAGTATGGTATGGATGAATCTTGCTTTTGATGCTTTACTGTTTCGTAAGCCTCCTAAGAAATAAAAGACGATCTTCGGTAACAAATGTTTACACCACGTTCTATATTTGACTTTGTTTCTCCCGAAAAAATGAGTTTACTAAAAGCTATACTTGCTTTGTAGTTTCAACAATAACCCGCACAGGTTTATTCTAATATGCACTGCATTGATGACCTTTTTGTCTTACATGTTCGTACCATACGCCGCCTGCATGAACATGCATAGGCAACGCGCTAAGCAAACATGCAGGAGAAGTTGCCGCAGCCACACGGCGCGTCGTGAACTAAACAGTGGTAAGCCTTCAGAAATATAAGTAATGCAAAATCGCTTTGCGTGAGAATATGCTTTCTCGCTTGGCAGAAATACAGTCGGAAACGTTGGAAAAGAAAAATAGTACGTGACTTGCAATCTAGGAAAAGGAAATTATATCCCTCATATACAGTTCGCGTTGACTCATGCTGTAGGTGTAGTGATATGATCGACTTTCATACTCATTAACATACTTAACTTATATGTAAGTCGCATACTTATCTATCCATATTGTTTTTTGTTCAAAAGAATATTCGGTAGAGGTTTGTTTTTCTGTAGAGTTGTCTAGGGCATGTTTCAAGGGTTCACGTTTACAAAGAAATACATAAAAGTAAATAAATAAGCAAAATAAAATAGTTGGAAACTTGATTCTGTCTCCAATCATCACATTAATCTCAAATGCAGACCGCTGCAGATCCTGACTTATAAAGCTTGGACATTCCAAAAGAGTACAAGAAGTAATTTAAGAGTAACTGTGCAAGTGGCATGTATACAAAGTGGGTAGATCTCAGTTCCCTTTGTGCCCTCTCCACCTCCCTGTTCCATTCTGCATGACAAAGGAATTATAAATCTTTCAGGTTTGGTTTAAAATAGCTGAGTACAATGCAGTACCATAAAGGATTTGAAACAATGAATTCCAGTGCGTCATTCTGATATTGTAAAGATAGCATGATATTCAGAGAGAAAAGAATATTCAAAAGTCCTTCGTGAGTGTGCGATAAGAGATGGATCCGGGTTCCAGTTGGACAGAAAGGTGATGAACTGTTAAGTGTCACAGAATGTACTGACATGTCTGGGTGTTTACTGTCACGATGGACTACCAGTGTATTATTGTTTACACGATCATCACCATCCTACCGCCAAACAGGCCTGGGCTGGCCGCCGATTCGCAGTGGGAACCTCAAGGCACTGCTGCCAGAGCCTGCTGCTTTGCATGGATCAAGTGTTGCATTAAAAGGTGACATTCATTGTGATATGAGTGTGTTTCAATAATTGTAAAGTTGCAGGCCTTCATAAATTGGAGATAATATTTTTAATGATACCTCAGGCCATGGCACCATAAAGAAAAAAGTAAAGAGAAAAAAATATGTGAGGTATTGGCTGTACATGTGTTAGAATTAGCGAGTTTATTTGACAATTATCATGCTTAATTTGAAAATATTGTATTTGTGCTTTGATAGCCTAGGAAATGGAATCTATGGAACTCTTAAAGTTAAGACTATAATGGTAGTTTTCAGTATTTGTTTTATATTAAGGAACTTTAACTAATATACAAACTTTACCCTTTGTTTCATAACCTGAATGCACTAAACCTCTTTCCATTCATTAGAACTAAAATCTCTAAGATGCTGGTTAGCAAAACTTATGGGCATATTACTTAACATTGGAAACATTGCATGTGACGTCATTGTAAAACATGGTTTTTAAGTTTTGGTAGGATTATTATGATTATTTCTTTGATTTATATTTATAATTGAAGGAGAACTAATGAATGCCCACAGTTTGATACCGAACGGGGTGGATACATTGGACCTTATTCGAGAAACAAAGAAGAAATACATGTAAGGGAACTCTGTATATCAAATACTAAGTAAGTGGGGAAAGAACGACACTGAACAATATAAGTGGGGCTAGGAATAGCTGGAAGACTACGATTCACAAAGGAGTACCAACCTAAAGAACACAGCGGCAATGTAACAATGATAGAAGATCGACTAGAAAGAAAACGAATCCAAAGTATGCTAGGTTCGGGAGCCCAAGTTCAAGTGATGGAGAAAACGGCAATACCACCGAGAAAAGCATTAAAAGCATGTTCTTAGATATTCTGAATGAGACTAAAGAAATAAAACAGCAAAACACAGATTTTAGAGAGGAAACCAAACAAGACATCTCCGAGCTGAAACAGGAAATACGAAACATGGATCAGAAGGTAGAAGAAAAATATTCCGCACTAGAAGACAAATTGTTAAACAAAGATAATGAAACAAGGGAAGAAATCAGAAAGCTAGAAACCCAAACAAAACCATTAAAGGAAGAGGAAGAACGTAGACAACGAAGAGAAAAAGAAATAATGTAATAATTAAGAGTAAAGAATTCAATAAGGAGATGGGTGCTGAAAGTAAAAGTAAAATCAGTTTTGAAGAAAATTTAATGTAAAGAGGAGTTTAATAGAGCAGCGTACATGGGTAAAAACGTGTACATGTTAGGGTAATAACTAAGTACTTTGAAGCCAAGATTAGGTAATATTATGACAAATAAAAACAAACTCCGAGGAGAAGGATGCTATACTGGCACCGATCTAACTAGACAAGTAAGAGCAGTACAACAGTCTCTCAGAATGCGGGCAAAGCAGGAAAGGGAAAAGGTAACGTGGGAAAAATAGGTTACCAAAAATTGCTTACCGACAACCAATGGGGTAAACTGGCGGGACCTAATGCGCCCACAAAACACATAACCAAGCGCTATAGCACACACTCCAACCAGAAGCCAAAGCAAGGAAAGAAACTCCCAATAGCAACATTAAATGTACAGAACTCAGAACAGACGAAAGGGAAGAACTGGAATATGCCCCGAAATCAATCACAGTTGATATTTTTGACCTGTGCGAAGTAAGAAAACTCGGGGAAGCCATAATTGAAAAGGATAATGATACTTTACTACAAGAGCACAACTCTTGGTCAGAAAGGGGTAGGTTTCATAATAAAAAAGACAAGCCCGCGATGCAAGAGACAGTCGGAAGCCTCGGAAAGAATCCTAAAACTAAAACTGAAACCTTATACAATAATAGTCATACAAGTATATGTACCAACAGAGGCCAGTGGTGACGAGGAGCTGGAGGAATGTTACGACAACCTAGAATTGACATTAAATGAAAACAGGTTACGGAACTTTAGAATTGGTGATTTAAATGGTAAAGTAGGATCGCGTAGCCACGAGGAAGAGGAATCTGTCGGATCACACGGCATCGGGGCTAAAATAGAAGCAGAGGAGAAAGGCTAATCCAATTTGCACAAGAATATAGATTAAGAATAGCAAATTCTTTCTTCAGAAAATCACCACATATGAAATGGGCTTGGTCTTCGCCTGACGGAAAGACAAAACTGAAATTGACAATATCATGTGCGATAATCTAGGAAATATAGACATCCAAGTAGTGAAAAACCTAAAATTTAGTACAGATCACAGTATGGTAAAGGCGAAAGTACTAATGAAAAAAAAAGAACATCATTTCGGACGAAACCGCACAGACCAAATATAGAAAATCTGGATAAAAATAGACTGCAACACGTACTACAAGAACAGGTACAATGCACTGGAACAAGGTCTACAGCAAGCAAGCAAAGAGGTTATCAGGATGAACGGTAGTATCAAAAATAGCAACATATTAAGCCCAGATACCATAAAGTTAATCGAACAAAGACCTAGGCCTACTGCAAACCATTGGTATCTCAGAGCACAACTGAGTGGAATATGCTGAACTAGATAAACTAACTAAAAGGGGAAATACGAAAAGACATCCGTAACTGTCGCTCAGCAAACAAGACAAATCCTTGAGTCATCAAATTCAGTCAGGAATGCCAGAAAAAATCTCAATAAAGGAAAACCATGGATGATAGGAACAATGAACCCGCCTGGAAAAAACTTGACATACAGAAGAGATATACTCAATACAATTACCGGCTTTTATCAACATCTTTATGCAACTTCCATTTCCAACCAAAGGAATAATCAAACACCCGACCCTAGAAACACACATTCACCTCGACTTGTACAGCGAAATCACAACTGCCATTATCGAACTAAAAACAGAAAATACCAGTAGAAGATGGGATAAACAAGGAACTATTAAAACTAGCCGAAAGTTATTTAACACCCATATTCTGCCAAATCTTCGACAAAATCCTAGAAACAGAAGAAATTCCAGAGCAATGGAAAACAAGCACAATAATTCTTATGCACAAAAAAGGCGCCAGAGACATAAACAATCATAAGCTGTTCACCACCAAAATTCTAATAAGAACGACAGGTCCTAGATGAAAACCAACCACCAGAACAAGTGGGCTTTCGCAAGGGATTTAGCACATTAGACCACCTATAAAGCATTAACCAGCTTATCGAGAAAGTAAGAGAATTCCACCTAACTATAATACCTAGCTTTGTGGGCTATAATAAGACGTAAGATATACTGCAAGCACTTACAGCTCAAGGGATGACAAAGTACGCAAGGATACTGCAAAAAATCTACAGCCAAAGTTTTGCAAAGGTGAAAATGAAATAGAAAGTCAACCATTCCGCTTAGAAAGAGGAGTTCGCCAAGGCGATCCCATCTCTCCCAAACTTTTCACATGTGTGATGAAAAATATATTCCGAAAAATGAAATAAAACAGTTTGGAATAAGTTTTAATGGAAACAGAATAATGAATCTAAGATTGGTTAAAAGCACGTGCCACAGATACTTTATATGGTTTTAACGTCAGCAATTTAGTAGCTCTTTGCACAGAGCCATAAGAAATGCCTGCCTGTTGTGAAAGCCGCCTAAGGTATTTTTGAGAGAAATTTTCCAAATAATGACCGATGTCGTCTGTTTCTTCGGTAAGAATGCCGTCTTTTAGAGTTCTGAGCCGAACCCTTCCTGTTGCCTGAAATGTATTGTACGGCCTGGAACTTTTACACCTGGAGATCTTTCTGCAAATCGCACTTTTACCTGGCGAGCGGAGTTATCACACACGAATCATAAATACACGCTGTGCAGTAGAAAACGAATGCTGAGCCATAATACACTTTGACAAAGTACAGGGCAAAATAATAAAGCACACTGGTAATAACTCAACCACACGAAATCACCATCAGCTCAGTACTGCACTTTCAGAGCAGAGAAAAACAAGTCAACCGCGTGAACTTGTGTACAGCAGCTGCGTGTTATCGTGTTTCCGTGTGCACAGTGGAAAAACACCGCGCAGCGGTTCATATGTTTTTGGGTCTCTCTATAGAAGCCAAGCTTAGATCAGAAAATTGACTTAGGTTAATTACTGTAGGATTTCGCGAACCGTAATTTTTGAGTTTCAGCCCATTAAAGAGTTGTGATTAAAATATAACAAAAAGGTATGTCCAAAATCTGCGGTATTCAAATAATAACACTATAAAATATGATTTGAAGCTTTCCTGGCGACGAACATATTCAAGCCATCTTTTTCCTGAAGATGGGAGAGATGTACACTCCCGAAACGTCGATGTCTCTTCATCACTACACCTGGCTTGAAGCCCGAGAGCATCTTGAATATAAATAACACTATATGTGCAAATGTGATTGTTTTATCATAAAGAACTGAAATCATGTGGGGAGGGGGTGAAATTGCAGCTTTATATCTGTACTGTACATTTATATTGGAATATACCACTAACTTTTTAGGCATGTTGCACATTGAAAACATTAGCACACTGCTGCTGTATGAGAAAAGGGTGAAACTTAATATAAACAAAACAACAGTAATACCACCATGTGATATGCTAGGAAGTGCAAGAGAAACTGCCATAAATCTTAGTAACTTTCACTAACATATGTTGGCAATTTAAACCCCACATCAACTAGTTAGTAAACATATTTGTAATTTATTAAAGTAAAATTATAATTATTGCTGTTTTTACTTTTAAAAAGCTTTTTAAGTTACTTCCTTTTCTCCTTCTTGATATTTGAATTTTCAGTATCAACTATATTCCTTTGTTATTATTAATGTTGCTATACGCCAATTATATCTCGTAAAACTGAAACCTCTTATCTTTCCCAGGCCCAAATGACCCCGTTGTCGACGGGCCCTTAAACAAAAAACAAAAAATAAAAACAACAAAAAAACGTCGTCTTTCCTGTTTGCTTTTGACTTCATGACATTTGCACATAAGTGTACAAAAATGTAATGTAAAAAATGCTTACTTTTCAACCTTGGAATGAATTCCAATTAAAGTTTATTTAAATAAAAATAATTTTTCCTACACTGCAATATTGCCATATGTGCCTGATCTTATGATTTAAAATTATACCATGCATTACTACATAACATACCTACTGCTTTATAAATTTAACAAAAATCAGATATTTCATCAACATACACTTACATACGCTGAAATAAAGTTAAAGAGATCATTATGTTTGAAATTTTCAATATCTTTACAAGTTCATTAAAGATCGTATTCTTCTTGCACCATATTGATAATATACTTTGCTCATACTCTTTTGCAGCTAAAAGTTCATTATTTACACTAGATATCATTGCACATTGCGTAAAATTTCATTTTAACTGCTACCAGTAATATCCATAACTTTTGTCTGATTTAATTTTCATCATTCCATGCTAAAATTATAATGTAAGAGTAACATTTTTCGTAACCTTAGTTCAAGCATGTATACATAGGTTATTTAGTTTAGCTTCTTATAGATGGAAGTGATGAGTTTGCCTGTTCATTGCAATAGTGTAATTAATATTATAAGTTACGTAGCATTCAGTTTTTCCAGTGTGCTAGAATAAAAATAAATTTAAAGGTGTAGAAAAGCTCACTGGAATGCTAACGTGAGGTGCAGCGTTTAGTAAATCACTTGTTGCAGCAGAGCACACCCAGATGTGCAATAAATGTGTTTCTCCATTGCTTTTTTTTTTTTTTTTTTTGTGTGTGTGTGTGTGTGTGTGTGTGTGTGTGTGTGTGTGTGTGTGTGCATATAACAACATGCTCCATTACGTAGTAATGTTACATCTTTTAGTTTTCTTTTAGTTTTCAGTTTCTCTTGTGTCAGGTGAGTTTTTAGAATGCATAATGCTACTACTATGGCAGTGAGAACTAGAATGTATGTGTAGTTATTTCCTAAAAGATAACTTTTGCATATTTACTAGGTTTCATGGAAGCTAAATTTACATTTTATAATTTATGTTATTTTGTTAATCATTTTGCTATTTTAGTTTATCGTCTATTGATTTCACAAATCTGTAGAATGCCTTGGTACATTTCTCCACTGCTGTACAACGTACTCGTGTTAAATATTTTGTATAATAGCTGATATTTTAAATCCACTGCTGATGTCATAAATATTCACTCAAAATAATGATACTACATTGACAAATTGTAAGAAAAGTTACTGGAATATTAAATGTAAACAAGAAGTGTAGTAAATGCAACCTTTAAGACACATACATATAAAGTAGAAAGTTACCAAAAACTTGCAAGCAGCTTACAACTTTGGTTTGCTCAACACTTAAACTTCTGCTAGTTGTTAATATAGTGAAATTTCAGAAGTGCTAAATAGTCATTAAATTCTCAATCTGCAAATGTTGCATGGCTACATAATGCATTTATAGCATTATACAACCTAGTGGAAAGCATATTAAAGAGTGTAGAACAAAACAAGGTACTGTTATTTTTTAATATTAAGTGTATTGTCACTCTCTTTATCTCAAAATACACTAGTAGACCTTCGTTTAGCCGAATTTCAATGGACCGGATTAATGCAAGCAGAGTGACGTCAGCTCTGCCGTAAATCCGCCCTGCATGCGCAGTCCATCATTCCAGCATGGATAGTATGCATTACGTTATCGGCAACAGATACCGATTCAGTGAAAATTTACGCGCGTTTTCACATGCACGAGCTGATCTAATTCTTCATTTGCAAGCACTTCTTTTAGCTAAGTGTTCGGTAATGTTATACACAGTGATTCTGTATAATTATATTTAATCATTATAATTATATTCAGAACTGTCTTTTATATCGGGTCTTCAGAGTTATTCGGTCTCTACCACCGCCGTCCTTTGTGGTCCAAGGATAACACGCTATCCTCTTGTACCCAACGTCGCGGTTTCAAACTCGGGGAGGGCGATGGAGTTTTTGTGCCTAAAAAGCCTTATGTCTTCCTTCGGAAGAGGAGTAGGTAAAACCGGTGGTCCCATATCGTATACTTAGGGCTGTAAAAACCTCAAGCCTGATAAAGAGGCCTCTGAGCGAAATTAAGCGGTCCTTCACGCCCAGTATAGAATAAGGCGCTGAGAACCATAGCAGTTAAAGAGCGTCGATAAATAAAACCTCTATTTTCTTTTACCACCAGTCAGGTGATTGCCAACGTCATTCAGCGAGCTCCTTGTCTCAAACGGGGCGGGGGGCGGGGGGGGGGGGGCACGATTGCATACGTTAAAGCTGGTTCACAATCACCAGTAACGAGAACGATAACCAGAACAAGAAAGCTGAAATACACATCTCAAATGGGAGTGTTCACAACGACGGGAACTCTTCCCGGACCCCGGGAACGGGAAAGAAGAGTTGGTCAAGTTTCAACTCTCTCATTCTCGTTCCCGGGCACGGCACGTTTGATTCGTATTATGCTTATCTGACTTTCGGCTGTAGAAATTATTCAAGGCGACCGTGCCATGAAACAGCCGTTAGAGCTCTCTCTAGCCGCAAGTCAGAAAAAATGATATTGGTCAGTTACAAACAAATGAATTCTCAGTGCGCTATAGCGACCTTCACTTTGCTATCGATATGATGATCGTTAGTATGCATTCCCACTATCGTTAAGGGGTTTTTGTGAACTAAAGTGTTGAGTGCTGACTTGCTTCGCGTTCTCGTTTCTGTTCCGGTTAGTTACCTGGTGGTGGTGATGAATCAGCCTTTACCGATTTCGTTGATGCACTGCACACTTCAGTGGTGCAAAGGTGTAAGATTTTCTGCGTTCTTTGTAGAGGTCTGCACGGGTCGACCAGGCCCGAGCCCGAGAAGAGGTACCAAATTATTAAATTAAACTATTTTGTTGTTTAACGACGCTGTCAATTGCTAGGATCACATCAGCGTCGCCGATGAGCCGGAATTTTGTCCCGCAGTTCTTTTACATGCCAGAAAATCTACTGACATAGAGCTGTCGTTTTTAATTACACTTAAAAACCATCGGTCTGGGCCGCATTTGAACCCGCAACCTTGGGATCCATAGACCAGCGTCTAACCAACTGAGCCACCCAGACCGACAAACATATAGTATACCACCCTGCCCGGGCCCTATTATGTAATTTTGTTTGAAACTAAATTATCTTGCAGTTATTGAAATTATTATTATTATTATTATTATTATTATTATTATTATTATTATTATTATTATTATTATTATTATTATTATTTGGAGTGTGTCAACAGAATAATCATATAGAATTCCTAGTAAATAAATGTTGCGGTAATTGTGCTGTTTTCGGAATTTTGATATCGGTGACCAAAAAATATAATACATTAGTTTGTACCTCTTAGTTTTCAAGTTCGGACCCAGCTCGAGCCCGACAAGCATCTTTCAAGTTAGGCTCGAGTCCGCGCGGACCTGTAGTTCTTTGCACGCGAGATTTAAGTGACCAGCAATGACAGAATTTGTGTGATTGAATGCTATTTCCAAACTGGAAGGATACGAGGGGTAGTCCATCGTTACGATACTGCCCGTTGTGCGAACGCTTTTCTTCGTTCTTCCCCTGAATTTAATCAAGTCCCTAGTCAAAACATAACAAAACTGATTAACAGATTGGTCATACCTAAGATTACTAATCACACATTATTAAATTGTCATGTATTCCTATATCGTTATTTTGCTACTGTGTATTATTTTCTTAATTTATTCCGTGTATGTCAGTTTTCATTTACTGCTGTAATGGAAAGGTTCTACCATTAATGGCCGATACACTCCACGCTATGAAAACCTCAATTGTTTGAGTTACTTATCAGTACACGTATATCTAAGATTGCAAGTTTCCGAGACGCCCGCGAAGGACTTCCAAACGTAAGCAGAGGAAAGGAACGATACAAGTTCCATTTTATGTAGATGACTGTTGATATCCATCCCTTCCACTTTCTTTAAACTGCATTTTATAATTGTGTTATTCTTTATTTTATATGAGAGCGTAGAAGATGTCCGCTCCTTCCTTTTATGGCTGTGAGCAAGATGGCGGTGGCCCTCCTATGCAATACAGAGTTCAAAAGTCAGAAGTTTCTCACGTGATAGTTCGGATAACGCACATAGTAAATAGCGTCATATATAATTCTGCCAATCATAAGAGCCCGCGGCGTTTTGCACTTTGTTTATATTGCAAGCAAGAGGCGCTGGTGATAAACTCGCTGTGAAAGATTGATGTCATGAGCAGACAATTGAATGGCGCGAAAGGCCGAATAAATCTGAGACCTGGTGTCTCGTGGACATTGGTCTTGCCTGTTCAGACGGATAGCGAGGAAATATGGCAACAGCGTGCTGAGACGGCCGCGTAGCAGCACGAACGTCGATCATAAGGTGATTTCGCACCAATGTGGGGAGGGACTCTTCATGCCTTCGGAGTAATGTTCCCCTGGCCTGCTGTGTGTGCCTCTTCAGATACTGACAGCACTGATGTTATGCCTTTACTGAAAACGCCATAGCGCCTCAAAACATACTAACCCAGAAATTCCCTCTTTGTGGTCGATTTCACGAGTCTTTTCTTGAAGCGTGGGTCTAGATAAGGGAATTTGGGCCCACCTCGTTGGTGTAGGACGGCGTGTCTGCCTCACTTCAAGAGATCCGGAGCTCGAATCTCGATTAGGGTGAGTTACCTGAACACATTTGTCCGGGGTTTTCCCTTATTCTGAAAAATGCGATATGGTCGGACAACGCTATAGTCATTTGAGCATCATTTCATACATCCCCTGGGATTGAACCCGGGCCGCCTAGGTGGTAGGCGAACGATCTAACGCTTGGCCACAGGCGCCGCCAACAATGATAGACAATTTCTCCGGTTTCCTCCGCCTCTTGTGCCACCAGCTGCTCCATCATCACCTTTCCCTTAATACGCATGGCCACCGGCGCCGCCAACAATTGACTGTTGACAATTGATTGACACTTTCTCCGGTTTCCCCCGCCACTCATGCCACCAGCTGCTCCATCATCACCTTTCCCTTAATCCAATTCACCTGCATTTCGTATCCTCTTCCTCTCATACCTGGCGCTGACTGATCACCCGTTTCTAGGTCTTCACTCTGTCCGGTCCATAGGTTCGTCTGCTCCCCGGCGGGCATCTTACCCTACTACTAGTAATAGTGATTGACAAAACTATTAACTGCTTGTCTTTAATCAAAAAAATTAAGAGAACATTTAAAATATTACACGGCCTTATTTCATAACTTGATTATCAAAGGGGGGTTACTTTGTGACCACCACTAGTAACAAAATGTTTGAGCAATTTTTAAAACAAATTTATTTTAAAATTGGTTATCATATCTTGTCATGTTTATAAAGGCAAAATTTAACACTGTTTAACCATTACTTTTTTACGTGAATCACATTCGATATTATGCCATAGAGCTTATACTACCAACGGAGGTGACCACCACTGGTAACAAGATATCTTAACAATTTTTAAAACAATTTACTTTAAGATGGGGTTATTATCTTTTTTTTTTTTTTAAGGTAATATTTAGCATTGTTTAACTATTCCTTTTTTACGTTTTATATTAATCATATTATACCGATGTTCTGACCACCTTGACTTTTCATTGTTGCTCAAAAAGACCAACAATGAAACATTTTAAACACGCAATTAAGTAGTAGAAATGGTGAATTGGCAATAACTATTAATTGCTTGCCTTTAATAAAAAATGTGAAAGAAAAAATTTAAAATATTACACAAGGTGGGCATAAAGTACCCCCCCCCCCCCCCTATGTGTTTGCCTATATTTTCTGCCGTGAAGTCACAATCAATGATGGACTTCGGGATCTGAAAGTGTATTTGTGCAATTTGCTGGCCTTGTTTCAGCGTAAGAGCATTATGAGCATGTTTCGTTTCGGTGGCACACCGCGGGTGATGAGCGGGGAAAACAATAAAAATACAAATAACAACAATCACTGTTAACAAGCAGATACAGTTCTCGGATTGTTGCGAGTCGCGTACTGTGTGCGGCTTGCTAACTAGCCTCTTTTCCCGCGTCTTAGGCTGTGGATGTGACAGGAAGTAAACGGCGGGCCAGTTTTGAGAAATTACAGTATAGTAGGTATATACGTGTGATAAATTACGTGGAATTACTAATTGTAAATTCTATAACATGCGTATTTGGTTTCGACGAAAATTGGGTTACGGAAAATTCATTTGTAAAATGTACAACATACCTATGTGGTTTAGACGAAAATGGAGATACAGAAAATAAATTCGTAAAATGCACAACTTGTGTATGTGGTTTAGACGAAAGTTGAGGTACGGTATATGTAATGAGGAGAGTCAAGTTTTAATTTGTAATACCTACAAATAATTATAAATTATTTTTAAGTGGTAGATTCGGTAAGGACCGAACAGCCAGTACGGATTAACCCAGTTTTCAAACCAACGGTCTACTGTGTATGCCATTTCAAAGAAATCTGCACTGCTTAAGTGTTGTTTTTATTAATCTAACAAAAGCTTTGTATCTCTTTGTTATGCAGAGCGGTAGCAGCCTATCTGAGGGCTTTGAATCTCAGCCCAAACAATGCAGTTGTCCACGGAAATTTGGCCTGCGTCTACTATGAACAAGGGTAAGTTGACACAATTCACTTTTAAGGCCTCTTATGGTTCTACTGATAATACTAAGTTCATCTACTGTGTGAACAGCCATTTCATGTAGGCAGACGTTTTGCTTTCTCTTCTATGTATAGTAAGCAGGTAAAGTATTGAATTTTACATGTTTTGACACTTCCAGAACCCAAAAAGAATGTTTAGAAGATACTCAGTGTGTGTTTGAGGGGGGGGGGACAACATTACTCAAAAGTGGAAATCAATTAAATACCAAACTTGATGTTTAAGTTCAGCATCTTCCAAGGATATGACACAGATTTTCAAGGAAATTCCCCACCCCCTGGACCACCCTTTACATCAGTGATGATAATGAAGGGGTCCCATCCAGCTGTGTTGTTCTTTGGTTTGCCTACCACCTAAGGAGCTTGTACTCTCATAGCACTGTGTCGCCATAAATTCTGACCACCTGCAACACAGTTATGCAGAGGGAAAGTAGGATAGTGACACCATGGGTCACAAATTTGCATCCTTGCTTTACACGAAAGATGTTTTGAAAATTTTTGTTTTTCAAAAATGGCTCCAACATTTTTATTATATCACCACATTTCTAGGATATTTTCATGAAAAATGTAAATTTTGAATTTTCTGGGAATATCCTCAGAGGTCCTCTTTATTCTGGGTGACTGTCATAACTGTAAACCATAAGGGAGACAAAATCTTACTGCACAAAATATGTAGATGTCATTAAAACAATTTAATTAAATGAACTTTTTTTTTTTTTCAGTGAACTATTTTCGAGATACAGGGGCATAACGAATGTGATATGGGCCCCCTGAAAAATTAAATTTCCAGCCCTCCCCATAATAAAATATTTGGATATTCTTTAGAAAAGGTCCCGCGAGCACTTGGTCAGAATTTCGGCTAAGTCCCACTCGGCATTGTGGACGAGTTCTTACGAAAGTCGCCGAAGTTGCAGTGTTAATTCAGCGCTGCCAACAGCACTATTTCTCCATTAATTTGTTGCCAATCTTAAATTTGAATGCTTTAGCGGGACCCAGCAGTATGCTAGTGAACTTGTTAGAAGCAAGTTGTGAGAGTGCCATGACTCGCTTCATTAGCATAGTAGATTTAGCGCCTTTGTGTTATAATGAGGAAGAATGTATACAATTCCTTTACGACGAGGGCCTGCTGAGAACCTGAATGCTATGCAGGGAATGTGATGCCATGCTACACCCCATAGCAAAAATTAATTAGTGTTAATTCAGCGCTTCCGGTGGAGTTTTTTTATTGGGTAGTGCCCAAGGGCGAGGCCTACAGTCCCCCCTTTGTGCCATCCCAGTGCATAGGGCTCCGTAAATGGATTTTTTCCCCACTCGAAAATAGAAAAAATAAAATGAAACGAGCCAGCATTTCGTGGACCCAGTAACAAGGCTATATATATTGGCGGTATGTCTGTGGTGACAACTACGTGCGAGTGCATTTGTGTGTAGTGTGTTGGCAAAAAAACTAGTGTAGTTGAAAAAGCAATGTTGGCAGATTTAAAAAATCATCTGCTAGTGACAGCGCAATGTAGTGGCGATTCTGGTAACCACTGTCAGCGCATATGCAGTAAGAGCTTCGGACTTAGAATTGCTACGGGACCTTTTCTAAAGAAGAGCCTCCTCAGAGGTCCTCTTTATTCTGGATGACTTTCATAACTGTAAACCATAAGGGAGACAAAATCTTACGCACAAAAGATGTAGATGTCATTGAAACAATTTAAATTAAATGAACTTTTTTTTTTCTTTTTTTTTTTTTTTTTTTCTTTTTTTTTTTCTTTAGTGAACTATTTTTGAGATACAGGGGCGTAACAAATGTGATACGGGCCCCCTGAAAAATTAAATTTCCAGCCCTCCCCATAATAAAATATTTAACTTATCAATAACTAATATAAGTTTAATTACAGCAGGTAGAAGTACAAATGTAATGTAATGTATATTCCCATATTGCTATTTTTCAAAGAATTTAAACAATTATTAATAAATGAGATAATATATTGTAGTGACAGACATTCAATTTGAAGCACATACATACTTCTATCTATTGTTTGATGTATTTATACTTATAAAACCTCACTGTACTCACCTTGATTTCTAGTGAAACTGGACCATATGGCATGGTTTCTCTGATGCAAAGGCATTGAGCAATTCACTGACATCAATGGATCTAACCCTTTACTTTTGATACTGAAGAGCCTGAGTTCATGAAGTCTGTCTTGGGTCATAGAATTCCTTAGATAATTCTTTATAAGTTTGAGCTTCAAAAATGAGCATTCAGCCGAAGAAACAGTAATAGGAATTGTTAGAAACAGGTAAAATGCTGTACATAAATCTGAGACACTTGCAGCTACGATTGAATTCTCTATTACCGATAGTTTTAAGTCAGCTGCAACGATTAATGAGGCTATTTCTTTCAGAGTAGTTTTGAAGCATTTCACTAATTTTATTCATTCATCGTCTAATATGACATTCACATTAGAGGACGTAAATATTTTTTTAAAAAAAATCAGAAAGAGCATTTTTGTACATAAAATGTGGTATTTTGGTACACATTTTTATTGTTGCCGTTGTTTTATACTAATTAATACACACTGCTCTTTTGTGGCGCCTAAGGAACATGCGCTAAACCAAATGTTAAAAGAGGTAGCAAGAACAAGCTTTTTTACACTGTTACAGCTGTGCTAAACTCAAGTTGACCGTTTCTATGAAACCATCTTGATTTGACCATTTCTGTGCAGATTAGCATATATTTTCTATGTTGTATGCATATTTCTGTATTTACATTCGTAAGGCGAATGTCAATAAGTCAAGTACATGGACATTAAAAATCAATATTTATATTTGTATTTGTTTTAATCTTTATAATTGTTTAATAATAACTAATCTTTTTATTTGCTTTTCTGGGGGCCCAAAAGTCTCAGGCCTGCTCTATTGTAAGCCTTGCAGACCCTTACATTACGCCCCTGCTGATATTCCTTGTTATTTGTTTGAATTTTCCAATACACTTTTTTCAAATGGGAAGTTGTTGATTATTTCGTACCTTGGACATGCAAATAAAATCAAATTTCAAAGCCATCACATAGTAAGCAACTGTTTAAAGATTTGACTATTGCTAGGCCTACTATATTCCCATTGTATCTACAAAGAAATATGTGATTAAACAATTTCTACAAATATTTATCTTGACTAACATGTAGTAGATGGTAGAATAAGCGTTTTTAAGAATAATATGTACAAGAGTGAGTAGGAAAAGTCATGTGAGTGTATACATCAGATTTTTTTATTCCTATTATATTGACTGTATCAAATATTCCTTACAGAGCATCAATGCCAGTTTTATTAATATGCAAATGCATTGAAATTCACCTGAGCTATTAGCTAAAGAGCTTAAGTGGAGTTTTGAACTCTACTGTTCAAGAGTGTCATAATTATTGTGCCTATGATTTTCAGCTTATCATATTTCTGTATTTCTGTTCATCATTCTTGTAGTTAGTATTGTATCCTTTTAACTTTCCTTTTTGAAGATTTAGGCATAATAAGTGTAATTTGAAAAGTTCTAGATTTTAAACTGAGAATTAACAACACAAAAGTTCACCTTTCTGATGTAGGGTAGCGTGTTTGCCTCACACTGGAGATGTCCAAGTTCAAAGCTCAGTTAGGGTGAGTTAACTGAATAAGGTTCTTTTCCGAGCTTTTCCCTTATCCTGAGTGATGAATGTCAGGTAACTTAAGCTCAATGGAGCCCAAGCTCATTTTAGCATCATTTCACTCATTTCGTTCTTCCGGTATGACCTAACTGGTTAAATGATATTAAACCTTTTAAAAGAAAAGAATAAAAAATGGATGTAATCTGAATGAATGCATGAAAAATTCTTCATTTTGTTTAGTAACATACATTACACTTCAGTACAAGTTAGACCTGAATGGCCAGAACTAGCATCTCTTTTCAGGGCTTCCCAAGTTTCTTGTAGTTGCACTGTGTAAGACAAGTCAAATTCTATTCTTTTCCAGCTCATGGAAGTGTTCCATGCATTTAGACCTATTGTTTTCAGTTATTTCATTAAAAGAGTTTTAATTTTTCTGGATTCTGTATTTTGTAGTTTATGTAGTTCCATTGAGCTTTCCACTACTCCTGGAAATCTTATTTTTTACAGTTTTTACTTTATATCAGTGCCAGTTTGTTCCATATTATCTCATAAAAATCAGCATTGTTTTAAGAAGCTTGTCAAAATCAATATACATTTTTCTGTTGTCTGCTTAAAGTGAAAATATTATTTTTAGTTCAAAACTGAATGTAAAGGAAATGTATTGGAAATGCACATTTTTGAGATAACCAAAGAATAATGGGCATTTTAAGGAAAGGTCGGTTTGATTTTTGAGGTATTCTTCCTCCCCAAAAAGATGCAGGATTTCACAGTCTTATATGTGTGTGTAAAAAGTGTCTTAAATATAAATGTGGGTTATTAATATAACAAAGTAAAAGAAAAAATATTGATTCCTTGTTCCCATCAGAAAACCAATTAAAATGGGGCAAAATTTAATGTAGAAAAAGTGTATATATGTAGGAAAAAATTACAAAAAAAAAAATAAGGTAGACAAAAAATTCCGACCTTAACCATTCCTGAAGTTTTACTGTTGTACGTATAGTCTATTTTCCCATATCTTTAAGCAGTAGAACATCCGGTAGATCCAGGCTATTTCCTACACTTTAACCATCTGTCCAATCAATTTTTTAAAAGTCTCCGAAACAAGCTGTGATCATTAGAAATTGAACTGGAAACAGGGAAAATAGAAATAAATAATTGGTTATTAGCCACAACTGCAACTTGCTATAGCAACATAGCTACACCTGCTACAGTCAAAGAGCATACCTGTGCATTAGTAACATTGGACGAGTGTTTGGCAATGCAGTATTAGCATTCTTAATGTTCTGTAGAGCTAAACAGATGCTTTACTCTCTCTTCCATTTGCATTTTGGTTATCAAGGAATAAGGAAGTGGAAATTAAAAAGCTAATTCACAATACTATTATTACAAGCTGAAATGTTGGAATGAAAATGCAAATTCACTAATAGTACGAAGAAGCACAATGCTTTATTTGTCCTCCAGCAACATATGTTTATTTTGCACACAAAGTGCATCATTCTATTTTCTGTTTGTTTCTCTCTTAATCTTTTGTGTGTTTGAGTTGGAAGGGTATGTTGCTATGACGAGTATGTAAAGAGTTTTAATTTATAATTGCCAATTTTGGTAATTCTCATTGTTTTAGTACAACAAACTTTTCTCTTGTAGATACATAATATTTGGGAGTACGCCTGTCATCTAAGAAACAAAACTTCACAAAATTCTACCAATATGTCAGATGTCTTTGCTCAGTCCGTCCACACAACCAACATATCATGTTAGCACTGCAGAGGCAACACTTGCATTTCACGTTATCACCATGCTCATACAAATCTATGGAAACAGTATCATAGATTCAAGATGCTTTAGTAGAGTTAAAAATAGAAAAGGAATGTGTAGCATTTGAAGCTGACAATACAAGCTCAAATTTTGGTGGCATAAGTTGACAAGAGGGTAAAAATGCATTCACCAAATTGAACTCATATTAATTGCACTAGATTAGCTCTTCAGGGAAGTACTACTGATTGTTGATCATATTTAACATTGAATGTTTCAGGGTTTTAAGAAAATATAAATGTATATGCCTGTGGATATATAAATAGCATTTAAATTGATATGTGTACATTATTTTTGCATTGACTGATAATGCCATACATTTCTATAAAATAACTTGGTAACCCTAAATTGAGCAGCCATACTGACCCTCCCCCTCCTCCCAACCTCCAAAAAACATAGCATGGTTAGATATACCAATCAGCGTTTTAAACACCTGACTCTGCTCTTGGCTACTAAATTTACCCTTCCTTAGAATTACCCATTTTAAACCATTTCTAGATGTTTGTGTAATTAAACTTAGGCACACCAAGTTATTTTAGATTACGTGGAACACAAACCAAAGGCAAAACTTGCTGGTGTTACAATAAGCTATAAATCTTGTAAAATGTGCTTATTTTAAGTTGTGTTTCGAAAGAAGTGCTAAGTTACATAATGTCTATAAATGTAATGTTTGGAACACATAGGGCAGCCCTGTACAATACGTCACCCACAACGTATTTTTCTGGCACCCTTCATAAGCAAATTTTTACTCTGATGGTTTCTAATATTAATTCAAATTTCAAGATAGAACTATTTCATTCCGAATATCTTCCCAGTACACACCCATGAAGTGTGTTTTATTGGATAAATTATCTAAAATAGACAATGGCAAATATACCCAATTTTTCCTTTCTAATTGTCAAAGGTGAAAATTGCCATAGTCTTTCACATTGCAATGTAAATCACCAGACTCCTGAGTAGCAAGAACAGCAACTCCACAGTCAACATTGGCACATGGATACTGCACTGACTGAAGAGCACTTCCACTAAATTCAAGATGACTGAGCAAACTTCTCATAACTTTCACAATATTTGTCTTTCCTTCTCACAATATACTTTGATTAGTTTGCTCCAAAACTTTTCTATAGCCTTTTGTGATCACTGAATCATTCTCATTTTTAAAGAAAGAGATATACTAATTTGTTTTCAAAAGGGCTGTCTTGACATTACTGTAAATGATGAGTACTAGACTAAATGCTTCAAATGCTGAATACAATTTGTAAGGAGGGTCTTCAGACATCAGTAACTGTAGTTTTGCTGATGCCAATGCTGCCATGTTTGCCATATCTGCTGTAACATATTCCTAAACATCTATGCTTCTGATGCAGCTTAGATTCTTTTCTGTTTCATTATAAAAGTTTACTTCTTTTGCTGCTTCAAACTCAGTCAATGTTCTCCTGAGTTCTCCATAAAGGGTAGGACCTTTTGGGTATATATTTTTAGAAAGTCAGTTTTATTGCAAATGCAAAACATACAGGTCCCTAGTTATAGATAAATTACCTGACTGTTGCATGTTATTGTTTTACTAATTGTTCCATTCAAGGAATTATGTTTTTACATATTATTGTCTCATTAAATATTACAGGTTCAATACTTGAGATACATCTGATAGAATACCTTGTCTGGAACAGTGTAAATGTATTGCAATGGCTTAAAAATAAATTGCTTCTAAAAACCATGCAAAACATTACTAAAGTACCTATTGTTAAAATTCATAATTGAGACTTACATGAGGTTTGTATTTGCAGGCTTATTGACTTGGCAATTGACACATACCGTCGTGCCATTGAGCTGCAACCCAACTTCCCAGATGCATACTGCAATCTGGCAAATGCACTTAAGGAAAAGGGTCAGGTGGTGGAGGCAGAAGAATGTTACAACACGGCTCTGCGACTCTGCCCCACTCATGCTGATTCTCTTAATAATCTGGCAAATATCAAACGTGAGCAGGGATATATTGAAGAAGCGACACGTCTGTATCTCAAGGCCCTTGAGGTATTTCCAGAATTTGCTGCAGCTCACTCCAATCTGGCATCTGTCTTGCAACAACAGGGCAAACTCAATGAGGCACTCATGCACTACAAAGAAGCGATCAGGTGAGAACCTCTTAGACTCTTTTGTACATCAGAGCAAGCCACTCTTGGAACAGAGAATAAAGGGAAGATATCTGAGCTTCTGCACAGTATGTGTAAAGCAATAGTTACAGAACAGTTCCAAGAATAGGGTCTAGCTATAATCGTTAATTTGTTGTCTGATGATCCTTAAAAAGACTTGCTGTTTTGTATACAGATGTACAAAGTGCAAATACCCATAAGCCAATACATTTTCAAAATTGGTCATTCTGTTCTGTTGAATTTGTTCACTATCAAGCAGTGAAACGTTTCCCATTATTAATAAAGTAAAATAAAGGAAGTAAGCAAATATTTCAGTACTAGGTAAGCTTGAGAAGTGCTGACATCAGATAAGCAAATCTTAGTTAATCAGAATTAAAAACAATTGCATCATATGTATCGATAAAAAGCACACCACTTATTTATAGAATAGTTCCCTACTCTTGACTGAAAACAAAACTGTAAAGTTCTAGTATTATAACTAGAGCAGGGATATGTAATTCTATTTGTTTTAAACAAATATGTTTTGTACTGTTTACCAACAGTAAGTTTGTTGGCACAAATAAATAAAAATATGTTTTGTGTTTATTATTGCTGTTAGAATGGAGTAAGTGAATATTGTCATATGTACAGAAAATTAGGCATAGTTGTGTGTTCAGTGATTAAGGGATTAATTTCTATGAATAATAATCATACTGCTAATGCTTCTCAGTGAATGTTTCACTTCAGGTAATTGTTCTTAAACTTCTTCAAAAGCACTATAGTATTCTTGGTTCATTGTATTTTAAATATCAGTGCCTTTCTTACTTCAAATTTTTGTTGAAAGAGTTTGATGGCACCTTTCACATAGCTTGCTCTACCTATAACCCTCTGTGAATGAGCAATTATATGATAATTATTGTTGAGTGAGTTTGATTCTGTTTATAAATTAATCTTAGAGTGAGAATTAGATCTTTTAAAACACTGAATAATGTCTAGCGGGAGTTTGGCATAAATTTGTATAAATGAAAGGAGTTCTTTTTAAGTGATATGTAACACAGTGCTCCACTTCAGTTGTTAAGAGTATATGTGTTTCAGAAGCTCGTGCCTCCATCATCAATTTCCTTTCATTTATTCATGTACTTTGCTGTTATGAGCTTCTGTTTAGCAAGTTCATCTCTATAAGTTTGTGTAATTTTGTTATTCAGATTATATTTTCTGTAATTTTTGTGGGGTACATGGTTCTCCCATATTCGACATTAAAATCTGTAACTAACTCTGACTCACATCTTCAGCAAAATCAAATCGCCATCGGTTTGTTTCAGTAAACCAAGACACAAACCAAACATTACATAAAGGTAAACGTAAGAACAAAAATCACACTCCTAGATGATGATGATTCAACTCATATTGCACCTTTATTTATGTGCAAAGAAAATTATGGTTTTTGTTCATAGTGTAATATATTTTTAGCAACTATTTTCATACAGCATTTATATGGTAGCTGCAAAATTTAATGGGGGCTGATTGCAAACTATGGCTATTGTTTTTCCTGTTGTGCAAACAAGTGTTGTGGGTGCAAATTATATTTACATCATCAGCTTTACATCGTGTTTAACTATACAACATAGCAAGGCCCGACAA
This sequence comes from Tenodera sinensis, assembly GCA_030765045.1. Lineage (NCBI taxonomy): Eukaryota > Metazoa > Arthropoda > Insecta > Mantodea > Mantidae > Tenodera > Tenodera sinensis. The sequence goes on from CM060966.1 coordinate 149,578,436, forward strand.
GCCAATGATTGAATTTAGTATCATATCACCCACCATCAAATTTTGCGACAGCTATAGTTGCTTTTTTACTTGCTCTGCTACATAGTAAAGATACCTAGTTATAAGTTCTGTCACAACTATAAACAGGATAGCACAACAAAGAATGACACTATTCAAAACATTTTCATACCATTTATTAACTATAATATAGTTTAAGAGGTAGAACCGGAACTTAAAAATTCAATGCCACAACTGGGATTTGAACCACAGACCTTCCGCTTGCCGGGCGGACGCTCTACCACTGAGCTATTGTGACAAACTGCCAGAATGGCATTAAATTCTCAAGCCATTTAAAAACACCAACAGTAAGTTTGTTGGCATAAATAAATAATAATTATAATATAGTTACTCAAAATGTGCCCCTTTAGAAGCAATACAGGCTTTCAAGTGGTGCAGCCAATCATCTATGAAGGTTGTCCATGAAATAAGGTTCCCAAGGATCTGCAGTTGTGAGCAACGCTGTTACAGGAGATGCAGCAACAGTTGGTTCTCCCTCTCCCAGTATCCCGCCCTGCGAGCTGTCTGCGGCGCTCAGTCTTGGCTTGGCAGCTATTAGAAAACACTGCCATGAGAAATCTGTAACATGTCTGCAAGTCTGTAAATTGTTATTCGTCAGTCTTCACGAACAATGATGCCAGCTGTGTTAATCGTGGTTTCGTTTATTGCTATTGCTGGAGCACCTGGCCCACCTTGCATTGTTATTGAACACAGCACCCCTTAAATTCCTTGAACCATCGAAGTGCTGTGGACTGTGGCAGAAGATCATCACCGTATGCCTCCTGCAACATTCTGTAAGCTTCCATGCTGGATTTCTGCAAATGAAAACAAAATTTCAATGCAACGCATGTTCTTCATGTAACCCTATTTTCTCTGTAGGCGGCTGGCGAACTGAGCTACTTCGTTCATCCCGGGCTGTGTACAGATGCATGCACAAGCGAGCGTGTGCTTTGTCCACCAATTAGAGGTGATCCATTGGCATCATACAACATTGTTTCCATGATGTGCATTTGTTGTGCACATTAAAAAAAATAACTCTTTATTGACTCGCCCTCATACTACAGATAAACATCAGGACTAGCAATGGATAACCCACTTGCAGACTTCTTCATGAGTTCCTTCAAAACGAGAGTAGTCAAGAACTTCCCTTGGATTTTTAAAACATGGCAACTGTACGTAGATGACGTCTTTGCAATAGTACCAAGGAAACACATCAATAATGCACAAAAACTGCTAAACTTACAAGAAAAAAATCATAAAATTCACCATAGAAACAGAAATAGATGGGCAACTTCCATTTTTGGATTTAAAAATCATAAAAACGAAAAACAGAATTACCTTTGGGATCTACGGAAAACCAACTCAGACAGATAATTATATCAAATTCAATAACTTCAACTCACGACCGCACAAACAAGCAGGTTTCTGCAGTTTAATTCACAGACTAGGGAATATAACACTGTCAACACAGGAATATCAAACAGAACTTTAAAAAATCATTAGAATTGCAGAAATTAATGACTTCAAAAGATCTTGGAAAAATAAAATAGTGAGCATAGCAAAAAAAGAAAAACTAATAAAAGAAACAACCACTCTAAGCAAACCGAAAGAAGAAATGTCATTAAAAAAATTCACATACCACCCAAAGACATCTGACAAATTCAAAAAGATTTTTAGAGGAGGAGTTGATATAGCGTTAAGGGCGCTCAACTACATGGTCATCGAAAAAAAAAGATTTTTAGAGAATACAACATACAAATGGCTCCAATCAACAGCTAAAGTGTTAAAGACTTACGTGGCTCAAACACGAAAGACAGCATTGCAGCAAATAAAAAATTTGGAATCTACCAAATAGAATGCAATAACTCCAACCAGGTTCATATAGGAAAACCGAAGAGAAATATGGAAACAAGAACTTAAGAACATGTTTGATGTATAAAATACAAACACTTAGAAAAATCAGCAGTAGTCACCCATTTGGAAAGAAAATCACGACGTTAATCCGGATACAAACAGAAAACCTAGAATTGTCAACGTGAGAACAGATCTTCTTCATCTGGAAAAACAAAGACAAGAGTTTTCAATTTTGATACCACAAAGTGAACTGTTATATAAGTTCTTAAAACCACCACCAGAGTAGTCTACAGGAGATACCAGCCAGCCCTGTGAACCAGCGTCTACAATACAATCAAAGTCCGGTTGATAATGGAGGAAAGCTAGCCTCTGAAACATGTACTGGGAAATTTTACAGAGTGAGTGTTGTTTAGTGTTATTAATCGACTCAAATCCTATTTTAATGTGATTCCAACAACACTGTCATCAACTTCCAGTAATAATAATAATAATAATAATAATAATAATAATAATAATAATAATAATAATAATAATAATAATAATAATAATAATGATATTATTATTATTATTATTATTATTATTATTATTATTATTATTATTATTATTATTATTATTATTATTATTATTATTATTATTATTATTATTATTATTATTATTATATTGCCTGGTTCACACCCAAAAGTTGCAACATTGGTGAAATTGGTTTATTTAAACAGGTAATAAACATCCTGGAGTTATCAACCTGTCAAACACAAAAACAAACTGCAAAAAATATGTATTTTGAGACTCCATTGTCAGAGAGATTCATTCCTATTCAATGTCATTTAGTCAGCATGCTGCTAAGGTGAAACACTAGTTCACAAAACACATTGTGTGATTAAAGTGTTAGTGAAGTATCATTTTACAACTATTGACTCATGCAGTCACCGCAATTGAAATCTTTACATTGTTAGTGCAAGGAAAATCTTTACGTAGACAATGTGCTCAGTTTGTTCTTCTCCCGCCACTATACAAAGGAGTGGGCGGAGCTGCAAATCACGTGATTCTTGAGTGCACAGTAGCAGCTTGCTTCTATTAGCAGGCCAGATCTCAGTCAGTCTCTGGTATTTGTACAGAGTGTTCTGTTTCCAATTTGTTGTTGTTATTACATTTTTAACCTGAGTGCCATTTTTAAAGCTGTATATTTCTCATTATAATACAAATAATGGGACGCAAGAAGCTCACTTCTGAAGAGAAGACTCGTTCTTTAACTCTATTGGAAGTGGGTACCTCTGTGATTCGTATAGCTGCCGATCTAAAGGTTTCAAGACAAGCTATTTATGACCTAAAAACAGTAGCAGCATTTTTTCCACCTGGCGCCACATCAAGACGAAAAATGGGCTCAGGTGGTAAAGAAAGACTTCAACAAGAACTGATGGCCTGCTAAAACGTGAAGTGATGGCTGATCCATGGATTACAGCGGCAGGGTTAAAGAAGAAACACCCAGACCTCAACAATGTTGCAATAAGGACCATTCAGCATCGACTTCAAAAAGACTTAGGTTTACCAAGTCGGTGTGCAGCCAAGAAACCTCTTCTGACTGAAGCTATGAAGAAGAAAAGGATAAATTTTTACAAGACATATCAGCACTGGACATCAGAGGACTGGCGTAAAGTAATGTTTTCTGATGAAAGCACTTTCAAACTGGTCAGAGGAAAGTCCAAAATGGTGAGGAGGCCAAAAAATGTGTCACGATATGATCCACAGTTTACTGTCTAAACTGTTAAACATCCAGAAAGTGTGATGGTATGGGGTGCTTTTAGTGGCAATTAATGGTAGAGGTGGCTTGTACTTTCTCCCAAAGAATATCACAATGAAGGGAAGTAACTATTTAGAAGTGTTACAATAGCATTTGGTCACATTTTGGCCGATTCACCAGTGTCAGTACTTCATGAATGATGGTGCCCCTGCACATAGGACAAAGATGGTTCAAAAGTTCCTGAAAGATAATAATATACCTGTACTTCAATGGCCTGGTAACTCTCCTGACCTAAATCCCATAGAAAATGCTTGGAATCAAATGAAAAATAAAATAGAAGAGCTGCAACCATCAAGTATTAAGGAGCTACAGGAAGTGTTGAAGAAGTTGTGGGTGGAAATGGACAAAAAATATTTTGAACATCTAGCAGCTTCAATGCCTAGGAGACTCCTGAAAGTGGTAAAAGTTAAGGGAAATATGACCAAGTACTAATTGTACGCAGAAGTTAAAAATAAAACCATTTTAAGTCGGTATTTGTTGTTTTTATTACCTTGTAAAGATTTCCATTGCGGCGACTGTAATGTAAATGCAGTCTGCTTCAGTCATTAGTTATAATGATCACCGACATCTATTTGAAATTTGCATTATGGTTGATGATATGATAATACTTGTATTTCAGGATTCAGCCAACCTTTGCAGATGCATACAGTAATATGGGTAACACATTGAAAGAAATGCAAGATATACAAGGGGCTCTACAGTGTTACACCAGAGCTATTCAAATCAATCCAGCATTTGCTGATGCTCACAGCAACCTTGCTTCTATTCACAAGGTAAAATGGATAGCTACTGTCATATACAGGTTAATTTAGCCATTGGTAACAATCTGTGACATTGGGTAAACCTAATTATGTGATGCATGACTCCTTCACAGGAGTAGTTATAATTTATATTATATGGTCAAAGTAATGTACAAGGCATTCCTCGTAACAATATCAGTTTGTGAACTGTCCAAATTCTAACTGGGAGCTTAAGAGGGATTATAAATATGTTAAAATCAGTATACAATAATATATGGCAAAAACAATATAACATTCTTAAATGTATCTTATTTCCAGAGCCCTTTCTCTATATTACTTCCATAAATGGATGCTCTCTACCTAATGTGTTCATTAATTTTTAATTTACAACTATCCAGAGTGTCATTTGGATAATAATTTGGTTGTACTCTGCAAAATATGTTGTTAGCTAATGCTGGATTTTTGACAATGAAGTCATTAATCCTCTTGCTCTCCAATATTTTGATATTGAAGAGAGCAAAATATAAGCATTTATAATGGAATTAAATTTGAACAAAATTGTAAGTCATTTTTCTTATTTTCTGAAGAGGTTGACTAGTGTAATTATTTCAGCTCTATAATTCTAAAATTCATGAAATCTTGCTGGAGGATGCATCATCGCACATGCATTATGTTCTCATAGCTTCTTAGGCCTTTTCCATGATATAGCAAAACACTACACAGAAAAGAGCCCGCCAGTTGTACCTTGAAATGTGCATAAATTGGATGTATGGAGATTTCAAACCTTGAAGCTCTGTAGGAAAACAAAAAGAGCATCACCTATAGCTTACGCAAACATTTTTGAACACTGAAATATTTAAATGAAAGCTTTGATGCAAGTTGCTTACCTGCCTTCAGTGGCAGTGTTATCTCATTGTGACGTCACCATCTCAAATAATTTAGTACGATGGAACAAGAGAGACAAGATCCCAAGGTCCTCTGAGTGAAGGTCAATGTTAAAAAATGAATGTATCAGCTTTAATGGCCAAAAAAATTTAATTCTCATAATGTGTTGAGAATGTGTCAAAATACGGTTACTGATACCACACCATTGTTTCTCTGGTGCCATATACTTGTACAACAGTTTTCAATCAAGTATTGGAATTTTCTGTTTCTTGCTAGATGAAATATTCAGTCAGTGAGGGATTTGGTTAGTCTACCAAAACTTCTTTAATATTACTCAGTAACAGAAAACAAATGGATTTAGATCTATTATATAGATGAGGTTGAGTAAATATGCCTGGAGAGAACATGATTCCCATGTATGTAATAAGGCTGAGATTCAAAAATGGACTATGAACATTCTTTTAAACCATAAAAGAAGACTTTTACTATTGGTGTTAAGGGAAAATGCTTGGTGCCATAGTACAGAGCCTAGTAAATATTTTTTATTAATTTAAAGGATTAAACAACGTAAATTTGTTCAAGAACTTTGGGAAAGATTGCTTTTACCATAAAACAACATTGAATAAGGTGTATCCAAAACTTAATGCTAGAATAATGGCTTCCATCTTAATAAAATTCCTATTATAATACTAATGTTACATTTGTTTTGATGAAAATATTGAATGCACTATATGGAAGACTAAAACCATATTAATCCTGCAACATGAGGTTTTTAAATTTGCCCTTACTGTAATATTAGATATATTAAATGTGAAACTGTATTGAACAACCTTCTTCTTCTTCTTCTTCTTCTTCTTCTTCTTATTATTATTATTATTATTATTATTATTATTATTATTATTATTATTATTATTATTATTATTATTATTCCTGGAGATTAGGCCATGTAACCTGTTCCGCTCCCATGCCATCTTTTCTTAGGTCTTTCTAGTCTTCTTTTCCCACTTGCCTGGTAACTTAAACTTTGTAGGTAATAGAGTTCTTCCCATTCTAGTAACATGTTGCATGCATTTTTCTCTATAATTTTGTATATGTTGTAACATAGGAGTAACTTGTATGAACCATATTATAAAATTCTGGAGAGAACACCATATACTAGAATTTAAAGTCATGAATGAAGCTTACACCTTTTGGCAGCACCATTACTTGAACTACTATGTGTTGTACATACCTTTTTGATCAAAACATGCTTTTTTTATATTTTCAGGATTCTGGCAACATCCCAGAGGCAATACAGTCATATCGTACAGCCCTGAAACTGAAACCAGACTTCCCTGATGCATATTGCAATCTTGCTCATTGCCTGCAAATTGTATGTGATTGGACGGATTATGAAGCTCGCATGAAGAAACTAGTCAGCATTGTTGCAGAACAACTGGATAAAAACAGGCTGCCTTCAGTTCATCCACACCACTCCATGCTGTATCCGCTCTCACATGAGTTCCGTAAAGCTATTGCAGCAAGACATGCAAACCTGTGTCTTGAAAAGGTAACCCATGTGTAACTTTATATAGTTGAATTAAGTTTTATTTAACTAAAATAACCAAGAAGCAAACAAATATTCTCACTTGTTTATGAGTTTCTCACTTAGAGCATTTGTTACGGACATTCACCTGCAACTTCAGTTTTGAAATGTGACATCAGCATTCATAGTGATCATCAGCCATAAATGCTTAGACAATTTATTAAAAATCTAAAACCTGCCTAATGCAGCTATCCAATTTATGGATAAAATAAAAACAAATTATCCATTCCCATTCATGACCTCAAAATAACTAATGGAACAAGTGAATTGACCATCCCAGTAAAACCAGACTTGCCAACAAATACATAAAGGCTCACAGTTTCAATACCAAAATACACAAGTCACACCCAACAGCATGAGACGGGTTAGTAAATAAAGCCCGAACTAAAGCCGAGTATAAAAGACATAAACATTAATCTGCTGAAGTAAATGGGTTCTACAATCTTACAATTGGAAGTAACTGATAGGTAACTTTGCATAAAGATATATATATAAATGTGGAGGGTAGATATCAGATGATTATCATTGAACACTATAAATTTCTTGTAATCATCCCAAATTGGTTGATTCACAAGATTTTCTTTAAATGCTATTCATCAATCCACATAATGCTTAAGTCATACGAGTGAAATAGTCAGTGCAAGAAGTAAATGAAATTCCAGGTTTAAATATACAGATTTTTAAAGTTGAAAGAAAATGTAGAGAAACAGAACATGTGATGCTAGAAATTTCTCTAAGTCAGAAGCTTCATCAATGTGCGTGCTCAAGCAGACAAGCTCTACTGCTTCTCGTACTGCAGCCAATATGCACAGCATTTGTAAGAACCCAAGCCAAATTTTACGAAAAGTCTCTACACATGTGCACATGAACTGTGTGGTAACACATGGAACCAAACTAGATTCATTTATGGAAGATGCAGAATTTAATGGCAGGTGGCTCAACACAAAATCCAATCCTAGGCTTGTGCTGTTGTGTAGTCAAACAAATTGTGAAATCACACTGCAAAGCCGGTGATATAAATATCATTTGCACCTACAAAATTTATTTGTGCAACAGGAAATAGAATAGTAATGGTCAGGCATGAGCCCATTAAATTTTGCGCCTGCCATAATTTGCATTTGATGATTTAAGGAAATCCTCGCAAAACTCAAGTGACGTGATTAATTTCAACAATTCACACTACATAAGATAAATAAAGTCCAGACATTAAAATTTGTTAAATTAGTAAATTGAATCAAATTCAATTATTGAAAGAAATTTCATTTAAAAGCTGGAAGGGTTTGTAACATGGTCAAGTTTTATCCTCTGACTAGTGTGGTATTAAGAAACCTACAGATGTATCTTTTGTTTGTATGTTCACAGATACATGTGCTCCACAAGCCTCCTTACAGATATCCAAAAGAACTGGGAGGTGGTGGGCGCCTGCGAATTGGTTATGTGTCATCTGATTTTGGTAATCATCCAACTTCACATCTAATGCAGTCCATTCCTGGTCTCCACGATAAGAACAGAGTAGAAGTATTCTGCTATGCATTGAGTCCAGACGATGGTACTACATTCCGAGCCAAGATAGCCAGGGAGTCCGAGCATTTTGTAGACTTATCTCAGGTTGGTATCATTTTGCTTCCTTTAATACGAAATTTTGCCTTTACCATGCATGTTCATATATGCAAAAGAAAATTTAAATACCTTCAAAACAAATGCTGAAGTTAATTCAAGTAACGCTTGAGCAAAAAACAACTTATTTGTAAACTCACAAAGAACCAAATTCTATGAAAATGGCTTCATATATGCTGGTGCACATTTATATAACAAACTACCTCAATATATAAGGGATATTGAATCCCAACATAAATTCAAAAAGGTGTTATTTAATTTTATAATGTAGAGGAATTCCTACATCATGAAGTACCTTTGTACCTTTGTAAATGATTATTTTTTATAGCTTTATACTTTTTATATATCTAGGTTTCCTTTTTGTATTTTAAATTTGTATTGAATCTTATACATCTGCATTAAGGTCAGCACGGGCTCGGGCCAAGCCCTTGAGCTTAAGCGTGGGCCCGGTTTGGGCCTAATTTGAAAAATGTTTGTCAGGCTCAGGTCGGGCCCAGGCTTGAAAATTAAGAGATTCAAAATAATGTATTATTACCCATATAACTGCACTTCAAAAACACCTAGTCTTCCATTGGATACCAGCTCACTGTGGACTGAGTGGTAATGAGAAAGCTGATTTTCTTGCTAAAAAGGGTACCGACAATGTGCAGAGATCTATAGTTAATCTGCCATTTTATGCAGCTAAAATATTAGTCAACTCTGAATTCAAAAAAATTATTGCAAAATATTACTATGAAAAATCAAAACATAAAAGATGGAAACTACCAAACATTCAAACAGTAATTCCTGAGTATCCTCAAAAAACGGCAGTTGCAACCTTCAGGTTGATTACAGGACATGATTGTCTGGCAAATCATTTAAACAGAATTGGGATATATTTTTCACCACTCTGTCCTCTTTGTGATCTGCAAGAGGAAATGGACCGAGGCCACCTTCAAATATGCCCGGCCACTTCTAGCACCCCATCCATCAGTGAAAAATATTGGAGAGCAAGAGGATTAATGACTTCATTGTCAGAAATCCAGCATTAGCTAACAACAAATTTTTCCGAGAATAGCACAATTATCACTGCGTTCCTTTACTAGGAATTCTATATGGTTATTCTGCTGAAAGGTTTCAAATAATAATAATAATAATAACAATATTACTATTATGCTATTACTATTGTTGTTGTTGTTATTATTGTTGTTGTTATTATTATTATTAAGTCATCATAATCACAATAAAATTAAATAATCGGGCCCGGGCACTATAACCTCTTCTCGGCTCAGGCCGGGCCAAACCTAAGAATGTCGGCCCGTGCAGGCCTCTAATCTGCATATGCAATTATCTATGTATCTTTAAATATTTTTCTTTCTATTTTAAGTTTATGTGTCGTATAATATATGTGTCATGTTTCTACGGATGAAATAAATACAATGTAATACAATACAACACATAGTTTTTTGGTGGTAGAATCAGTACTGAAAAATTCAATGCCACAGCTGGGATTGAATTTTTCAGTTCCGATTTTATCTCTCAAACATTGCCCATACACGGCTTGTGTGTTTAAAAACACCAACCTTAAGTTTGTTGGCAAAAATAAATAATAACACACAATTATTTCAAATAACTATGGCAGATACCATTTTCAAAGTACTTATTCTCCTGTTGGGAGCAATAAGCTGATAACTACGTTTTTACAATTTTTAATTATTTGTATTACTTAAATGGTAATCTTGAATCTGTGAGAAGTTATAAACATATGATTGTAAATAGAGAAATACAGCCTTAAAGTTACTTGGACATACCTTGATACCTGATTTGTGAAGCAATGGTAACAGGCAAAAGAAGATAAGTGATATAAATTATGTTTCTTTTTAAAAAGGAAAAGGAGGAAAAAAAGGAGGTTATGGCCGCTGCAACAATAAATGGTAATAAGAAATGGAATGCAAAAAATCAATTTAATGTTGCATTATCTTCTGGTACATTTTTGAAACTATAGTTTATAACTGTGACGATAGCCGTTTTGGGGTTAATTCTATGGTGGGCAGCATAAGTTGATTCGTGCATTATTTCACATTTTGAGCTTTTACTGATATATTCGTATGTTACTTTAATGGTTATCTTCAGTCTGCCAAAAGTTAATAAACATATGATTTTAAATAAAGAAATAGTTCCTCATAATTACCTGAACACACCTTGATGCCTGATTTATAAAACAGAATAGTAACAAATGAATGAATGTTGCAAGTCATGTTTTGGAATGCTTGTGCTTCACTTATACTGTAAATTAACGGGACATGTTTCAAAAGCTTTAGCTTCCCTATGTACATATCATAGTTTCGTAATATTATACTGCAGATTTCTTGAATCATTTGGCAACTTGCAAACCCCTTTCAATTAGGCTTATATGTTACTCAGGCCAGTTGGCCAACTCTGTTACTTCTCTGCATGTAAAGTGTTCAATAGTAGGTATTACAATAAAGTGTAATTACCCAGCCACTAAAAGGCGCCCGACACCCAGTGAAAGTGATGCAATTCAGCATTTAACTTGAATAACAACCTCTGTTTAGAGATCTAAGCAGTGGTAGCTCATGACTTGTCGCAGTGGGTGTGCAGTATATTACATTCTCTCCAACTTTAATCTGTTTCTCCCTCCACATAATTCTAATTCATGATTCTTATGGGCAACTGAGCTCCCATGTTTTTCTTTGCTTTATTTTGTGTGTGTGTGTGTGTGTGTGTGTGTGTGTGTGTGTGTGTGTGTGTGTGTGTGTGTGTGTGTTTTAAATTACCAATATCATAACCACCATTATTTGTCCAGATGCCGTTTCTCTCACTCTCAAATAAGCACAGAAAACAGCTTCTCTTCTTTGTCTGGTTACCCTCTTCTTCTGTAGGACTTACACCCTTAGGAGGACTTAAGTAAAGCCACAATTTTTAGTACCGCATCGTGTGTAGGTGTGTCACTTATGCCGTGAGTGTGTTCACCCATACAGAGAGGCAAGCCATCAGCACTGAACAAAACAGCCCCATGCACACAGTTAAGGTGACTAAGAATTGTGGCATTACTTATAACCAGTGCTCAGGTCAGGCACCTGATGGGGAGTAGACAAACCTATGGACAGGACAGAGTGAAGACCTGGAAGCAGGTGGTCCACCAAGCCGTAGGTATGAAAGCTAGGAAGAGGATGATGTAAAAAAAAAGTTGATGAATGGAAAGGTGATTATGGAGCAATTGGTGGAATGAGTGGCAGCAGAAACCGGAGAACCTGGAGAAAACCCACCCAGGTGCCACTCCGTCCACCACGAATGCCACATGTGGGTCCCTGGGATCGAACCCGGGTCACCTAGGAGGTAGATGAATGGAGTAACCATTCAGCCACGCCATCATCAAAGAGCTTCTCTTCTAAGAATAAATCCAAAAGATCTATCTCCTTCAGTTTTGCCATGTTATTCATTTCCACACTTTCATAGATTCAAATTTCCCTCTATGAGCAGACACAGCTGCATGCAATTTGCTGCCAGAAACAGCAAATAACAAACAATAATAAACACAGTAACAAAATAACTATTCCAAACTGAAGTATTGGCCTTAGTAAATTACGACATGAGTAATGTGCATTTATAATGGTTATATAAAAACAGATTTGATTGTTATTTATTTATGCCAACAAACTTACTGTTGGTGCTTTTAAACACACAAGCCGTTGTGGGCAATGTTTTAGAGGTAGAACTGGTAGAGGTTTACTGGGAGAAATACGAACTGGTTTGAGAATTCAATGTCATTCTAGCAGATTGTCACAGTAGCTTAATGGTTAGAGCACCTGTCCTGTAAGTGGAGGTTCTATGGTTCAAATCACAGCTGTGACATTGAATTTTTAAGTTCCAGTTCTACCTCTCAAAGATTTAATTGTGTTTATAACATTAATATAGCTCTCTTTAATATAGAAAATGGCTGCATTATATTTAGAAACATCAAGTTGGCTAACTGCCTAGCAGGTTGATTGCAACATCTGCTAAACAAGGGGGAGGGGAAATGCTGATAGCAAGGAAAACAGAAGACTTGTACGAGAATGTAGTGCACTTGTGTGGTAACAATCACATCTGTTGGCCTTGTCAATAATGCTGCTTTAACTCGCTCCTAAATACAAGCTTTTCCTCACTCCTCCCGACCCTTCACCCTAAAGCTTCCTTTGCCAGTCGCAAAATGAGGTTTATGTGTCTCTACAGCTTGTTGACTGAATGCACTGGCATTTGCTAAAGAGGGCGCAGGAAAATTAAATGAGCAAGTTCATATAGAAGAAAGTTTAACATTCTCATGTCTATAGAGGTAAATACACATTCACAGACAGAAAAAAATTAGTGGGTTTGCAGTTGCGAGTATGCCATCACCCTGGTACTGCCACTGGATCTAAGGCAAGTATATCTTATCACAAGTTCATAAACAAGTGTCAGCGTTGTAAACCCATATTGATACTCCATGCTGTTATGCATGCCACTCAAGCATGGGTCATTTGTGCACAGGTGCACAGTGAGAATAATTTTGCTGATATGTTAAGTTGCATATTCTTATTGTGAATCACTTTGTCCATCTAAGAGCAACTCATAACAGTACAGTGATTCCTGTATCTGTAAAAGGATGAGTAAATGTGTATTTCCAATTGTTACAGGATTATTACATGATTTATGGAATCATTGAGTCCAACATTGAAAGTATTTTCAAAATTTAATTTTATAATATTTCACGAAATTAAGCAAAATAAATTAATTTAATTCCAGGATATGGGCCAAGAGCAGACATTAATTGGTCAGCAGTGAATACCCTTTGAAATGAAGGTCATTCTATTTGACAAATATTCAAAAAGCTTAAGATTCCCAGGACAATAGTTCCTGATGGTATACAGACATTAAGGGAGACTGGGACAAATAGGGACAGAAAAAGAAGTGGAAAACCTGCAGTTACAAATAAAAATGAGGATAATACTATAGTGCTAAAAAGCAAGCGAAATAGAAAGCTGACGGCACATGAAATTCAACCTGAATTTAATTTGTCACAATAAGGAAATATCAGTTAGTGCTGTAAGAGAAGACATAAAGCAGCCAATCTGTTAGGGAGAGTAGCTTTGAGGAAACTTCTTCTCAGGAAGGTGAACAAACAAAACAGACTTCAGTGAGCTTTGGAACACAAAAATTGAACTACTGGCAACTGGAAAAGGTTGTTTTGGACTGATGAATTCAAATTTGAGGTTTTTGGAAGCAGGCGACAGACCTGTGTAAAACGATCACTGACTGAACAGATGCGTCCAGACTGTTAATCCCAACAGTGAAACATGGAAGAGGGTCTGTAATGGTATGGGGCTGTTTTGCATACAATGGTATGTTGCCAGACAGTGAAACATGGAGGAGGGAGGGTCTGTAATGGTATGGGGCTGTCTAGCATTCAAGGGTGTGATGCCAGACTAGTAATTCTGACAGTGAAGCATGGAGGAGGGTCTGAATGGTATGGGGCTGTTTTGCATTCAATGGTATGGTGCGGTTTTTTTGAAGGTGATACAATCATGGCTATGAAAACTGGTTTTTCAGGGCGTGGTACAGAACAAGGCATATTATTGAACTCCATTTTAAACTTGTTGAGATATTTATTTGCATCTTCGAAAAATAACACAATTACTGAATTGTAATACAATCTCAATACTTTTATACTGCTTCATAATGATTGGCACGTCCATAATTATATTGTATGACTTAGCAGAATATTGCTGAGAATGGCATGTTGTTTGCTAATGCTGGATTTCTGACAATGAACTCATTAATCCTCTTACTCTCCAATATTTTTCACTGATAGATGGGCTGCTAGAATTGGAGAGAATTAGCCGTAAAAGTAACCGTTTTTTTAGAGAGCACCATATTTTTATCAGAGGATGCATTACATGCCATGACAGGTCAGCATGTTAGAAGTTAGAGGTTATAGAGAAATTAGAGAAATGGAAAGGTTGGAAAAATAAAGACTCGCTAGCCCTCGGGTACCCTAATAGCATCGGGGTCGGAAGAGAACAAGAGATGACCAAGGTAAGGTTATTAGGTCAGATAGAAAAGCTACAGTGAGGAGCAAAACACCAGTAAGTGGAAGTAATGTTCTGCTCAGCTTGCGTACCTTGTGGTCGCCATCCACATATCCCCTAGACGGAGACCCCTGAGGGCCTGTAACTTTCCTGATCTCATCGATTGAAGAATGTTGTACTATCAAATATGATATGTACTCCAATTTCTCAGTGTCATCGGGAAATAGCATCTTTCTTATACAAATGCTTCAATCCGAAAATATTAAACTTTATTATTTCCAATTTCTCAGAACGGTGCTATGAAATGGTGGTTATCTTCCTCAGACCCATCGATTGAAGCATATTGAAAATTCATATGATGCTATGACAATAGTGTTTGGATATTGCCTCTTAACAATACTGTCTGATGATGTCTTATTTTGCGTATTGTACTTGACTTTATAATCTCGAACATGCCAAGAAAATAATGTTAATTTATATTTTTAACACTTCTAACATTATATTACACAAAATAATCATTGATCATACAAACATATTTGAGATATAGAAACTGACAATCATCTCAAAATAAATTAATAACATTCCAGATAACAAAAGAATGTTGACTAAAGAAAGTCAAGTTCATGTTTGTTTTAAATATTTCTGGGGATACATATAATAACTGTCTCAGGTGTAGGTGCCCTGCACAATATTAAGGGTGTGCTGGAGAAACATGGCTACCACATCTTGAACAGATATGCAGTCCCATCAGGTAAACATTGATAGGTCAGGGCTTCGTATTTCAGCAGGATAATGATCCAAAACATAATTTAAAAATCTGATGTGTTGCACTCACATGACTTTCTCTACTCCTGTACTAACCATTCTAACAAACTCTTATTCCTATATCTCCATGTTAGTTAAAATAAACATTTGTGCAAATTATCTTATTGCTTATTTCCTTGTAGGTCCAAGGGAGATATTAGAATACAGTAGGCTTTATGTGACAGTCAAATCTTTTTGATCTTTGAAATTCCATTCTCTTTGCATGATTAACATATAAAAAAATGAACAACGTTGTTGCATTACGTTAAAGTTCTAAGTTTTCTGAAATTCACACACATAACATGGAATATCTCCAAAATGGTTCACCCTACAAGAAAATTTATTGAGACATAAATTGTGTATTTTAACAAGATCTACATTTTTTGTACAGCAAGATTTTGTCTATCTCTAACGGTTTACCAGTTATGCAAAATTTGTCCACAGTAAATACGACTACAGGGGCTATAGCCAGAAAATTCAAGATATACATTTCGTTTGTTATAAAAATATCTCAGACATATGACATTTTAATCCAAATCGTTAGAGCCATTTTCAAGAAAATCAAAATTTTCGAAAAATTTTCCATGTAAAGGGTAGTTTAGGATGGGGCTATTTTCTTCAAAATCTTCATGTCGCATCCTTAAATGACAATAAACTTAAACACCAACTTTGGTTTTTAACCGAGTTTTCGTTTTTGAGTTATGCTGTCCACAGACTGGCAGACACACACACACGGATCTTTTTCTAAAAATGCTTTTTTTGGATTCAGGGGGTCTCAAAACATATATTTCCGCTGAAATCTCGACATCGAATTTTTGGGTGGAGTACAATACTTCCCCTACTTACCAGTAGAGAAAGTAAAAAATCTGATGTGTTAAACTTGCATGACTTTCTCTACTCTTGTACTAACCATTCTTGCAAACTCTTATTCTTCTATCTTCTTCCTGTTAAACATTTGCAGAAATTATCTTATTGGTTGTTATCTTGCATGTGCAACGGGAATCTGGCAACACAGTAGGCTTTGAGCAATAGTTAAATCTTTTAAAGCTTTCAAATTCCATTCTCTTTGTGTGGTTAACATATAAAAAATGAATAGCGATGTTCCATTTGACAGAAGTATAATTTCTCCAAAACTTACACAAATATCTTACAAGCAATATCTCCGAAATGGTTCACTCTACAAAAAATTTGTTCAGACATAAATTGTGTGTCTTAGCAAGATCTACATTTTTTGTATAGTAAGATTAGATCTATCTCTTATGGTTTACCAGTTATGCAAAAGTCATCCAGGGTAAATAGGACTTCATGGACTATTGCCAGAAAATTCAAGATATACATTCATTTGTCATAAAAATATCTCAAACATATAGCATTTTAATCAAACTCATTAGTGCCATTTTCAAGAAAATTAAAATTTTCCAAATAAGGGTAGTTTAGGGTGGAGCAATTTTCTTAAAATCTTCGTGCCACATCCTTGAAAGACATTAAACTTAAATACCAACTTTGGTTTTTAACGGACTTCTCGTTTTTGAGTTATGCTGTCCACAGACTGACAGACACGCACGCGCACTACCTTTTTCTAAAAAAAAGTTTTTTTGGTTAAGGGGGCCTCAAAACATACATTTCTGGTGAAATCTCGACATCAAATTTTTGGGTGGAATACAATACTTCCTCTAATGTAAGACTTAAAGCTTTCATAGCGAACGTTATTAATCAAGGTATCAGGGCTGATCACCTGTGAAGCCTTGATTAATTAATACTGCCTCTACTTTACTAAACTATCTTTACTATATGCAGTAGAGAAAGTAAAAATGCGCAGGAAATACCTGGAGAATCAGCAGAGGGCAGGAGAACTGAAAATTACGGAGTGGCCAGCTCAGTCTCCAGATCTTTCACCCTATTGAGTTACTTTGGGATGAACTGGCTTGTCAGGTAAAAAAAACTTTCCCTACATCTCAATATGCACTACAAGCCGCTTGGAGTGACATTGCAGCATCTACAATTCAGAAACGTATAGAGAGAATGCCAAGAGTAGTGAAGAAAGTGATTTCAGTGAGAAAGAAGTTCAAAGCTCTTCCTCTAAGGAAATCAAACTTTGAACAAAATTGTCAGTATTTTGTGATCATATTGTTATAATCGCATTAAATTTTGATGAAACAATAAACAATGCCTAAAATGTTGCTTTATTATGTTCACTTCCGTATTCTTTCTTTGAGTAAAGTCTGTATTGCACTTATTACAAAGAGTGTCTGGAAACTTTTGAGTGGCAGTGTATGTACAGCATTATGCAGTTACAAAACTCAAAATTATGCTTAATTTTGGTACAGTAATATTATATCTTCCAACAATTATTTTGATCTTTTCAAGGATAACAGCCGAATTATTTTTATTTATTTCACAGAACTTTCAAAAATGAATACTGAAGCAAATTTTCATCTTATTGCAATGAAAAAGGACTGAGTTTAGTGCTAATTTTGGTAATTTAAAGTCTCATTTTATCTTTTCAACCATAAATACTTCCATCCATTTGCTACATTGAGCTATGCCCTTTTAACATAAGTCTTATCCATAGTATGTTCATTTTATTTTATTGTTGTTGCTGTTCACAGATTCCATGCAATGGAAAAGCAGCAGATCGCATTAATTCTGATGGAATACATGTTCTTGTTAACATGAATGGTTATACAAAAGGGGCTCGTAATGAAATCTTTGCTCTACGACCAGCACCTGTTCAAGTTATGTGGCTTGGATACCCTGGTACTAGTGGTGCAAGCTTTATGGACTACCTAATTACAGATGTGGTGACCTCTCCTCTGGAATTGGCCAACCAATATAGTGAGAAACTGGCATATATGCCACATACATACTTCATTGGTGACCATCGTCAAATGTTTCCACATTTGAAAGAGAGAGTTATTCTTACAGATAAGGTAAGCATTTTTCTTATGTGATTTGTCCTCCAAAGGAATGCCTAACTATAGTTAATAAGGATCAGTTAGGGGTGGTTAACGGCAAACCTAAACAAGAGAGTGGAATACCCCACCCCTTTTTTCAATAAAAGTAGTGGGCAGTCTTCACCTTTTATTCATAGGTCAATCAGAATAATTGCAGCCTAAAAATCATATTTGACAACTACAATTACATTCATTTTCTCGACCTTTGGCTCTCGACTAGACACAATGTCAATTCACTGTCCTTAAGTATAATTGAGCACACTCGCAGAATATCAGGCAGGCCCTCCCCCTTAAAGTAAACATGCCATATTACCAGCAGACTAGACAGTCGCCACTTACAAAGTATGCAAGGACCTCTCTCTCCTGAAAGCCACGCCGAAACTTGACTGGCGCCAGGGCTTTCTGGCAACAGCCTGCCAGCGACAGTCACGTTCCTAGCGGGCATCAAACAAAACAAGATTACGAGAGTGAACCTCAATACTCTATGACTGGCTCAACTATTAATCAGTATTGATATTACCTTTTTTGTTATTCCTGTATATGTATTGTGATTTAGGATTTCTGATGCACTGAATGATTCTTCTTAAAAAAATGTGTATTTTTTTTATAAAAAAAGGGGGAGATTGACTGGCACATTTCTGAAACAGTTATCTGTAAGGCTGCATATAATTGTGAAGGACTAGTCGGTTAGATTAAACCTAATTTCTGGAATATTGTATAGCAGTACACAGACACTTAATTTCTCCATGATTGATTCTTCCAATCACTCCTGTGGTTACCTCTTGTGGAAGTTATTGTAATTTTGAATTTCAAACATCATAGCTGTATTTCTTTTAATGTCCACCAAGAGCTTGTTGTAAGCATCATCATCAGATCTCGTTTTTGCATAATCTGCTATGCGAGTCATGCAACGTGAGATTTCAGAAGATTTTGGGGTAAAACTTCTATCCTATTTGAAAGTCTAATGGGGTTTTAGAAATCCTATGTTTCATCTTTATTGAATTTTGTTTAACAGATAGCCCTCAGTTCAGCTTCCATGGAGAACTTTGCATACTTCATAATCCTTTAAAAAAATCTGACTCTGCAAATTGCTAACTTAAATTATAGTACTGCAATAGGACAAACTTAAGGAGATTGTCCATTTTATTTTTGCACAGAGTGTACAATAGGAATTTCTTAGGAATACCGGGAATACATTACAATGGCACATTAGGCTGCCCTCCTTCCCATACCCTTGCTGTACCTGTGATAGGGCTTGCAACTCTTGTCAGAAGGATTAGTTTAACATTTGCCTTTGTCAGTCATTAAGCTAAAGAAACAAATCAAGTGAATAATGTTGTTTAGTAAACCTACAATATCATCAGGGAAATGTAAGGATTAATCGCTTACAATACACTAGAGACTGAAAATTATCGAAAGTCTTGAAAGTGGTGCCACTGTCGCATGTGTATGTGCAGAATATGGAATTGCAAAACAAACAGTATCGGACATAAAAAGAAAAAGGGTGAACTATCATTTTTTATTAAATGTGATTTAAATGAGGGAAATTGTCAGGTTAAACGAATGTGGCAACTGGCTGAACAAAAGTCAGAAGACACAACATTAAAGTGCTACTAACATTTCGTGCAAGTAGAATTGCAGTGAGAGGTATTGAAATTCAAGCTGCTACCGGACATCTTGCAAAACAACTTGGTGTCGATGGATTTTCAGCTATTGGTGTTAATGGCCGTACAAGTAGTGCTTTGCTCTTCTGAACCTTAAACTGAAATCTCAATAAATTGAGCATAAAGATCATAACATAATTTCCATATATCATACCAATCAATGATAATTGATTGTTCTAACAGACATAAATAAATAAAGACTATTACACAGAAACCTTAAAAGTCCTGGACTTAAGTACTTGAAATTATAAACTGCCATTGGGATACGTGTCTTGAATACAAGATTTCCTTGTGTCCACTAGGAAAATTCAAATCAGTTGGAGAATTAGAGCTATGTCAGCATATTGCCATGGTAGCTCAGTGATTAAGAGTAGCCATGCGTAGAGCAGAAGATCCATGGTTCAAGTCCCGGCTATGGCATTGAATTTTTCATTCCTGATTCTGCCTTACAGCATCACAACTTCAGTTCAGTTATATAATAATTTAACCTTATAAAGTAAAATATATTGCTGTAGCACTCAGTCTGCTTCGCTAATTTATATGGACCCATTGTGATGCAAGCCAGATGCAGAAATGTGGTTGTTGGGCTTCTTATTTCCATTTGCTTGGCCTTTGGTGAACTTGACCAGTAATACTTAACTGTGAATGTTCAGAAATTAAATAATTTATAGCAAACCTTACATTTTGAAATAAGAAGAGTCACACTAATTTTTACAATTACTTCACTCACTTGTTTATTAAAAACTGGAACGTTTTCGAGAGATGTCTCTCTCATCTTCTGCAGATGGTGACTGAGGTTTGAAGTTGGATCCTACATCTACTAGGGTTGCATCTTGCTGCCGTCTATCGGTAGAGAGGCAAAGCTCCATCAGATGGTTTGTTGGCGGGATGTCAAAATTTATAATGTCGTCTGCGTTTTTGGTGATGTATATTTTTTCCCAGATGGAGAGTTCTAGTGGTGAAGAAGCTGGTTTTAACAGATTTATGGCTTGACCGATGTTGTGGTTTTCTGTCCAAAAATGGTGTGATACAGCAGATTTGTCTGTTTGTTTAAATTTAATGTTTCTCTGATGTTCCTTTAATCTAGTGATTAATTTTCTCTTAGTTTTGCCTATGTAGAATTTATTACAATCTTCACAATTAATTTGGTAAATTCCTGATTTTTGTGTGTCTGGGATTGTATTCCTGAGAGGTTTGTTTAGTAAATTGTTTAGGCTGTATCTGTTTTGGGGAGCTAATCTGATGTCCACCTTATTGAAAATTTTATCAAATTTTTTAAAAGCCCATGGATGAAAAGTGAACCTTTTGTATTTCCATTTTGTGTCCTTGATTGTCTGCAGGGTAGTTGTTTGGGCTATTTCTTTCAGTTTAGTGCCATGTTTTAGCATTTTATTTATCATTGCCGGATTGAAACCATTGGATGCTGCTATGTCCAGTATGTGTTGGCGTTCTTTTGAAAATTCCTCTCTGCTTAGAGGGACATGGAGTAATCTATGGATCATACTTTTGAAAACTGCCAACTGGTGTGCAATTGGATTGCACACATTCTTCTTTATGTAATTGTCCACATGAGAAGGTTTTCGGTGGATTCCAAATGTGAATTGATCCTGGTCTCTGATAATTTTGAGGTCTAAAAAGGGTAATATGTTATTTTCTTCGGTTTCCATAGTGAATTTTATATGAACATCCTGTAGGTTAAGCAATTTTGGGGCATCTTCTTTGAATTTCTCGGGTATGATAGCAAAGACATCATCTACGTATCTGATCCAGAATTTGAAGATGTGGGGAAATGTATTGACCAAATGTATTTCTAAATGACTCATGTATAACTCTGCAAGGATAGGTGACAGTGGGCTTCCCATGGCTAAGCCTTGTGTTTGTTTGTAGAACTTATTGTTGAAAGTGAAAAAGTTTTGTTGGATGCAAATTTCAGTCAAGTTGATGATGTCTTCTAATTCTGCTGTGCTTGAAGTTAACGGAGTTAGCCATTTCTTTATAAGTGCAGGGAAACAAATTGAAATCTTTCGACACATTTGAAAGTTTAGGAATCAAAAATTCTCTGGAAGTGGTCAACAGGATCCAAGACTTTAATATGTTAAAAAACCACATAATGGTCTCCTTCGACGTCCAAGCTTTATTTACAAGCATTCCAATAGAGAAAATCCCTGCACTTATAAAGAAATGGCTAACTCCGTTAACTTCAAGCACAGCAGAATTAGAAGACATCATCAACTTGACTGAAATTTGCATCCAACAAAACTTTTTCACTTTCAACAATAAGTTCTACAAACAAACACAAGGCTTAGCCATGGGAAGCCCACTGTCACCTATCCTTGCAGAGTTATACATGAGTCATTTAGAAATACATTTGGTCAATACATTTCCCCACATCTTCAAATTCTGGATCAGATACGTAGATGATGTCTTTGCTATCATACCCGAGAAATTCAAAGAAGATGCCCCAAAATTGCTTAACCTACAGGATGTTCATATAAAATTCACTATGGAAACCGAAGAAAATAACATATTACCCTTTTTAGACCTCAAAATTATCAGAGACCAGGATCAATTCACATTTGGAATCCACCGAAAACCTTCTCATGTGGACAATTACATAAAGAAGAATGTGTGCAATCCAATTGCACACCAGTTGGCAGTTTTCAAAAGTATGATCCATAGATTACTCCATGTCCCTCTAAGCAGAGAGGAATTTTCAAAAGAACGCCAACACATACTGGACATAGCAGCATCCAATGGTTTCAATCCGGCAATGATAAATAAAATGCTAAAACATGGCACTAAACTGAAAGAAATAGCCCAAACAACTACCTTGCAGACAATCAAGGACACAAAATGGAAATACAAAAGGTTCACTTTTCATCCATGGGCTTTTAAAAAATTTGATAAAATTTTCAATAAGGTGGACATCAGATTAGCTCCCCAAAACAGATACAGCCTAAACAATTTACTAAACAAACCTCTCAGGAATACAATCCCAGACACACAAAAATCAGGAATTTACCAAATTAATTGTGAAGATTGTAATAAATTCTACATAGGCAAAACTAAGAGAAAATTAATCACTAGATTAAAGGAACATCAGAGAAACATTAAATTTAAACAAACAGACAAATCTGCTGTATCACACCATTTTTGGACAGAAAACCACAACATCGGTCAAGCCATAAATCTGTTAAAACCAGCTTCTTCACCACTAGAACTCTCCATCTGGGAAAAAATATACATCACCAAAAACGCAGACGACATTATAAATTTTGACATCCCGCCAACAAACCATCTGATGGAGCTTTGCCTCTCTACCGATAGACGGCAGCAAGATGCAACCCTAGTAGATGTAGGATCCAACTTCAAACCTCAGTCACCATCTGCAGAAGATGAGAGAGACATCTCTCGAAAACGTTCCAGTTTTTAATAAACAAGTGAGTGAAGTAATTGTAAAAATTAGTGTGACTCTTCTTATTTCAACATGAATGAAACTTCACTGTCAACATTGCTTCTATGTCAAATATTTAAACCTTACATTATTAATATTTTTTGTTTCAGTCTGCCTCGAAGAAAGAAGTACCAGATAATGTTGCTGTGATCAATGCTACCGATTTGTCTCCCATTATGGAACACACTCAGGTTAAGGAAATCAGGGAAATAGTTGCATCTGATAGCAAGATCAGCACTAGGCCTGTAGAAATATCTCTCAAAGTTGCAGAACTCCCAACAACTACTCCCATTGAGGTATGTTTTGCTTACTAATACTCTCATCTATTCATCTGGTGCATTCATGATCAGATTAGGATAGAGGTGTAGTGTATCAATTCAAATAAGGTACTTGCAGAGGTATTACTTCACTTCCTGCAGGTTGCCATTATAGCTCAGTGGTCAGAGCTGTCAGATGGAGACTGCAAGATCTGTGGTTCAAATCCCAGCTATGGCATTGAACTTTTCAGTCTCATTCTACCCTTTCCATCCTTGTCCTACATACAACTGTGTGGAAGAACAATTAATTGCATTAAAACTAATTGCAATTGCAGAACAGAATAGTAATTAAAGTGCAAAAAGAGGGTTAGACATATAGATTTATTTGGAGTACAATAACATGACTCCAGTTAAAAAGTACACGCGATTATACAGTATTGTAATTCTTTTATAAATAATAGATGAATCATCTTAATCAAATAAATCCCAAATTTTGTATTCTTTTTATTTGTTTATTTTCTTTTTTAATTTATTCACTTTTTTAATTTAATTTATTTACTGGAGCAGGTGGTTTGCATTGCTGTGTCAGTGTCACTTTTGTTTCTCCTACTTCCTCTTTCGTTTCTTTGTAACTATAGACAGCTCAACGTGGCCATGCTTTAATATGCTCACACTCATATTTACTGCCAGCTCTTACTAGCATAATAGCAAAAGTGATGGAAAGAATGGTGTCAAACAGGTTAAATTGGTTTCTAGAATCACAAAATTTAATATCCCCATGTCAAGCTGGATTCAGAGACTTCCACTCTACAAATGAACAAGTCTTACTTCTCAGTCAAGAAATCTAAGACTCCTTCAATAGAAAAGATGATAATTTATCAGTTTTTATTGATTTCCAAAGTGCATATGATTCTATATGCAGAACAAAACTACTAAAGAAAGTAAAACAAATAGGGATACAAGGTCCAGTGTTTTCATGGCTATGTCATTTCCTAACACAACACTTTATTGCAACCAGATATGGAAGAAATATATCTAAATACAAACAAGTACACCGTGGCTTACCACAAGGCGCAGTGCTCAGCACAACACTTTAATATATTTATTAACGATTTGCCACAACAAATACAAGAATCAGGTGTGAAGGGTGCACTATTTGCTGATGACTTAGTAATGTGGACTTCAAAACCAAAAATCAAAAGTACAGAACTAGAAAAAACCATGCAACAATCCTTAACCAACTTTCAAAGGTGGACCAAAGAAAATTTAATGACTGTTAATACAACAAAATCAAACTACCAAATCTTTTCACTAAGAAAAAAACCACTAAAAATAAAACTAAATCTTGAGAGTCAACAATTACCAGAAACAAGGCAAGCAAAGTATTTAGGAGTTACATTTGATACCAAACTTAAATGGACCAAACAAATAGAAAATGTAATACAAAGAGGAGCAGAGAGGCGCCTTTCACTGTTAAAACGTCTAACAGGAATGAAGTGGGGATGTTCCAGAGCAACTCTTAACACAACATACAATGTATATATAAAGCCATTATTTACTTACTGCAGCGAAGTTCTTGTAACAGCAAACACAAAAAAAAATTCAAATCTTTCAAAACCAAAGTCTGAGATTAATTACAGATGCTATCAAAACCACACCAATAGCAGCTATGGAAATACTAACCAACCAATACCCCATTGAATATGAAATAGAAAAAGTGGCTCTTATTCAACACGAAAAGTTGATCAGACTCCCATTCAGTACATGGCACAAGAGAAATTTTACACATACACTAAAGACTCAGGAGAGCTTTCTTTCCAAAATTCAAGACATCAAGAAGAATGTACACCTTCCTAATTCAAAGGAAAACTTCATATCTAAAGTCAATCCGACACATACATTAGACATCACATATTATTTACACCTGACATAAGAAGTTAAGAAAAGTGGTACTCCAACTAATGTTCTAAAATTATTGGCATTAGAGACAATCCATACTAGATTTCCAGAACACGACTGGCTCCATATTTATACTGATGGATCATTGATATCAAACCAAGATGGAGCAGGTGCTGGAGTCATATGTCACCTCTTTTCCTATTACAAATCTTAAAGTTATGGAACTACTAACTTTGATGGAGAAATTGAAGCAATTCAAATGGCCCTACAGAATCTTTTGTACAGAATTTCACATTTTCGGCAAGCAGTTATTCTCTCAGATTCCAGGGCAGCAATTATAGCAATTACTTCCAAGTTGTCACCAAAAAACCAAACTATTATAGAATGTTGGAAGATGCTTAGCCATCTAACAGCACTTCAAAAACACCTAGTCTTCCAATGGATACCAGCTCACTGTGGTCTGAGTGGTAATGAGAAAGCTGATTTTCTTGCAAAAAAGGGTACCAGCGGTATACAAAAATCTATAGTTAATCTACCATTTTATGCAGCTAAAAGATTAGTCAACTCTGAATTCAAAAAAATTATTGCAAAATATTACTATGAAAAATCAAAGAATAAAAGATGTGAACTACCAAACATTCAAACAGTAATTCCTGAGTATCCTCGAAAAACAGCAGTTGCAACCTTCAGGTTGACTACAGGACATGATTGTCTGGCAAAACATTTAAACAGAATTGGGATATATTCTTCGCCACTCTGTCCTCTATGTGATCTGCAAGAGGAAATGGATCGAGACCACCTTCAAATATGCCCGGCCACTTCTAGTGGCCCAACCATCAGTGAAAAATATTGGAGAGCAGGAAGATTAATGACTTCATTGTCAGAAATCCAGCATTAGCTAACAAGAACAACAACATTTACTGCCATTACCATACACTAGTCACTCAATGGCCGGTATTAAATAATTTATTCTTTGCATAATGGTTGCATTATCTTTATGAAGAAAGCATAAAAGGTGTGTAGATCATGCATGAAATACAGTCAATACTTGAGTAATTATGGCTTATAAATGAAGTTACAGTTTAAGTATACAAAATATTAAAATGGAAGTATTTACTAAATAATGTTTATAGCAAGTTACTCTGAAATATGTATTTGTGATCATACTATCACCCAAATTGTAATACATTAAATAGAGAAACACATTACTTGTATTATTCATTCCTGAATACAATTTAAATATGAGGTTTATGAGTCAGATCTGCATTATGAAATATTATAGCTAGCAAGAACATTCTACAACCAACATCAGTGTCTCCTGTGTTTGTCACATATTTCTAAACAATTATGACCTTACTGTACTAGTATAGAAGAGTTGTCAGCTGTTAGAGCTGCATTTGGAAGAACGCTTTTTCTCAACTGCTGGCAGCCACAAGCAGGGGACAAAAGGAGATGGTAGTGGGGGGTAAATAATTTTGCACATGCATGGTTTTAGTACCAATTTGAGCCATAATTTATAAGGCTACAAGTAATTATAAAGTTCATTGAAGGATTCTTTTCCTTAGTGCAAATGATACAGTGGAACTTGGATAATTTGAAGCTAAAGGGACAAGAAAAAACTTGAAATATTAAAAATTTGAATTACAAAAGTTACATGTAAATCAGGCGTAGGGAAGAGGGTTGACAGTGCAATTGAGTACTTACCTCTCCACTTTTAGCCCATCACCAAATGTAAGCCGCCTGTCTTTTCTGGTTATTTGTTGACGTATACACACATCTTTACAACTAAGGTAAGTTTCAAGGCTTGCAGTGGTGGAACCGAATGGAAATAAGGTGTATTGGTTTTGTGATTACGTTACATACATATTCTTTCGGCATAATAAATTCAATGCTTCATTTTTACTAGGAACACAAAAATACGTTCCCATTTGGCTTTGAATCATTTCTTTCTTTCTTTTTCTTTTTTAACCTTGTTATGGGACATGATTCCACCACTGATACAATGTGAGGGACTGACCGGTTCTCTGAGATAGATAACAGTGGGGGACGTGGCCTGGTAGCTGTATGTAGTCCAGTGTACGGGGTTAAAAGTATGATGTATGGGGAAATCACACAGTGTGTCCCTTCTTCCCATCTATGATTTAAATGTAACTGTCTAAAATTGACAGTTTAGTAATACAGGTATGTATATCCATTTCTAATTAAAGCTATAAAGTAAAGAAACTGTATATTTGAACGAAACTGTTTTTACATTAAGGATACTGCAGTAAAGTAGTACAACTCTAAATAATATACTGTAGACCTACAGAGATCGCACATTTTCACTCAAAGCTTTGCTTAAAATTTTCTCCATATTCTTCAGATAAGATGACCATGTTCAGCAGGATCCCGTACTCTTTCAGGACTTCAGATTTTTTTCTTCAAGCCCTTTACAACTTCTCGAATGATGGCGACTTTTTATGCAAAAGTTAAAATCTGGTACTTGGGCACACAGTTTACTAAGAAACATACTGGCATTGATTTGCAACACAGCCAACAGTAGGAAGCTCAATTGACAACTAAAGGCACATGTGTTTTAAACAAGATGTGGGAGCAGGTGTATAAACTCAAGGCCAGCAGCTAGGATAGCTTTTCCACCCCAAACTGCATTCTGACAATACAAACAACCCCAGCACAATGACCTCTTTTGCAGAGTCTCGTGAACAAAGTAATCATTTTAAATTTCAGCATTTAGATTAATTTTTGAGACATTTCTGAACAAAAACTATGAATGAAAATTAATTTCAAAGTACATGTGATTTTAAAGTAAGAACAAATTAGAAATTTAAAACTTCACTTATCTTAGTAATATTGCAAGTTCCTGGTGCAAAGCTGAGTAAAGTTTCGAGTTGCCTCCAACTCATTCTCTCTAATTTGTTCTTACTTAACCCTGCTGTTCTGTTCAATAATACTTGACAAATGTACTGTTCGGGTCAATATGACCCGACGTGTCAAAATGTTGTAGAACATTTGAAATACATGTGCTTTTGTACAGCTGGTAACAATTGACATTGATTTTCTCTTGCCATGCTTTGTAGGTGATGATGACGATGATAATTGTACACAACACTTTATTAAAGACCATTAAAGAATATCCCTGATAAAACAGTACCTAATACATATTTGAAACAACAGGCAGTTTTCAGTGCAAACATTCACTTTGAAAGCAATACAGCTCTTTTTATCTTCCTTTAGCTGTTTTTCTTCTTACCTACGACAGTTTGGGCACAAATATGTTGTATGTGTTTTACAAATATGTTTATTACATTTTCTACACAACATGTTTGTTTTATCATTGCTTGATGGACAGAACTTGCAACGAGCTCGTTTCACAGCCTTTGTTGTTGCTGATTTTGATACCCTAACCATGTCTTCAGGATTTTGGATGCGTCTGACCAGTCTCAAAGAATCTTCTGTTCTTGGGAAAGTTGTTCTTTATTGAATGTGCTATCTTACCAGTGATTTTCCAAGCTCTTCCAAAAATATTCTTCTTCTGGTGAATTTCCTTGTATTCCAATTAGGGTCAATTGAAGTCCACAGTATGTATACATTATAAGCAGAAACATCAAGCCTATTGTAAAAGACTATCATGGGCCACCTATTGGTTTTGCATTTGCATGTATATGTAGCTGTTAGCTGATCAAGTGTGTCTAACGCCCCTTTTGTTGGATTATAGTCCAAAATCATTTTTGGTTTCTTATCAGCTCTGTGACTGATTTGCTTATTGTGGTGGAGAGTGCTCATAAGTACATTTTTATTTCTCTTGGGAACATAATTGACCACAGGAGTGAAGTAAAATGAAGAGCTGTGGACCTCCTTGTTGGTCATGTTTTGTGGAAGCTCAGGCTTATTCTTCCGTATAGTTCCCAACATTGTCAATTTCCGTTTCAAAAGCAGTTGCCCCAAACTGTATGATGTACAAAAATTTTCACGTGTGATATTCTGCCCTCGAATCTCAGCAGTGAGATCAGCTACCACTCTCATTCCCTGATTTTTTTTCTGGTGCAGCTCCGCTCTCCTTTCCGGAATAAATTTGGGCTTTCAATACCTATGAAGATTTGTTGTCACACAGGGTCCATATTTTGATTCTATATTTTGCCGGTTTACTTGAGATATACTGCTTGAATGGACAGTGGCCTCTAAATGCTACTAGCTGCTCATCTACAGTCACATTTTCTCCTGGATTATACAGTTTAGGAAGCACTTCTACCCATTTTTTCCAAATACTACGAATTGCTGCAAGTTTATCGGTACGTAATCTTTCTTCTCTTGTAGATTTCTTGTCAAATCGCACGACGTGCAATATCTTACAGAATGTTTCATGAGACATAGTTGCTCGAAATACGTTTTGCCCAGTATCCTTATCCCACAAGCTTTTTGTAGATTCCCCATGAGATCGATATACACCCGCAAGTAATAAGTCCTAAGTATGCTTGAAAAACAGAATAATCAATACTTGTCCACTGTTGACCATAAGCCCTCTGTCCCTCGATGTTTGTCATCCCAATTATTTCATTTTGAAGTGCTGAAAAAAGTACCGCTTCAAATGAACTTTTTATATCACTTATTCTGGTGATTGCATATCTTGTAATTCCTGGTGTACTCTTGATTATGTTCAAAGCTGAGAGACGGCCAAGTTGTGCTGGTGGATTCAAATGCCATTCTATATTCCCATTTTTAGAAAGAAAATTCTTTATATTTGTTTGTAAAGTCTGTGAACTCTCGTAGCTGTAATCAGAACACTCACTTTCGTATTCAGTGCTGACATGATCTTTGAACTCCGAAACTGTTATTCATCTACTGAGGTATTTGCTAAGTCCTCCAATCCAGCATCAGGTAATGGTCTAACTGCCATGGTGTCACAATTCAAACTGAGCAATAACAACATAGCATACAATTGTCGAGAACTTCTATTTCTTTCCCAGAAAAATCAACAATCAAGCCCATTGTTGTAACCCCTCATTATTTATAGAATGGGATATATTGTTGTTCTCATACATTGTTACATTTTCAGCACTTCAATACCAATGTAAGTATTGACATATGAGCAGTCATATTTATGTCGGGTCATAATGACCCGAACGCTACATACGTAACTCTTACATTTCACGAAAAAAGTGTTTGGAGTATATTAAAATGCTTTTAAACACACGTTGTTCTTGCATTTCATATTGACCCGAACAGAACAGCAGGGTTAAGAATCTTGTTGTTTCACTGTTAATAGCTTCAATTTCCTTAATTTACATGTGATTTTTTTACATTGCTTTAATATAGAATTCAAGGGACCAAGAAAAATCTTCAAATTATTAACTATTCCGGATTATAAATGTTCAAATGATCTGAATTCCACTGTATAACGGAATAACCTTAAGAAAAATACATGATAAGCATAAGCTCACTCTGTTGCGTTGTTTATTTTACAGACAATGATTGCATCAGGACAGATTCAGACATCAGTAAACGGAGTAGTGCTGCAGAACGGGCTTGCCACAAATCAAACTAATAATAAGGCTGCCACAGGTGAAGAAGTGCCACAAAGCATTGTGATCACAACACGACAACAATATGGACTCCCTGATGATGCAGTTGTGTATTGCAATTTCAATCAGCTTTACAAAATTGATCCTCTGACACTTCAGATGTGGGTCCATGTAAGTATGTCATTTTTGTCACTGTCCTCCTCCTCATCATCATGAACAGCACCAGTCATCTTCGCATTAAGCTTGCATAAGAATATATATGTATGTGTATGTACAAGTGGTGTATATATATTGCTAAGAAATAGGTTTCTTCAGGGTCTTAACCATGTATAAGAACATCCACTGAAACTTATTGGAAAGGGACTAAGTAACATTTTGTGTTGTGGTTTTGTATTTAATACAAGACACACATGGTAACGTTTGGAACAACATTTTGCTGTGACCATTAAAAAATAGTTGTATTATTGCTCACATGATTTCTAATAAAAAGTTTTTTGTGATCATTCCAAGCTGTCAGATGCATACAATTAAATTGTTTGATTTGTTTCCTTACTTCTGCTGTTTGAAATTCAGCCCTACACGAGGGTATTATCTGGATTACTAATATGAATCTATCACAACATTACATAAATGCAATGTTTTGATTAGCAAAAAAGTTAAAGAACATGGTGGGTTCATTAAGAGAACTACTTAATTATACATTGGTATAATGGTATATGATGCTATTAGGGTTTCCGAGGGCTAGGGAGTCTTTATTTTTCCAACCTCTCCATTTCTCTATAAAATCTTAACCCCAACATGCTGACCTGTCATGGCATGTAATACGTCCTCTGATTGGTAATCAGAGGATATGGTCGGTGAATTTATTTTGATAATTCTCCCGGTCAGGTCGGTGAGACCCGTAAACCAACGACAGGTGTGGTCCTCCAGACATTCTGGGGGTTGTGACAGAGCGATGTGACCAC
Organism: Tenodera sinensis; assembly: GCA_030765045.1. Lineage (NCBI taxonomy): Eukaryota > Metazoa > Arthropoda > Insecta > Mantodea > Mantidae > Tenodera > Tenodera sinensis. Next base: position 149,610,514 of record CM060966.1, read on the forward strand.
CAAAACATAAAAATATGGTGGTCTCTAAAAAGCGGTTACTATTACTGCTATTGCTCTCTTCAATATCATCAGTGAAAAATATTGGAGAGCAAGAGGATTAATGACTTCATTGTCAGAAATCCAGCATTAGCTAACAAGTGAATGAAATGTTTATTATATATTTATTACCTTCAAGTTGAAAATAATGATAAATTTAAGAAACTTGTATTAAAAGCTTTTGATGTTTTACAGCTTCAAGACCCTCTTAAGAAAAATTGTGATGGCATGAAATAAAATGTCTGAAACAAAGTTGATGATTTGGCTTTTGAGTAATCTTTCTACTATATTTTCTTCATTGAGAGGCAGTAACATCAGAACCATTTTGTGGTCCTCCATGTGTAGCAAGAACCTGTTAGAATAATAAATACTGGAAGTTGATGACTTGTAATCACATTAAAATAGGAATTTTGTGTCAATTAATAACACTAAACAACATTCACTTTCAAAATTTTCTCAGTACCTGTTTCGTTGATAATGTCTGGGTGATAATGGAGGAAAGCTAGCCTCCGAAACATGTACTGGGAACATTTAAAAGCGAGGTTTGTTTAGTGTTATTAATCGAATCAAAATTCCTATTTTAACCTGTTAGAGTGTTTGATAATGCACTTGATGGCTCCTTTATGGCATTTGTTCATAGTTCGTCAAGAAAATACCTGGCTATTTGGGCTGAGGAGATACAGGAGGAATTTAAAATGCAGATTAAAATAAAATGGAAAATAGGAATGCTTCTATTGAGAATGAAGAACAAAAGGAAATGGTCATGACAAAACTGTTAGTAAGAGTTAACTTATGAAAGGGAAGGATTTAGATAGAATGTCAGTGAGGTTTTCAATCAAAGGAGAAGCTTTAAAGGAGTAAGACAGAATGGCGCCTAGATAGAATTCATCTTTTAGCAGGAGATTGCAGTAAGAACTGCAGTCTAAGTGAATAATTGAAAATTTGTTATTGCTATGGATGACAAATATAAAATCTGAATGTGGTATACTTAAAAATATCTAGGGCTACTTAGAGTGTCTTCCAACTCTCGGAGTTTTATTCAGACTCTGCAACAGTTTATCAGTATCTCAGCATTCAGATATCTCTCAGTTGTTCTCTCGTGGATACCAGTTGTTTTTACATGGACCCCAGGCCATATCAGTATTCCTGGCAATGAACAGGTAGATGTGGTTGCTAAGTCTGCATGCCAGTTACCAGAGTTTTTCATACATAATGCACTTTACACAGATGATCATGGATACTGTACAACCCTGGATAACTTCTTGCCAGGACTCCTGGTGCTCAGAGGTTATTCTGACTTAAGTCATACATGTGCCAAACATGGACATCTTTTGTTTGGTGGCCCAGTTCCTGTCTGTTCGACATGTGCAGTAGGACTCTCTGTGTCACATATCCTTCCTGATTGTCCTTAATATGCTTGTGAGTGCAGTCTATTAACCTGGGTTTTACACTTAACTCTATTTTGGGCAACAACTCAGTAGGTGTAGTTAAGTTGGTTTGTTACCCAAATTGGATTTGATAAACATGTTTAACTAGTCTTTTTAGTTTTAGGAGCATTTTATACTTTTAAGATTTGTGTTACAGTATTTAAGCTTCTCATCTTTTACCTTTTAGGTTTGAACTGTTTAGCATTTTAACTTTATCTTTTAGCTTTCACATTTTAACCTTATTGCAAGAAGGGTGTTTTAGGTTTTAAGGTTTCACTTCAGGGCCACATGATCTAGTTGTCGACAGGCCTTTAAACTCCACTCACTTAGGATTATTTATTTTTTCTTCCTTTCTGAATGTCATAAGAAGTTCTGAACTAATTAAAATTATATCTTATTTATTTAATTAATTTTAGTTTAGCCTGTGTTATCTCACAAGGGCTAAGTCAGCCTATCTGTTGGCAGACATAATATATTGTATGTAAAACTGGTGATAATAAAATGTTTAAAACAGTGGAGCATACTAGTAAATTGAAAAATGTTGAAATTTAGAGACACATTTTACCTTATGTTGATACAGTCGATCAACAGTTGAATGATAGAGAGGACCCTCTCAGAAACTAGTCCTGTGATTAATACTGTTACAAGCTGGAGCAAAATGTGTTTCTAAATAGCGACATATTTTTCTATTTGTATATCATATAGCTTTATGTAAATTAAAGAATGTCGTGAACACATCTTGTTTTCAAATATTGCTAACAACTATATTTACTGCTCTTGCAGATCCTCAAGCATGTGCCAAACTCAGTATTATGGCTGTTGCGCTTCCCTGCTGTTGGAGAACCAAATCTGCAGGCTGCAGCCCAACAGCTTGGACTGCCCCCTGGTCGTATACTCTTCAGTAATGTAGCAGCCAAAGAAGAACATGTACGTCGAGGCCAACTAGCTGATGTATGTCTGGATACTCCACTCTGCAATGGACACACCACAAGCATGGATGTTCTGTGGACAGGCACACCTGTTGTAACTTTACCAGGTATAAAGAAGATAAGCAATGAGATAAAATTTTGAGAAACTGTGAGCAGTTCATACGGATTAAGAAAAGTAACACTTGCGCAGAATCATTAAGCTTTTGTTTCAAACTTTTAAGTAGCTCCATTTTTACACTCTCTGTTAGTAGAGGAAGTATTGTATTCCACTCAAAAATTTGACGTTGAGATTTCACCGGAAATATATGTTTTGAGGTCCCCTGGTAATGGTCCTATCCCAGCCCAGTACAACATTTCATGACAGTTATTTGCAGATCTCTTCTCAAAATTTGCTCAATAAAGGGATCAGAAATATTTGATCAACCTTTGTTTTATTGCATTGAGTGCTGTTTTTAAATCAATTTCTAAAAGTTTCACTCACTTGAATGACAGCTGCTCAAAACACACAAAAAGAGAAATGACTAAGGCACACTTCAATTAATTTGTTTCAGGAGAGACTTTAGCTTCACGTGTTGCTGCTTCTCAGTTAGCTACCTTGGGATGTCCAGAATTAATTGCTCGTACTCGCACAGAATATCAAGATATAGCTGTACGTCTAGGAACTGATAGAGAATAGTAAGTATATATATATATATTTTTTATTTTTGCTATTGGTATGCAAATATTTATTACAAGTTATACTATTTCTGAAATGTATTATATAATTGTGATAATGAATAATTATTTCAGAGAAGATCTTAACATGTCAGAAAACCAGATTTACTTTAACATCATGTAATTGATGAATCTGTAAATCTGTGTATCTAATATATTAACAAGAAATCATCTATTTCTACGACTCTTATCTATTGTTTATAAAGAAGAAATGAAATACATGTAAATGAAAACATTTTGCAAGCTACCTGTGTATGGCTTACAGTCTAAAAGTAGTATAAAGTGACAAAAAAGCAAGATTTATGCTGGAATTCAAATCAAAACAATAGATTGTCAACTAAGTTTTGTTCTAATGTTAACAGTTCACTGTTCAGAGGGTTGAGAAAAGAAATGTCCCTTTGTGAAAGAGCAAGGGAGATGGAATCTAAGCTGCAGCTATAGGTACCTGCTTGAGTCTGTTTTTATGCACAGTGTTCTCACAGTAGTCCACATTAAAATTGCTATAACCATGTTGCAAACTAAATTCAAAATGAGCTGTGTTACCTGTGAAACAAAAATGTTGAAAAAAGAATAAACAAAAATAAAGAAAGAAAATACTTAGGGCTTGAAAATGTTGGAGAAAATTTTAGTGGCTGGTTTAAAGATCACTTAACAACAGCAGCTGACTGACCAGAATATTGTTGATACCATCTCAAAGAAGAGTTTTAAGATGATAGACCAGGGTTGCCAACATAGTAAAATTATGGTACCAGCCACTCAAAATTATAGATTTGGCTTCAAAATTATCGTACATCATAAGCTAAATGCTACGATAAAACTATCGGTGTAACACTTATGAAAATGTAATAGTAATGATGTTTATTATATCCACTTAGAACACTGATGACCTCAACCAATATTACAACTTTAGCACTTATGTTTCTCGCACTATTCATCTGAAAGTTCATCTTCCTCAACTGTTGCAGCATTATACAAATTTGTTGTTGTAATAAACCTTAACATCTTCTCTGTGACTTGCAGATTTTCCTATCTACCACATTTCTTCATAAGCGGAGACGACAGAATAAGTCCATTTACGGTATCTAGTGCCAATCTGTTTATAACTTAAGTTTTTATTAAACCCAGTTTAGAAAAAGCTCTCACAAGAAGCGTTTCTGTGGGACAATGAAACCACTGATAATGCAAACTCTGCTAGTTCTTTGAAATCGGTATTTCCACCAAGGTGACATGTGTTTAACAGCACTCCAGAATCTGCCAGGTTCAGGCAGATCACTTACTCCGAGTTTTCTCCATTGGTCATCAATTTTATGAACAGTGTCTCCGTCATTGAGATTATCAGACCTGGGCACACTGGCAACAAGAGGATAAAGGGTACGAGGATTAGTAGGATATGAAACGGCTGCCTTAGAGGGGTGGAGACAGGCCATGAGAGCAAAAGTGGTGTCGATATTTGTATTTAATTTAATTTCCATGTTGTGACAAACCAGTGAAAATGATATTTCGCCGGTATCGAACTATCATACATCCAATTTATCGTATGCCCCATAATTATCGTATGGGTTGGCAACCATGTGTACGAACATTAAAATTATCGTATGCCTCCATAATTATCGTACGGGTTGGCAACTATGTGTACGAACATTAAAATTATCGTATGCCCCCAATTATCGTACGGGTTGGCAACTATGTGTATGAACATTAAAATTATCGTACGGGTTGGCAACCATCTGATAGACCATGATAATTAAATGAGGGAATAAAAAATTATGATATTAAGGTTCATGTTAAGACTTTACAATGGGTCAGTGATGGATTGTTCGAATAGCATATTTCATCCCATAAATGTCGCACTTTTTTAATACTTTCTTCATAAAGTAGAAATATACAGTGCAATCATTGTGTGAGTGTGACTATTATGCAAAGAATAAATTATTTAAGACTGGCCGTATTAACTTTAAGTGACTACTGTATGATAAGCCAGCCCATTATAGCCATGGTCACTGGAGTGTGTGTCTTTGCCACTCCATTGCACAGAGGGTCACAGATTCGACACTCAGCTTGGACAGGGTGTTTGTGTTTATGTGACAGGATAAAAGGATTAAACAATCAGAAAAACAATGAAAGAAAAAGAATTTAAATATAACAGGAGTAAGAGTGAGTCCGAGTGGAAGGAGAGGAAACAAAAGTGGCACTGACACTGTAATGTCAACACCTTCTCCAGTAAATTAAAGAAAGAAAAAAACTAAGAGGAGATCGAACTGTGACTTTGGATTTATTGATAAGATTTGTCTATTCTTTACAAAGCATTTACGATACTGTTCCATCCTGTGTCCTTTTTAACTGTAGTCAGTGTTATTAGACAACTGAAAAGTCCATAATTTGACATGGAAAAAAGTTAAAATTGGTAAATAATAAGTGAAGGTCATTGTAACATATGCATAAACTTTTAGTATACATAAGTACTCATAAGAATAACTACAAAAATAAACAACCGTACACCATGGAAGAAAATCAATTGACTTGGACTGTGTTAACTGAATGGTTCACATCTCTTGATGCTTCATTCACGTATCACTTAGTCACATTTGCTAATTCGTGTTGAGGCGGAAACCCGCGCCCGCCGATTAAAACCCGCGTACCTATGTAATAATTTGTATATCATTGAAAATGGAATATAGGCTTTACCTGATAATTCGTCTGGTGGGCCGAGGGTACAGGCAGGGAAAGTAACGGTGCCTCAAGAAGCCAACAACCCTGAAAGAAAGGGAACAATAGGGTTGAAAAACCCAACGCGTGAAGACGTACGTGCCTAATTGCAAGGTGAAGCTGGCCAAGCGGAAGGGCCGAGCTGAGAAATACAGTTCTTCGGGAGAGAAGGACACTTGCTTGGCAGATCTTCAGGGGGATAGACAGACGTGTGCGTTACGCGGATCGCAATACTTCATGGTCTTGTGTGTCGGAAGGGGGCATGAGTAATGGGAAATAAACATTAAACGGAATAGAAGACTTCAATTTACTACTTGGACATTCCTCAGCTGGACAACCCTGAGATAAAGATCTCGTGCTCAAAAACCACACTGTAAAAAGCCGGAGCAATCAAGAGCACCCACGCTTTCCCGACCTACCACTTCCCAAGTAGACCAGAAACAAACACCCATCCAAAAATCCCGCACCAAAATGGCACCCAACGTGTCATAAACTACCCACACCAGCACCCAACTACGTCCACGAAGACCTCATCAACTTCAGCAGCGACCTGGTCCGAGCTGGATTTCACCGCTACACAGACCGCCGCGCAGTGAACGACACCGCCTAGGAAGCATCACACCGAAGGACACCACACACATCATTAGTGACCATCCTCAACACCCAGCACGTAAACGAGGTAAACCGTTCATCACAACCACAACAACAACAACGAGTAAGTACACTTTTATACTCCAGTGACACGACTCAGGATAGGCAGCCAGTACAAAACTAATTATACAGTTGTATGAAATTGACAAACGGAAAAATAATAATCGTTGACATGGCGGAACAACAGGCCCAAGAACAACAAACAAACATTACCGTAGAGGAAATTTCTCCTGAAACTGCACCCAGCCTCACAACTATGATGCAACAGATGCTTCAGCAGTTCCAGAATTTGGAAAGTAGATTAATAGAACAGAGTACACAGTTAGACAACAAAATAACCGCTCAAGGAGCGCAACTTCAAAGTAGCCTAACAGAACAGAGTAAACATATAGAACAACAAAAACAAGCCCTGGATAGCATTTGCCTAGGCCAAAGCAGAATTGAAGCAGAATTCCTAAACTTGCGCACAGAAGTGCATGGCACGCAAAAGGAATTAGAAACTATTAAAGACCAAGTTAATCGTGTTTCGACTACTAGCAATAAGTTGCATGCACAATTGAGTGAGGAGCTGCACTCCACCTGTGAGACATTGGAAAAGCGGCAGCAAAGTGCCGAAGCGAGAACGCAAGCCGAATTTTCTGAAGTAAGAAAAGTTATACAGACGCAACAAAATGAACAGAGACATGAACTCACGAAAATGCAAGATATAATAACACAGGCAGCAGCGGCTCATCGCTCAACACTTACATCTGTAGAACACCACGCGCAAGAAATGGCAGTGCTCAAAGAAGCCATAAATGGGCTCACCATAACAAAGAGCAACCAACCTCAACAAACGTACACTGCCACTTCTAGTGCGTCAGAGAGCCAGGGGATGTTGAACGCGCGTTCTGCGGCACCTTCAACATCACCTGCAGAATCGTGTAGTAGTATAAGTCCGGAGAGCACACAGACCCATTGCATGACACATGGTTTCCCCAACCACTACCATCTATTAAACGAAATTGCAGTACCCACTTTTAATGACGCGAGAGACAACGCTAAGCGGTATGTAATGGATCTCGAGTCATTCTTCCACCTAAAAGCTATCCCAGAATCGTTTAAAACGCTAATAGTGAAGAAAGGCCTACAAGGACGATCACTCACTTGGTTTAGGTTAGCGGTAGGCGACCATGCCACATACACAGATTTTAAACATCATTTCCTCGCCAAATACTGGAATAGTGCAACTCCGTACGCGGTACGTACAAAAATCAACAACGGAAAATTCGATGTACGCGCAACATCCATGGTGGATTATTTCCTAGACCTCGCCCAACAGAGCCAACTACTGGATCCTCCAATGGAAGAACAGGAATTCATTTCTCTTGTCATAAGGCACTTTCCGGAACAGATAAAGAACCATCTCATTGTTGCCCGACCCAACAGCATAGCCGGAACGCTGGATTTATTAACAGCATTAGCGCCACATATGTCTGAATCGAACCCAGTCCCGCGAAATGAGGTCCCACACAATGAACACATTTTTAGTGGGACGAGGGCAAGAACCTACTACAATGAGCGCCGATATGACCAGGGTCACACCCGGGAACGCTATCGAGAACATGCACCCTCATCCGATTCCCGGAATGACCATAGACACCACCAACAGCGTCCACCCCGAGAAAGACCCCATCACGGATACCAGGGACAACGGCACCATCAGATTAATTATGTGCAAATTCGGGGACAACGACGACGAACAAACGACACCGACAGATACCAGAACAGACATACCACACACCGAAGGCAGTACATGAGTAGCCCGCCCCGAGAAAACCCCTCAGGGAGCCAGTGGCAGAATAATGTGTACAACGGCGCGGAAAACGCTGAAGACAGGCACAACATGGCGGATTTCAATATGTACGGAGGCAACAACCATGAGAACTATAACGCCACCCAATGGCACAACACCACCGATAGACCGCAACCCGCAACACATGCACACAGCCAAGGCGCCGTAAGCCGACAAAAATGGTTTGGCGGTTCACCATTCGTGACGTCCGAGAATGCTACAGCAGGTGACGGAGCCACGGCGCAAACTGGTAATCGGGTTTTTAACAATTCGAGAAACTAAAACCGGGTTGGATGAGGCTCCCGATTCCAACAACGAGGCATATTTTTAACGGAGGAAGCAATAGTACAATACCAATGCTAAACGTATGTGCGTTACTAGCCAGTGGAATAAAATGACAAAGAATTCAGAAACAGGTCATAATTGTATTTATAATGGAGGGAGTGCACATGGAACCCATTTTTCTAGTTATCCCACACATTGCCGTACAAACACTCATCGGTAGTGATTTCGTTTACTCTGTCCAAGCTCGTATTTATTATGATAATAAGCAAGTCGCAGTACAGCGTAGTATTGGGGAGGTCACTGTACCTTTCACTCAGCTGATCGTGGAAAGGGAACAGTTGACAGAAGGCGCATTTCAGTTGGAAAAGGAACAATTGTTTGTTATAATGGTTCAGGCAGATAGGGAACATTTTGGCCGAACTCCATGTAACGGAAGCGAATGAGGCAGACGACGAAAGGGATATTTTTTTTAATTATTGCGGAACCGAAAATGTAAGGTACGCGAAAATGCTTATGGATGTAGAAACAAGTAGTACACCCCTCACAGTAAAAGCCTGCTACAGCCTGAATAAAAAGATAAAAATACAATCCTTTGTCCCAACTGAACAGCTACCTGAACACCGTGACCATATGCGAAGAAAGATCGAGTGAAAGGTGAATGAAACCCTGCACTTAGACATCTATTGTGGCAATATTGATAGTTAACGAGCTGAGTGATCGATCGTTCGAAGTAGCAGATATGAGAACACAAAAAGTTATAGGCAGATATAATCTAGCGCTCCTGCGACCATTCAAACAAATAGATAATGCAACAAACGAATCCATTATATGACGCAGCGATGATCTTGCTTCATAAAAGTTTTTTTTTCCGTAATAAACTTCACTGTCGTAGGATGTCGCTGACAACACCTCAAGTTTAGCATTATCCTTTTCTTTTTTCTTAAACCGTAATAATAAAACCTGATGTCATGAGTGGGTCAAACCATTAGTATTGTTAACGATTGTGTTGAATAGGGTATAAGTACCTGTATATAATAGAAACAGAATTTCTGAGGGACAATAATAATAAACTCACTCTCCCGAGTAGTACTAAGATAAAGGAAGAAGATATATAAAAGAAGTAGTACATTCTGTAAATCCAAGGGAGACAGTGAAATTGTATATATTTATACTAATGTCAGAAAACACTCAAGTGGATGTTAGGAGAACAAAGCAGTGTGTATAGTAGCCACAGTTGACAAAATGGCCGTGCTCCCGACTTTACTAGTAAACATGTCCAAATAAGATTGGATAGGATAATAGTACTATAGAGGAAAACGTATATACAATATAATGTATGCTAAATCCACACATAGTGTAAGTTAAGACGTGTGAATAGGCACGAAGTGCGCGAAATAGTGGACATGCCATATTCGTGTGATTAGAAGTGAAATACCACAAGTGTACCACAGAAAAGAACACTCAGCAGTTTCCTGGTGCACAAAAACTGTCATTGCACCTGAGAAAACAGTACCCCAAAAACATATGGCAGTAATATCTATATATACGTATATTACCAAAGTGTAACAATTTTAGCGTTAAGGCATTGCAATATTGTGTAACTTCAATTACATGTGCAATTTGATGTACTATTTAATAGGATAAGATGTTGTATATTTTGAGAATTCCTAAAATGTATCAAGGGTCAATTTTTGTAATATAACATGTATGTCATAATTAGAATACCTCACCTGACACACAAGACGGAACAAGAAAAAAAATATATATATATAGGGAACGTTTATCGTCTGAGTACGCAGATTGCTAGTGGGACTGTCGAAGAAATTTTCGATTTTTCCTTTGAAAAAAAAAAAAAACGAAAAATTCCTCCGAAGGGCATATGAGGCGGAAACCCGCGCCCGCTGATTAAAACCCGCGTACCTATGTAATAATTTGTATATCATTGAAAATGGAATATAGGCTTTACCTGATAATTCGTCTGGTGGGCCGAGGGTACAGGCAGGGAAAGTAACGGTGCCTCAAGAAGCCAACAACCCTGAAAGAAAGGGAACAATAGGGTTGAAAAACCCAACGCGTGAAGACGTACGTGCCTAATTGCAAGGTGAAGCTGGCCAAGCGGAAGGGCCGAGCTGAGAAATACAGTTCTTCGGGAGAGAAGGACACTTGCTTGGCAGATCTTCAGGGGGATAGACAGACGTGTGCGTTACGCGGATCGCAATACTTCATGGTCTTGTGTGTCGGAAGGGGGCATGAGTAATGGGAAATAAACATTAAACGGAATAGAAGACTTCAATTTACTACTTGGACATTCCTCAGCTGGACAACCCTGAGATAAAGATCTCGTGCTCAAAAACCACACTGTAAAAAGCCGGAGCAATCAAGAGCACCCACGCTTTCCCGACCTACCACTTCCCAAGTAGACCAGAAACAAACACCCATCCAAAAATCCCGCACCAGTGTCCTTTAGGTGCTTGAATCTATCAGGCTCATTGGTGGGCTAGCTATCCTCTTTGCAGTCTGCAAACAAATGGCATTGACATTGAGGAATATATTACAAAACGCTATCTCCTGGACCTAACAGGTTGCAGTGGCAGCCACTTATTTCTGGGGCTTGAGAAAGCTTCCTGTCAATTGTAAACACTTCCATTTGAATATGTGTATTTCAACTTTCTCATTTTGGCTATTGTTACTGTTACCAGTGTTTGTGAACTAGCCTTTTAGATGCAGCTATGTATACCAACTTTTTGATTGCTCATGTTCTATGGCCAGCTTGATCTTTCCAAGTCATTTTTATTGAGTTTTTATTCATGGACACTCTTGCTACAATTCTGTGTTCCATTCTACAGGATGGAAGTGGAATAATCCATCAGACAGGAGGTGAGAGAATGGATGTAAATGAACAAAAAATTTGTATACATTTTTTCAATTAAACACACTGTTAGCTAGATAATCGCGTGTGAAGCTGAGAGTATGTGGCAATGTTGCACCACCTGTAGATCAAGTAATTTGCTTCTTCTGGCACCTCAATGAACTATTCTAATGCTCTATAAAAACCATTTAAGTAACGTTGGCCATGAATCGAATTCAGATGTTTTGCTGCTGGGCAAGAGACCCAGAAAATTCTGCAAAAATGGGGTTGTTATTCACTCCACTGTATGCAAACTGACTTCAAATTCTACATTTCCACATAATTACAAGATCTTATTTGGAATGTTTAAATGCCAGCATTGTTTCTTGTTCTATTTGAGAGGCTTAACCCATGATAAGCTAATGAACGCATGTTTCAATTAACTAAATGCAGTTGGTCTGTTCCTAACTTTACATTCCGCAAACATTTTTTCTAACTTTTGACATCGGTTGCAGTATTACATCCTTTAGGAAATCAGAAATATGATGGAAACATAAATACTAACTTTAAATACACTCTAAACAGCCGAGAGACCAATTCACTTCAAATAAAATGCATACAAGGTATGTCCAAATCCAATTACTGCGCATGTGCCCAGTTGGTAGCAATATTGCTGCCAACATTGCTCCTGCTTGATGATACCTGAGTGTTTCTTGCTAACGTTAAGAACATCAATACACTATAGTTAAATAAACTGGTGAAAGTTACCTGCAATCCGTACATAACATGCATGTTCTTAATAATCCTTCTTGTATAGGAACAGGCATTGTACATCATGAAACAATGATGCGAGATCGACATTATTAATGAATCAAACACAACTTATACTATACACACAGCCTGGATGCCGGTGCTAGACAATACAAAACCAAAGCCCCAGAATGCCAACAGAACCAATCATGTGGCAGTTTCCACAGCCACAAAGTAGTGATTGGTGTATTGACAACCAATAGGAGATGAGAGGTGGTCTCTCTCACCTATATATAAGCCAGGCGCTCCATCAATCGCCCTCTAGTTGTTAACCAGCCAGGAGTCACTCTGAAGATGCAAAACGTCAGACAATTTATCAACTGGATTACGGCCTACAAGCCCGAAATCTACCATCTATTGGACAACTTATACTTAGGAAGTTTATTTACTGAATAGCAGGGACCAAACAGGACATTCATTTTCACAATAAATAGTAAAGCTAGTTTACTTCCAACACTGGCACTTGCGGTGAACACATGCACAGTGTTAATATCGTCTGCCAGATGTAAGTAATGCAACTTTAGAGCATTTGAAAGGTTATGTTACTCATGTGTGAAACACTTCTTATATCAGTGTGTTGCATTTAACCACGTGGTACTAGTAATTGTTAAATCTTTAGTAAAGCATAATTTATAATGTGAATTTACTCTTCACCACAATATGCTTAAACAAAAAACAATTGCATGCAGTTAGATAAACATTCATGCGATTTACACCAATGTCGGAAGAAAGTAAACACAGCTGATGCGATGTTGCCAGTTCTAACAGAATTAAAAAAAGTAACAAATTGTGGATTTTTTAAAATTAAATTCACACAAAAACCATTGAATCGATTGAAATACGCCAAAGGAAAAGATTATAATTTACTCAGTTTTCTATGAATATAGCCATAAATTAAAAACCTTTAATCAATAATTCAGCCAGGTCGCCCAGAACCTGGTATATGGGAGTGAGAATGTTCCACAGACCATTGCTGAAAACACTGACACACCACCAATACATTGTGCCCAAGATGTGCAGCAATTTGTCGATAGGTCCACCCAGCTTTGCGGAGGCCAACAGTTCGACCACGTTCAAATGGCTCTAGCTGTGAGACAGGAGCACATGCACATTGTCGTGGCATCGCTACACCCTAGAGTGTCGTTTGACACCACCATTCAACTGTTAGGGTACCACAGTGACTGCCTGCACCTTGGACACAGAAGGCACACACTTCTGTGCAGTGCCATCTATTTGTCCACTGACCATGACACATCAGTCATCAGTTCTGTAATCTCTCAATATCCACATACTATGCCCATGTGCTGATAAACACAGGTGTTGCATTTTTTTCCTGCCAGTGTATAAACTTTTCAGCCTTTTCGTATAACAGTTTTTTGTTATTCACAATACAAGAAGCTTGTTAAAGTCTGGCAGATTATTTCATTTCCACTCTGTATATCGAGCATGAAAGACTGCTTAATTTTGCTCAAAGGCCTCTTTATCAGGCTTGAAGTCCTTTAGCATACCATAAACTTATGATATGGATCCATCAGATTTATTTCCCTTCCAAAGGAGGCCAAGCTAAGGAATTTTTACATTTAAAAAAAAAATCCATTGGCCTCTACCTGTTGAACCCATTACCTAGAGAACAGGGGCTAGCATATTTTTAATACAAATCAGATGCACTTTTGCTGCAATCCTACTTTTATGAAAAGAATATTAAAACATTTAATGACACTCTAGTTTGTTATTTAGTAATTAATGCTTAAATATAAGATGTGTTACAGAGTTTCTAATATCCTCATGTATATATAGGATTACAGGCGCGGCTCCTCAGGGTAGGCAGGGTAGGCATTGCCTACCCTATCGTAATACATCAACAAATAATGTTTAACTATGATTCTGCATTTTATCATTTGAACCGTCATTTTCCCCTAAATTGCAGTTCAAGAAAAGTTTTCTCGGTTATAATGACCAGCGCATGGTCAAATCCTCTAATCTCAATTTCGATTCATCAAAACTGCGCTGCGTGTTTGAAACACGCGGCAGAAATGATACGCATGGAACTTGGGCAGTGGAGAGCAGGCTAGCTTAACCTCTGCCTGCCCGGCCCCATTTCCTGAGTATGAGGCCCTTGAACAGGGATAAGGAAACATTCCATCTGTATACGCACTCTGAGCATGCGTAGACGCGTCTGCCAGCATTCTGAACACTTGCCTGCCCAAATCCGAATTTATGCGACATTTTCCGAACAGCCATACTCCATGAACAAAGATCTCAGAGATCTGAATCGTGTCGTTATCTGTGTGTAATACCAGTATGACCGACTTAGTGAACTGTTACAAATTCTGCTTTCGCGGCGCACTGACAATGAAAAGAGGCCTGTTTTAGCTATTTAACACAAAGCTGTAGTCAGACAATTTTTCAATTTCTTAATCTATTTTAGTCATGGGGGTCGCGAAACGGGGGCAAGGGGGGCCACGGCCCCCCCTTGGAAGTTGGCGAACTTAATGTGCAGTCAGTTACTGACTTTTAAACTATTATTTTAATTTTGATGTAAAGAACAATTTTTGTTTAGCACAAATTAATACGGTTATCTGCAACAAATACTATAAATTTTGACACTAAAATTATGATTTAATATTATATGATTGCAAATTTCCAACATGTGCCCCCCCCCCCCCCCCTCCCTCTGGAAAAAAGTCTGCCGACACTCGTGATTTTAGTTTTGGCGGTAATTTGTCCGTAAGTCACACTCATTCACTCTGCTCTTATTAAACAATCAAACAATATATTGTTTGCATTATCCACAATGACTTCGCCCCCTATATTTCGGATAAACGGGGTTTATTATTATTATTATTATTATTATTATTATTATTATTATTATTATTATTATTATTATTGGTGGTGGTGGTGGTGGTGGTGGTGGTGGTGGTTGTTGTTACACTTAGCCTACCCTAAAATTTTGACTGCGAGCCGCCACTGTAGGATTATGTATAGACATAAGATTTATTGTTGTAACGCACAACAAAAATGAGCTATAATTTAATCAATTTATGTTACAAAACCTAAACATTTAATTAGTCTCAAACTTGAATGCACAACTTCATCCTGTATACACTGTAGTTTCAAATGTTCACATTTCTAATCACTAGCATCTTCTTTGCATTGGGTACTTAACCCATAATGGGTTAGGAGAAAATGTTTTAGAGAGATCCCCACACAAAATATTATCCAGTAAATGTTGTTGTTGTTAGCTAATGCTGGATTTCTGACAATGAAGTCATTAATCCTCTTGCTCTCCAATATTTTTCACTGATGATACTGAAGAGAGCAATAGCAGTAATAGTAACCGCTTTTTAGAGAGCACCATATTTTTATGTTTTGGCGGTCACATCGCTCTCTCACAACCCCCAGAATGTCTGGAGGACCACACCTGTCGTTGGTTTACGGGTCTCACCGACCTGACCGGGAGAGTTATCAAAATAAATTCACAGACCATATCCTCTGATCACCAATCAGAGGACGTATTACATGCCATGACAGGTCAGCATGTTGGGGTTAAGATTTTATAGAGAAATGGAGAGGTTGGAAAAATAGAGACTCCCTAGCCCTCGGGAACCGTAATAGCATCGGGGTCAGAAGAGAACAAGAGATGACCAAGTTAAGGTCAGATAGAAAAGTTACAGTGAGGAGCAAAACACCAGTAAGTGGAAGTAATGTTCTGCTCAGCTTGGGTACCTTGTGGTTGCTATTCACATATCCCCTAGACGGAGACCCCTGAGTCAAGAGTTCTAATGTTGACAGAAGTTTCAGTGTGCATGGCAGGTGCTTGCTTTTTGTAAATTATCATCCTCTGGATTGGGGAAGTCTTTGAGTCCCAGGGCTACCAGTGGACTGTGAATCTACAGGGTAGTGGGGAAGGGAGCTGGTGTATAAGCCACCACCAGAGAGATTCAATTTGTAGTTGCTAGGGACCCTGCCCTCTGCTTCATCACTCCTCAGGTCTGACCACCCTTTGTATCTTTCTCACCTCACTCCTTCCAGGGGGGGAGGGTTGCCCCATCAGAGGCATAATCACAAAAGATTTCATTGATAAAGGTACTAAGTCTTTCCTCTGAAACTTGTCTATCCATCCTGGCTCATGGGAGTAAGTTATTACTTTGCACCTTTCTATAAAAAGAGACAAATTCAATTAGTAAATTTACTCTCAAAACCAGTACATTCCTTATACAAATGCCTGGGTTCCACTGACAATAACTTATCTGCTCCTTCTTTAGCTTTGATTACAATTTCATCAGATTCTCCATTGTTTTCAAAGTAAATGAACGTTTCTTGTTAAATAAAGCATTCTTGGATACTGCTTTCCATGAATAAGTGAACTGGCAAGTCTAATTTTTAATTTACAGCTTTATCTAAACCATGTGTTTAATCAATAACAAACTAATGTATCATAAATTATTGTATGTCCACAGGAATTACTTATGATGTCCTTGGACAACTTCAAATCCGATTCCTAAGGGCACGTTCATTAGTATAGAGTACATTTTCATGGGGAATTCAAATCAAACTGAAACCTTGGATCCAATCCTCTTAGAAGTGGGATCGGATTGAAATTTTGTTGCACGGAAATGCATACAGGATTCAAATCAGTTTAAATCTGCCAAAGATGCTACCTTCTACTGTACTGATAACACATTGCATTTTGTTTTCTTAGCGAAAGTGGTGTAATGAAACACAAAAACAAGGCCACTTTTATTGTTTCCATAATCTTGCAATATATTCTTCTTTAAAAAAAATTTTAAAAAAGTTCTTCAACCTCAAAACCTACTTTAGATATGCAGAAAATTCATTTTTTACAGGTTAACCAACATAAACCAAGGGACCAATATGAAATCCTGAATTATTTATTCTTGTGCCTTTCGTATTCAAATCGATTTCAACTTCCCATGGAAACGTGTTGATAATACCCTTGGTACATAATTATTATGGGCACTTCACTGCACATTAATATTTAGCTCACTGTTTCAAGAATGTCTATTTTAAGGAGTTGCTTATTGTTTGTACACACGGACATGGGTAATATTGAGTTTTTTTTTTTTAAAAATGAATAAAGAATATAATATGAATTTGTTTAAAAAAGATTGAGTCAAAACCTATTCAAAGAAAGTCTCTGGTATGAATAAGAAAAGATTTTGAAAGTGGATATGAATGGCTGTTGCAGTTTGAAGGCTACCCGAGTTAAGGTTTGGCGTGCCCGCACGGATAGTCCTCTGTTTGATTGCCTGCAGTATGCACAAGGTATGGAGATGCTGTACAAGCAGATGTGGGAACAGCATGCTCGCGGGGAGAAACCTGACCACATCACTGATGTCAAATAGATGCAACTCTCATTTGCTCCAGACATGGAATCCATTTACAGTGATATTTCATTGAAATTTTATGTGCAACTTGAGCACCTTAAAGCATTACTAAAAGTTTGTTTTCTCTTTAAGGCTCATTTTAAATGGATTCCACTGTAGTTAATTTGGTGATAACTTTGTGAAACATCTGTTATTGTGGACTACTAGACATTGCAGATACCTGGAGCAGTTAGCCTAGCTGTTCATTCACACAAGAAAGCCATGTAACAGAAAAGTACATTATCATTGTTTTTTTTTTATGTTAATGTGGTGTTTTTAAATTAAACCTATTTTTGTTACGAAAGAGTAGAATCACAGGGCCTTCTCAGATTGACGATAAAGAACCTCAAGTGATTCTTGAAAGTACCTCATCCTTTGAAAAAGAGCTGGATTTTTAAATATGTGGTTACAGTGTAAAATCAAGACACCTCTATTTGGATTGATGGTAAAATAAATACATTGACTTTTATTTAAGCATGTAAGTTCTCAATTTAATCTCAGATCTGTTAATAGTTTTATTGAAATTTCAGTTCAAACTGTGTTCAGCATTTCCACTGAATGTACAGCTTGTTTATAAAAGTTTTCTCATTATCAAAGGTTATGAATCTCCTATGATAACAAAGTGTGATTTATTGGTTACAAGCGTAGTTTCAGTGATTTATTTAGCTGATAAGTTTTTAAGTTATTTGAGTATAGTGTATGTATATGTTCCTCAGAATTCTAATTGACTGATAATGAGAGGGATGTTGAAAAAGCACATGGAAATAATCTGAAAGTGTATAAATTATCAGAATGTTACAATGTTTTCATGTTAGTAATTTAAAGAAAAGAATCATGTATTTGTACCGCATTTTGTGACCATTCATTGAAGCCATTAGCCATGTTGCTACTTTTGTTTTTCTTCTTAAGTTATTGTGCAAGCGTTTATTAAAACATTGGTGTACGAATGTTAAAACATGTATTTTATGTTGAACTGAATTAATATTTTGTTATAGTCATCTTGATAAAGAAGAGAAGGAATGTAAAGTTGTGACAGTTGGTACTTCTGTTTTATTATAAGAAATAACAAATGCAGACAACTATTTTCTTAGTTTTAGAAAAAATTTCAGAAGGTGCATATTAGTCACCACTTTTCATGTGCCTTTGTAGAAGACTTGAAACAAAACATTATCGCCTTCACTTCAGCAATCAGTATCGCCAACGGTTTCTTAGACATACAGTGGCATGTACCATATATTTAATGGCTAAAAGAACATTTCAAGTTTGATTTGAAATCTTTTTAACATTTGCACACCAGTTGTGAGAAGAGCATGTATCAAAGTGTGCTTGCTTGTGTGAGGGACAAATGAAGTTCCTGAATCAGTTGAAGGTGTGTCTACCCTGCCAGTCCTCTTCCTTATCCTTCATCTGATTTGCAATGGAATCATAGCGTAAATTTGTTTTGCTCCATGTAAAAGATTTCAGATTATGTCAATAAAAAGTGTACCAGCAAAACATTTGCAATTATCATTGCAATATTTCCTACGCTTGCTACACAGTGACAATCCTAGTTTTAAAATTTTTCTTAGATTCATTTAACTGAAAGAAACTTATAGCAATGAGGTAGGAATTGAATTTGAATATTTTGCATTGCGTTACAGCACAAATACTTAATTCACTTACACTTTTTAAACATGCAATTTGTTTAGTAAACCACTGGCACCACCATTAAGGTTATGGATCTACTGACATTGCTATTAAAGGTGCCTTTAAGTGGTAGATGGTGTGATGAATCTACTAAAATTGTCCAGGGGCTTGATTTTAAAATACCTTACTTGGCATTCCCCTACAAATACAACAGATATTTAGACTATAAGCTTCACTAAACGTAGTATTTGCTGCAAGTTTTTGAAACTAAACACTAACTAGTTTCGTGAGGACATGATTGATGTATCACGGAACTAGTTTGTATTTAATTTCAAGAACATGCAGCAAATACCAAGAAGAGTGAACTTATCTCTAAATATTTGGTATATTTGTACAATTGATTTGCTTCACCGTTAATGGCTTAATTTTTTTCATTGAATGGGTATTTCTCTTATTTATTTTTAATTATTTTTTAGAAACCTCCCAAGCCGAGAATTCTAACGGGCAACAGCTCAGGTGCTTTGTGTTTCATGACTGAAGTATCAGAAGTGCTTGATCGTGTTTTATACAACTATGAATTTTGATTTTGGGATGTATTTTTAGGCTTTTGTTTTTGTTTTCTAAAAATCCCTTTTCTAGGATGAGTATCAGTTCAGAATAAGTTTTTTGGCTTTGCTAAATATCATCGAGCCAGCGATATCAAATTTTAAAAATGTGTTTATTTTGTTATGTTTCAAAGGCATACAGAAACAAATTGCCAGAAGTGGGGAATGATTAAACCAGATTTTTGTTGATATACTGTCCCATGAAAGCTAAAAGGGTTTTGCCAAATGTAGAAACCATTAAAGAAAACTGAAATGACTATTGGGTTTACTGTATTACAGTTCAGAGCTGATTTAGAGTGAACTAGTTTCTGATACTTAGATTTTCACTTTTTTTTTAAAGTATTGAATTTTAAATTATTGAGGGAGCCATTTGTTTAGTGGAGATAAGGTGCAGCACTGTTGTAGAACAGTTTGCCTTTTGCCATTGTCTTGGAAGGTTGCATATTCATGGTAAAGCATGGTATACAACAGAAACAGGGAATTCTTGTTGATAGCAGTATGAAAATTATGTGCATTGGGATGTTGTTAGAGACTGACCTGTGACTATATTTCTCTTGCCAGCATAATGCATAGCCGATCTAGAAATTTGATGCAGTGAACATTTTTTAAAAGTCATGCCATTACTATTTAGGATTTCTGTTACATAGTCCTCAACCTAATGTTTGTTGTACGCGGTTTACCTACATTAATGTTTCTTATTCTATGCTGTTTTCAGTTGTTTGTTATTTTGGTTATATTTTCCAAGCTTGCAATTAGAGTGTGCCCTAACAGCAGTTGTAGTTCAGTCTCCTTGAACAATTTCTACCATGAATACAGCTACTAAATAAATATCTAATATTCCATGTCTAGAAGTGGGAATGGAAAAGCTAAAACTCTCCTGTTTCTCCATTTTAGTAAGTTTCCTGTTAATTGAATGTTTATATTGCAACTGGGAATTACTTTGGCAATGTGCAGAAATGAGGTAATTGTGGCCCACAGTAACTCATTTTTCTAATAAGCTTTTGTTAGATTCCACGTATTCCAAGAGGTGATTTTTTTTTTTTTTCTTTTTCTCTTTATTTTCCCCATAGCATTGTGCAAATGAAAGAGCATCAGCATATGCAACTCTTCTTTTTCTTTTCCCTTTTCCATCATCTGAGCTCAATTGTTTCTACTAAACAGCTGAAAGCTGTTTACATAAGTTGAGTGTAAATTAAGACCACATTGCATAATTTGAAATCATTTAGAGGCAAACACTTTGTGAATAAATGTAACATATGTGAATAAAAGAATGAATGAAATTTTGTATTAATAGTATAAGGGGTAAATGTGAATTTGTAATGGGTGTAGACAATGTGCAGTATTACTCACGACAAGCAGGAAATTGACCACCTACTCACTCATACTGAAATTTCTGTAATTTGGGACTACCATATTTAAACAAAAATAAAAACCTGAAAAGAAAGAAAACTAACACAGTTTTTGTAAAACACATGATGGCGCAGTTTAAATTCAGAAAATCTTCTGTTTACTAATATAGAAAATATTTGTCAAATTTCTTGTTAAAAATTCTCCTCAGCATTTTGGAAACTTTTTTTGTCTCTCTTCCATTTATGTTCCCCAAATATGAAAAATTGCTTTAATCCAAAAGGTGAGTTGATTAATAACACTCCACAACATTTACTTTAGAATTTCCCAGAGCATATTCCAGGAAATTCTAAAGTAAGTGTTGTGGAGTGTTATTAATTTACGTTTTGGGTTAAATTGATTATAAGAACACTGTTTTCAAACTTCCAAGAAAGAAGATTAAAAAATTGCCTCTGATCATTATTATTTATTTCTGCCAAAAACTTACTGTTGGTGTTTTTAAATACATAAGCAGTGTGTGGGCAAAGCAGAGGGTCCGTGGTTCAAATCCCAGCTGCGGCATTGAATTTTTCAGTTCCGATTCTGCCTCTCAATCAGTTTTAGAAGAGCTCTCTTTTTTTCTCCTCCCAAATTTTTCAGTAGTAGCAACTGCACTTAAATATAGGCAGCAAATTGCACATACCCAAAGATTGGTATTCATCTGAACTACTTTTTTCACTAAATACCTATGGTATCCAAACAAAGTATTTATTCTACCCAAAGCTTTGACATTGAAATTTTGCTGTAAATACAGTATGCTTTGGAAAGCTTTTTGGACTCCATTCAGAATTAATTTTATATTATGTAAACCATAAAAAATAGACAAAAACTGAAAAGAAAATGTTGTTACGTAATGCTGGATTTCTGACAGTGAAGTCATTAATCCTCTTGCTCTCCAATATTTTTCACTGATGGATGGGGCACTAGAAGTGGCCGAGCATATTTGAAGGTGGTCTTGGTCCATTTCCTCTTGCAGATCACACCAACAGGTGTTATCCTCCAGATATTCTGGGGGTTGTGAGAGAGTGATGTGACTGCCAAAACATAAAAGTATGGTGCTCTCTAAAAAGCAGTTACATTTACTGCTAATAACGGCAGTTGCAACCTTCAGGTTGATTATGGGACATGATTGTCTGGGAAAACATTTAAACAGAATTGGGATATATTCTTCATCACTCTGTCCTCTACAAGAAATATGTATATATCTCATTAAAACATGCAACTTATGTCAATTTTTTTTATGGCATTAACCATTTTCAAGATATTCATTGCTGTTGTTTTCTTTCCTGTCCTTGACATTTTTTATGAACTTATGAGCTTTGTTACCATCTGTCCTATAATCCATTTTTTCTAAGAAATTATTAAAGTGATTCCTTTTAGCAGTATTAATTTCTTTTTTTAGTGAGGCACATTTCTTCCGCCATATTTGTGTATCTGATATGTTTTTTGTTTGTTCAGCTGTATTTCTAGCTATATCCCTTTGCTTTTTCAGTTCTTCTAACTGGGGGTTCCAAAAGGGTTTGAAATAGAAAAAGCGGCTCTTATTCAACACGAAAAGTTGATCAGACTCCCATTCAATACATGGCACAAGGGAAATTTTACACATACACTAAAGACTCAGGAGAGCTTTCTTTCCAAAATTCAAGACATCAAGAAGAATGTACACCTTCCTAATTCAAAGGAAAACTTCATATCTAAAGTCAATCCAACACACACATTAGACATCACATATTATTTACACCTGACAGAAGAAGTTAAGAAAAGTGATACTCCAACTACTGTTCTAAAATTATTGGCATTAGAGACAATCCATACTAGATTTCCAGAACATGAGTGGCTCCATATTTATACTGATGGATCATTGATATCAAACCAAGATGGAGCAGGTGCTGGAGTCACATGTCACCTCTTTTCCTATTACAAATCTTTAAGTTATGGAACTACTAACTTTGATGGAGAAATTGAAGCAATTCGAATGGCCCTACAAAATCTTTTGTACAGAATTTCACATTTTCAGCAAGCAGTTATTCTCTCAGATTCCAGGGCAGCAATTATAGCAATTACTTCCAAGTTGTCACCAAAAAACCAAACTATTATAGAATGTTGGAAGATGCTTAGCCATCTAACAGCACTTCAAAAACACCTAGTCTTCCAATGGATACCGGCTCACTGTGGACTGAGTGGTAATGAGAAAGCTGATTTTCTTGCAAAAAAGGGTACCAGCGGTGTACAAAAATCTATAGTTAATTTACCATTTTATGCAGCTAAAAGATTAGTCAACTCTTAATTCAAAAAAATTATTGCAAAATATTACTATGAAAAATCAAAGAATAAAAGATGGGAACTACCAAACATTCAAACAGTGATTCCTGAGTATCCTCGAAAAACAGCAGTTGCAACCTTCAGGTTGATTACAGGACATGATTGTCTGGCAAAACATTTAAACAGAATTGGGATATATTCTTCACCACTCTGTCCTCTATGTGATCTGCAAGAGGAAATGGATCGAGACCACCTTCAAATATGCCCGACCACTTCTAGTGCCCCATCCATCAGTGAAAAATATTGGAGAGCAAGAGTATTAATGACTTCATTGTCAGAAATCCAGCATTAGCTAACAATAACAACAAGATATTCATTGCTTTTGGTTTAAATTTTACAATACTTTATTACACGTTTTGGAAGCTAAAAAGCTTTCTTTGTTTTGCACCTTGTCTAAAGAGAGAAATTTCCAAGTCAGTATTGTGGCAGCATGCTTTATAAGGATATGACTAATAATTCAGTCTCCTGAAGTGCCTGAAACGAAATGTGTAATGAAATTATTTCTATAAATGTTCATCTTAATTAACATGAATTTGATAGAAAACTAAGCTCTTGTAAAATAGTTTGCAGAAGAGGGATAAAAATAAGACATAGGGGAGAGAAAGTTATCTTAATGACACATGCAAGATTTTTATTTTTGAATTATGGTATTACAGATATGCCTTTTAACTTACTTGTACTTATTATTAGTATTATTAGGCCAAGGATTTCTTAAGTGCAAATGCCAAAACGGTTGTAGTGTGGCTTGTCATACAGGGTTTGCAGAATTCCACCAATTAATTTTAAGGGGTTATAGAGGAGTGTCAGAGGGAGAAATTGGACATAGGACACTTATGGTCCCTGAGTGCATGATTTTGTGCACTAAGCCAAAATAAATTTGAGCCAGTACACCACTGGTTCCACCTCAATCATAAATGTAAGTAATTGCTGTACTGTGCACTGGCAATACATGTATGTGTATGACTCGATGGTAAAGTAGGAACTTCCAAAGAATACGACACCATATTCCAAGCTCAAGCCTTGCCAAATGTTTCTCTCTTTTTTTAATTTTCATTCTTCAATTTATTAATTGTAAAGGATGTGGAATAATGGCACTGTTCCATTTATTACTGCTGCTGTTACACTATTGTACTTTCTTTACCTAGTTACTCTCCCCTTATGTAGGACTTACACCCCCAAGAATTTACAAGTCAGTGCCTAGGTCAAACGCCTGTCAGGGAGCACAGGAACCTATGGACCAGACAGAGTCAACACCTGGAAGCAGGTGGTCAGCCAAGCACCAGGTATGCCCGTGAGGAAGAGGATGATATGAAATGCACGTGAAATCGACGATTGGAAAAGTGATAATGGAACAACTGATGAAATGAGGGGCAGGTAAAGCGGAGAACCCGGAGAAAACCTGCCTTGATGCCGCTTCGTCCACCACAAATACCACATGCAAGTCCGTGGGATCAAACCAGAGCTACCTAGATGGTAGGCAAATGCTCTAACCGCTCAGCCACAATGCCACCCTATTGTAGTCTATTTACTCAACATGTGTGCAGTTAAGCCGTGTCCTTTGAGGAATGGCATAATTGCTTTACAACATGGTCCCCTTCTCTTGAGTCGCTTCAGGCAGAGTTGCAACATCTTAACATGAACCTTTGTATGCTATATATATTTCACAAACAAAAATTGTGACATCTGCCTGACATTTCAGGTGACCATAAAGATCCAGAATACAAAGATATATGACAAAGTCAAATTTTAAGAAAAAAAAGAACAAAAGAACTGGAATTCAGAATTTTGGCAACTGAGACTGCACATGGACTGAGCATGTAACTGTCACTTCCTTAAAATCAGGGTTGCTATTGGTCTTCAAGGACAGGGATAGAGGTTTACCTTTTCTGAATTGTGGAGATAGATTTATGGCAGTCATTAGCTGTGGATAGCGCACATTTCCTATGTGACCCAACTGCACATGTGTTGACTAAATAGACTTTACTTACGAATTGAAAGAGTGTGTTATTAACTCTGGAAAAGAAAGAAGTGTGCAAGGCAAATCACCAGCACATTCCTGCTTAAGCTTTCAAGAAATGTAGCGAAGTGTATTTCTTCTTCAGATATACAGAAACAACTAACAGTGAGCATTCCCTTTTGTCAGCTCTGATTTTGTATTTACCCTGATTTACTATTACTATTCCCATATACATGAAACTCTCATCTTAAACACAAGAAGAAAAACAAGTTACTTTACAGAGGGAATCAAAAACAGCACTATTTCACTATAGTCAACAATGTTACTGAGTGAGCTATCATGCAAGTGCCAAGATGCACTTTCATAGGTATACAGGTGGAAGGTACTGCTTTGGCCAGAATAACCTTTTTAATAGATGTAGGTCAGAGAGGAATAATTTCTCGTTATAGTTCTTGTGGACCCCTTTGTATTGTGCAACATGGAATGTACACTGAACAAGATAAAGGAGGCTAGCAAGACCAATAACCTTACTAGTCTTGTTCCATCTTTTAGGCAGTATAAATTCACAATAGAGTAAGAGTGAACAGGGCACTTTAAGAGCAGCGTGGTTAAAGCTGGAAGAGGGAGGGTGAGTGAGAGAATGTATGTGGTGTGTGAGAGATTATCTGAGAGCGTGTGTGAGGGAAAGAGTGTGAGACAGAATGAGAAGAGTATGAGAGTGAGAGAAAGTGTGACAGTGAGTGGGTGTGTGAATGTGTGGAATTTAAGAGCTCATTGACAGCTAGGTCATTTGGGCCCAAAGTGAAATATTAAAGCCTAGAGCAGTCCCAACCTTGTGGTTAAAATGTGAAGGTAGTTTATCGGTTATGTAAAAGTTATTCAGAAAGGAGAGGACTGCAGAGGACATTTTCAGGAAATTCGAAATATACATCTCATTTGTCATGAAAATATCTTTAATATTTGGCATTTTAATCAAAATTGAGCCATTTTTGAAAAAGTGAGCATTTTCAAAAAATGTTACATGTAAAGGGCAGGTTCGATTGGAAGGATTTTCTTGAAAAGCTTTGTGTTGCATTCTTGGAAGATGCTGAAATTAAATACCAACTTTGGTGTTTAATCAACTAATGTTTTTGAGTAATGCTGTTCAGAAACATATACACAGGCCTTTTTCTAAAAATGTTTTATTCAAGGGACCTCAAAATGTGTGTTTCCAATAAAATCTCTGGTTCGCTATCGAGCATTTAGGTGGAATGCAATAACTTTTCTGCCTACTATGTACATGGTAGAGAAAGTAAAAAAATACAGGTTTCATATTTATCAAACATAATAAGCTCTTAAACTTTGTAGACTTAACTTTTTATCTTTGGCATGGTTTGCTATTGTCCTGAGTCAATGAATAACATTGATACAAAGAACTAAGGACAATAATTAAAGGTACATGAAGAAAACCATAAGCTCGATATGTGAATTCCAACATAACATTTTCAAACCCAGAAATACTGTTAGAATAAAATGATGGTTTTGTGGAGTAGTATTAGAACCTTTTATAGCTGATTTTGCTATTTCTTAGTGACTATTTGTGTGATTTGAGAGTGAGTGGGGTTTAAGGGCCCATCGACAGCTAGGTCATTAGAGCCCCGTTATTTAAGAAAGTAGCTTCAAATAGTTCCACTTGCGTCAGTCAAGAACTTCAAAAATTAGTAAATTATATTTTCTTGTACAGTATGGTACTGTAGGCAATAGAGTGTCTTCCTACAAAATGTTAACCTTCTTTAGTTGGGCTAAGCTGATCTCAGAACATAAGCAGCACTCCAATAAACCCAGTTGTTTTGTTTGTTGTCTCATTGGAAACTAGCCCCAAAACCTGGTTATATCATTTTGTAAGTTTATACCACATTTAATCAATCTCGACTGTATATTTTTCCTTAGCTTTTGTTAAAGTGTGAATAGTTTTGTGTTTTAATTCTGTTTATTTGTCACTTTTGTCAGAAATGTTAATTTTCCAGACCCTTTGGCTTGCTGTCAGCATTTTGCCTCCCAGCCCAGGCTTCATTCCCAGGTAGATTTCCTAGGTAGATTACTTCTGCTCAGATTCAAGACGACCTCCCATGATCCATTATTTCCATATATTTTACATAATTATTGTCTACACATGGCTGACGTAGTTGTACCTTTACAGCAGAATGTCAGAATACAAGGAAGATTACTAAATATAGTCAACAATATACATATTAGACCAAAGAAGAACAAGAAAAAATGTGATATGTTGCATTCACATGACTCCCTCTCAAAAGTGTTTGACATTCAAACTAATCACAAACAAGGTCTCAGAAATGATTAATGCCATAAAAAAGCTTACTTAACATAAATGGTGTTCCTTAACAAGATCTATGTCTTTTGTAATAAAATATTTTGTAAATTGTTTACAGTTTACCAATAATACAATGGTCATTCAGAATGAAGACTTCACAGTTTATTCCCAAAAAATTAAAGATATATATTTCAATTTTTCATGCAGATATGAACATATGGTATTTTAATCAAAATTGTTGCAGCTGAGGGAGTGATTAGGGTTTAAGGGTCCGTCGACAGCTAGGTCATTAGAGCCCCTGTAGCAGCCATTTTGAGAAAATGAAAAATAATGAAAATGTTATATAAATGGTAGTTTGGGGTGGGGGAATTTTCTTTAAACATTTGTGTCCAAGTTTGGTATTTAACTATTCAGTTTTGAATAGCTAAGTAATAGAGAAAGTAATGAAATAAATGTGAATGCAGTTAATGTGTGTTTTAAAACTAGGACTGAAGCTATCCAAGTTTGTGCCAGTGTACTGGTCACATTAACTCAATTGCTTCATGGCCAAGAAAATCATGTGAACCAATGAGATTTCAGCTTCACTCCGACACTGTAAATGTGGAGATCCAGACTTCCATTTCCATCAATTTATCCTGAGGACAAACATGATGAATATCTTCAAAGTGTCAGTTTCAAACCAACCATTTAGATGGCTAGAAGCCTGGGAAACATTAGAGTTAATTTGCCTGTTGGTGAAAAATTTGATATAGCAAGCCTGAACAGATATATTGGGTTAAATTTTACTAACAGATTGCTAATACCTCTCTCAACCTTCCAGATTCTGTTTTTGGATACTGCGTTAAGTTGCAGTGATTATAATTAAAAGACCACCTTTATGATCAATTCTTGCCCTTTTAATTCATATATTTATTTCCTGAAGTTGGCATTTTAATGCTCTTTATTTCTAGAAGTTAGGACAGAGAATATAAAGTTTAAAGAAAACCAGATTTAATTTTTTACCATAAATGTACTAGTTTAAAAGTTGAATATAATAGTAAATATTTATTTTGTCTGTTCCCTCTTCGCAACCCTGACTGAGAACTTACACCAGTAAGAGAATAATGCAGCAGTTTTAATGCTGTTTCCATTGTAGATAGAAAAATCAAAATTATCACCTAATGATACCCATAATTTAGGTACGGATTGAATGAGAATTTGTCTTTAATTAGGATTACCCCTTACCACCCTCCCTTTATGTAAAGAGTGTATGTACGACAGGTAAGGTGAGTGTGTAAGTGGGAGAGAGTCGGAGTCAAGCTTAAAAAGCTGCATGTCATATAAGAACATCACTGCTGATGGGCAGATGTTTCCATTCTAGAGTCAAAGGCACCAACATAATCTTTGGTGTTACTGAACAAATGAAAGAAATATCTACATATACTCTGGTCATTGCTTACATAAGTTGTAAGCAATGCTTTGTAACATAAGTAATTCGATAGTCCTTTGTTTTCCGTCGGAGTTTTTGCAGTGCGGGGTCGCGTATTTCAATCATAATCCATCTTCCATAAAAGGA
This sequence comes from Tenodera sinensis, assembly GCA_030765045.1. Taxonomy (NCBI): domain Eukaryota; kingdom Metazoa; phylum Arthropoda; class Insecta; order Mantodea; family Mantidae; genus Tenodera; species Tenodera sinensis. The sequence goes on from CM060966.1 coordinate 149,639,903, forward strand.
TGAAATTTACTGGTTTGAAATGATTGGCAGGCTTATCATTCGGTGGTAAGTTTAATTTCTAACATGTACAGATTTTTTTGTCAGGATCTATTCCGATGTGGTGGTAGTATGAGGTAGATGGAAGAATGGGTACAAACAGCTTTAGAGAGGGCTATGTTATAAATCGATATCTAATCTTTCCAGTGCTTTTACACGAAAATGTTCTTTCATTGTAAATACTGTGGAATTATTTTATTGAACTGCTAAATAATATATTCTAGTTGCACACAGCATATAAAAATTGATATTAAATGGCATTTGAGCTCTGTTAAATAGAAAATGTACGACACGTGATTTTGCGATCTATCGTTTACGGTGCCAGTATGTATTACCTGTGGTACAGATTTATGCTGCGATATTTGTTAAACAGGATTTTAAATTATTTGCACATGCTGTATAAATGAACACCAAGTTGGATTAGAACTTCCACGTGCTATTGCTTTCTGCCTTTATTATATTTTGCCAGTTCATTGTCTTTGGCTCTATACACAATTGGTGTTTTGTTGCAACACTTTACCAACATTCGCCTATAATTGGTAGAGGAAGTGGATTGCCCCCGCATTTCTATAGCCCCCTTTAATTCCTACGGTCATACCGGGGCATGGACTATAACATTTGAAGTTAAGGTTGTCTTTTTTTAACACGGTTGTCGTTTTTCTACTTCCGGACATTATGGAGGGTAAGGAATAATCGTAATTAAAGAAAACTTCCCACCACCGGCTGGGAATCGAACGCGGGACCACCGCTTGCTTACCATTCGACCACGGAGGCTGTCGAGAAATGTTCCATTACTCTCAAATATTTGATATCGAGATCTCACCGATTATACACGTTTTGAGATTCCCTGAACCCTCACCTCAAAATTAGCTAAAGACACTTCCACCCACGTTCTCACCCCTATGTGTGTGTGTGTGTGTGTGTGTGTGTGTGTGTGTGTGTGTGTGTGTGTGTGTGTGTGTGTGTGCAGTGGGTAACATTATTCAAATAAAAATCCGGATGACTATGAAGCGTCCTACTTTTAAGTTTGAAGCATGGAGCTTGAAGATTTTTATAAAATTCTCCCCTAGCGATTACTCGGAAAATGTTTCGTTATTTTTATAACGAAATAATAATAATAATAATAATAATAATAATAATAATAATAATAATAATAATAATAATAATTGAATTATGCATACTTTTGTGTTACTGGAAAGAGTAAGGGATAAACAAAAACTTACCACAGTTAAAATACCTGCTGTACTTCCCCTTGAAATACACGGTTCACCGCCAATAAACATTTCTGTAGGAGAACTGCTGTTGCTAGTTTTAATGTTCCAATATTTTAAGCCATACATTTTAAAGCGAGTGACCTGCTTAAATATGGGACTCGCTCTCTGCTCCTGCATATTGTAACGAAAAGTAGAATGTCATTTCTGCAAACGTTTATATAGTTTAATATGAAATAAACATAAAATAAGTTTTTTACAAATAATTTGTAGAACATGTGTAAAAATAAATTATCTTAGGCAAGAGAAGGTCGTAAGATTAATGCAATACATTTTTTCATTCAAATGTGTGCCAAGATTCTAATTTAAGAAAATTTCTCCCTCAACAGCCTGGATTCGAACCTTGTAACTGTGAATTTGGAAGTCAGCAAGCTGACCACTAGATCAAGGATGGGGTACAGTTTGTTTTGGCTGTTCCTTTGAGTTTCTAGAGATGGAAATATGGACACCGATTTGTATCTCTGAAAATGTTATATTCACCACTGCCGTTGTGGTCATACATATCTCGATAGATAAATCATTTTCTCCTGTTAAATCGTGATGGGTCGATCAAAGAGATAAATAAACACAAAGAATATTGAAGAAGCAAAAATGTTAATTTGCGTGAATGAGGCGAGCGGACCAAGTTGAAATCCCCGCTTCCTCGGTAGGCAGGTGGTGGCGGGCGGGATGTGTGTAGGGAGCAACGTACGGCCTTCGTTCAGAGGTCGTTGCCCTTTGCAGCGATACTTGTTTCATTCTTTTCGGAAGAAATCCCGGGCTCCACGTGGTGCGTACGGCATGCCAAACGTCTACTCATCTCTAGTGGCCTGCCTGTACTTCTCAAATGAATCATCACTCAGTCAAATTAAGCATTTCCTTAGGTGAATTACTTACTCCTTTACTTCTGAGTTCTCGGTAAGTTCACTGAAAAATCCCAACTGTAGAGTAGTTTTGGTGATTTTTGGATTCTTTGTTTTTTATTTCCTTTTTATTGTAGACATTCAGATAATCGCACCGATTATCTGAATAAAAATGTCACCTAAATCAGCCCCACCCAAATTTACAAAATATTCAAGAAATATACTTAGGCATTGCCTTTGCTTGAAACATGCTTCGCTAAATTTTATTTTCTCAAAATGTTTGTAGGGAGTTTAATTCGAGCATGAGCTTGAAACAGTGGCATGCAAATAAATTACATGTCTGAATTTTCTGTGTAGTGCCTGAAACCTTTCTTTTTCCTTCTTCTTTGCTCTTTTTGGGTTTATGTGAAATAATATGTTTGTGGCATTAATGGTTAAATATTCTGAAATATGAATTGTCCATTTTTAGGTTTTGCTGTAACCATCCTTCTTTAAATTTTGGTTTTTTTTGAGTGGCTATTATAAGTTAAACTGAATTATGCTTCATAAATGGTATACCCAGATAACGTTTTGTACAATTAATAATTTCCAAAGTATTAGTTTGCATGATTTAAGCAGTATGTTTGAGATGTTCAAGTTTTTGTTGTTATTCTCCCTTCTATGTGCAAATAATTAACTGCTCTTTGCATCTGTCAAAACGAGGTACCAATTGCCTAGTTGAAATTAATTTTATGTAAATATTTACAATGATTAACTTATATGTAATGCATATAGAAAAGTATTGTAACACAGCAGCTTTGTTTCTTTATTCTTTGTTTAATTAGTTCTTTAACAAATATCAATAGGTGCTCATAGACGCTACTGAAGCAAACAGATGCTCTGCAAAGTGACCTATGTACGTACTTCTGCCACAAAAGGGCCTTTTGTAACAAAATTAGAAATAATATCCCTGGGGAAAAATGCATTTTAAGAAGGTAGAAGAGCAATCATAAGCTAATACATGAATAAAAAGCTCATGCGGTAGTCGAACCCAATGCCCACAGTTTGTCGCAAGTTCACGTGAGGCACACGCGTGTTTGAGTCCCAGGCTTTTCCACGTGGGGCCAGTGCTCGCTCGGGTCATTGACCGACCTCCCGGCTCTTAGTCGTGCCGGACTCGGTAATATGTCCCAACTCCTTCACTGCATCAAACCTGACCAATTCTATAGGTGAAGTGGAACTTTCACATTTCAAATAAGCAATACGCACAATTTCCTTTCTTCGCACCACTTGAAATTGAAAGAAGTTGGTTTCTTCCAGACATGACTTCCATAGTTTTTCGTAAGAAATGTATCCTTCATTGTTGGTAAGGTATGCAAGTTTTTTATTATTATTATTATTATTATTATTATTATTATTATTATTATTATTATTATTATTATGATCATCATCATCATCATCATTATTATTATTATTATTATTATTATTATTATTATTATTATTATTATTATTATCATCATCATTATCATTATTATCATCATGATCATTATTATCGTCATCATTAACAACGGAACTGTGCAATCCCATCCCCAATTGTTCATTTAGAAACTTGCATTAACCGAAATCAGAACTCTCGACTACTGTTTTGGGGCCCTAATGACCTAGCTGTCGACGGGCCCTTAAACTCTACTCACTCACTCGACTGTTTTGACCAGAGTTAAATATTTTTACTTTCTGCATGGTGTAAAAAGGTGGCACATTCCCCATACCTCAACTTGAGGACGGTGGACCAGTTCTTAGGCACACCAGTGTACATATGGGTAGAGAAGGTATGGTATTTCACCCAACAATTGGATACGAGTTTTCATTGGAAATGTACGTTTGGAGGTCCGTGTGTGTGAACAACATAACTCAAAAACGAAAAATCAGTTAAGTACCACATTAAGTTTTATATTTTCCGTCTTCCAAGCATGCGACACGAAGGTTTTCAAGAAAATCCTCCACCCCAAGCTACCGTTTACATGGAAATCGTTTTTGAAAATTTTTATTTTCTCAAAAATGACTAACGATTTTGATTGAAGTGTAATGTGTTTGAGATATTTTCATGACAAATGAAGTGCATATCTTGAATTTTCTGGGAATAGTCTCGTAAGTCCTCGTCATTCTGCATGACTTTTGCAAAGCTGGCAAGAGATAGGCAAAAACTTACAGCACAAAAATATACATCTTAAAGCATACTATTTATGAGGAATACTTTTCTGAGTTAACCATTTCCGATATAGTCGTTGTTATGGCTTTGGATTCTCAAATACTTATACTTTTCTCAAATAGGAAGTCGTTATTAGCTTTACTTACACAACCATGTACATAGATAAGATTAGAAATAGATTAAAGCTTAGTGCATAAAAACGCAGATCTCGTTAAAGCGCACAATTTATGTAAACTGCGTTTTTGGTGTTGTGTGTGAATCATTTCCGACATATTCTTTGTAATTGGTTTGAATTTTCCAGTAGCTATACTCATCTCAAATGGAAAGTCGTTACTCTTTTGCTTTCTTTCATTCTTTCCATTTTTACTTTCTTCACTACGTATATTAAGTAGTGTAAGTACTGCATTTGATCCAAAACTTCGATGTCAGGATTTCACCGGAAATATGTTTTGAGGGCCCCTAAATAAAAAAAAAGGATGTTTTAGAAAAAGGCCCCCCCGCGCGCGTGTTTTTGTGAACAATGGGTATTTAAGTTTAATATATTTTAAGGATGCCACACGAAGATTTTGAAGAAAATTCCTCCACCCTAAACTACCCTTTATATGCAAAATTTTTCAAAAATTTTGATTTTCTCGAAAATGGCTCTAATGATTTTGATTAAAATGCTATATATTTTGAGATATTTCTTATGGTGAACGAAATGTATATTTTGAATTTTCTGATTATAGCCTATGTAGTCCTGTTTACTCTTGATGACTTATGTATGACCAAATATTACTATACAAAAATTGTGGGTCTCGATAAAACACACGTTATGTCCAAATGCATTTTTTTGTGGAGTGAACCATTTCGGAGATATTACTTGTTATTTCTGTGAGTTTTGCAATAGTAAACTTTTCTTAAATGAAAGGTCGTTATTCACTTTTTTATCTCTTGACTGTGCAAAGAGAACGGAATTTTAAAGCCTTCACATAGCGACCAGCTTTAAAAGATTTGACTATCGGTTATTGTATTCCCATATTGTCCTTGCCCCTACAAGCAAATATGCAATAAGATAATTTCCAAATTTTATCTCGACTAACACGAAGAAGATAGAAGAATAGGAGTTTGTAAGAATAGTTAGTATAAGAATAGAGAAAGTCATGTGAGTGTAGCACATCAGATTTTTTGTTGTTTCATTAATACAGCGCGTTTGTCATAGTCATATTGTTGTCCTTTTACCTTTGGAACATTGGTATACAGTGTATACACACACGCACGCACACACACACACACACACACACACACACACACACACACACACACACACACACACACACACAATTTTCACTGATACTTCCAGACTGGAGAAGATAGAGGATGCCCTTAGCTAGAGAAAAATTCTTACCCCTCAGCCGGGAATCGAACCCAGGACCCCTCATTTGCTTAATATGTTTCTTTGGTCACGCATAGGAAACGAAATTCCAAAGCAATCACATAGATCTTAAAAGATTTTGACTATTACTTAGCTTATTATATTCCCCTATACCCATTTGGATTTTATCATTTTACCAGCACTGCGAATTCTTCGAACTTCTGTAGGTTGAGGTTTTATTCGAAAGACCTATTTAGCTGATTGGCTTTTCTTTTCAGGATCATAACAATCAATCCGAGATTGACCACCAGTAACGATATTCCAAATCAAATTTGAAGTGCCGTCTTGGAGTTTTTTCCAGAGTGTTTTTGCACCAATCATTGCGTTGTTTTTTTATTGGAAGTTAGTTTATGTGAAATCCATCAATAACAAATTTTTCTCAGGTATCACTGTTGATATAAAATGTTTAGGACTCACAAGGTCGCTCCGAATAAATTCATAAGATGTCCGTCGATCTTCTTAAAGTATTGCGGCAATATTTTCATCAATAACAGCAGTCCTTGAGCGTCCTCCATGAATTTCATCACCAAGAAAAAACCGACCTATTTTGAAATTGCTGTACCAATTATTATAAATTGTTGTCCTCGCCAAGTGCATTTCTAAACCTATCTTCACATTGTTTCGTAGCCTGGAACATTTCTCTGGAGAAATTAATTTTTGGGTGAGCACAAAATCTTTAAATTATAAGTAGGAAACTATTAGAGCAAATCAAACAAACTACACGGCAATCAACTCACAAAATATTAGAAAAGTAACGTATCAAGCATAGCCAGATTATATTTGTTTTTAGGAATATGGCATTCTAAAGAATTTCAGGGTCACCTTCGTACAATTTGTGTTAAATCAGTTTTTTGTAGTTTTAACTGCTCACAAGATATTTCCTGAGACTGATCGAAAATTGCCCACATTTCAAATTATGCCCATTCTTTCGTTTCTCATTCTCAAAGAATATTCACAATAGCCAGTCGAGTCTACACATAGCGAGCTTCTGTTTCAACATTTGATGGTCACACGACCATCGTATTGTCCATGTAGACAAAATGAAATGTGCGTCGAAAGCCAAACGGAAAATATCATGATTTATAAGAAGCATAAAAGCAGCTACTTTAAGAATAAATTCCATAATAGGTATGAAAGTCAACCAACTTCACATGAGTTTGGAATTCTTTCTCTTGAAAATACTTCAGAACTCTGCAGATCATTTTTCAACAAACTACCAACTTCCTGGAACCCGCACATTCAGTATTGCCATCAGAAGTCATCACAGAACCAGACTTAACAGAAAATTACCACAGGATCTACTCAGTGATTCAGAAGAAAGTGATTTCACAGAAGCTGGGCCTCAGTTCCATACTTTCATACATTCATTATTAATGTTCTCGGGTATTTCTTTTATTCGTTGCCAATAATTCTTGCATAAATATAATGGTTATGGTTATATTTGTAGATGTATTACGCTTTAATTATGTCTAATCTGTATATTTTCACTATTAGTTCATGTTAGAAGAGCCTTGCACCATCCTCGGCAAAGTTATTACGCTATGCATTATATATATTATCACTGTCTGTAAAACAATTAATGTTGGTCGGTTGAAAATAAATTAAATAAAAAAGACATGAAAGTAAATTATATGAATAGAGAAAGTCTTGTGGGTAGCTAATCAGGTTTCTGTTATTTAAATAACTTCAGAATTAACAAGATTGCATAAATACGGATGAATAGTTTTACAAAGTGAAATATTTTAGTTTATTGTTTCTCTTTGTATCTTAACACGAAAACAATAGAAATACCTTTTTTGTCATTTTAAAACAGAATTTCAATCTTGAAGTGTCCACAGCTAGCCTCAGGTTCAAACATAATTGGATCCTGTTCTTTGGGAATGACATCAGTACCAAAATGTTTATATCAGGTACATTGTCTGGCTGCTATTTTAACTTCAGTTCTTGCAGCCCATCTGTTACCCGATAAGGGTACCGATTGACGCGGCGGGCTGGAAGTAGGTCAAAAGGCAGTGGCGACTGCGCGGAAGCAACCTGTCACAACGCCTGCTAAAATGGGTAGTGCTTCTCATCCCTGTTATCTCGAAATATCCAACACTTCATTTTACAATCTGTACGAACTCAAAAGTTCAGTTGGAATTAAGCCAACTGAATGGGGTTCTGGCGTCATGTTTTTCCGCAATCCTTAGCAAGATAGCCTTGGGAATCATGTTGATTCAGGAGGCCATGGACTGTCATCTCAAATGTATGAAACAAATAAACCATGAATCGTGACGATGATCGTCATTACGTTACAGGGCTTTACAAGAGCTTGGAAACTAACATACTACTTGAATCATGGACAGTGATTACTGGAAGGTAGTGCAACATATTTATAACTCCCTATCAATTATATATATATATATATATATATATATATATATATATATATATATATATATATATATATATATATATATATATATATCCAAAGATACTAAGCAGGAAAACAGAGCCTTCTCTACTAAATATTACGAAAAGTTCACATTAACAGGACAAGGCATTTGGAGAGAACGGTTGTATTCATCTAAAATAACTGCTTATTGTAAGCTGTGTTGGATCTTTGGTGGACAGAAACCGTCGTTTCGAGATTGGAGCGGACAATGAAACATCTGATGTTACATTTACCTACTTGACTTTCTCTACACGCTATCGTTTACTATTTGGTTTGCAAGCTATTCATACTAAAGCTTATTTTCCTTCGTTTTAAACAAGATAAACATTTGCAGAAATACCTACATTACACATTTCCTTAGATACACAAAGGGAAAGAGCCTGGTTTAATGGACTCATATGACCTTCTTTAATGTTATTACTGTTGCATTATTGCTATAAGTGGCCTGTGTAGCTTTTTAGCAGTTCAGTCAAAATAAATATTTAAAACATTATGAAGACCTGGACGCTATATACTGGACATAATGGTCTCTGCTATTTCCATGAGTCGCGGGAAATTGAACATCTGCAGGAATCAAAAGAATAACCAAGTAATGAACAATAATTCACACTATTAATAATAGATGCCTAGGAAACGGTTTACGCCACCAAAATTATTTAAATAAATTGTATATTTTAAAGGGAACTACGTTTTTACTTTCTCTAATAGCTATAGTAAGTAGAGGAAGTATTGTATTCCGCCCAAAAATTCGATGTCGAGATTTCACCGGAAATGTTTTGAGGCCCACTGAGTCCAAAAAAAGCACTTTTTAGAAAAAGGCGCGCGCGCGCGCGCGTGTGTGTGTGTGTGTGTGTGTGTGTGTGTATGTGTGTCAGTCTGTGGACAGCATAACTCAAAAACGAAAAGTCGTTAAAACTCAAAGTTTAAGTTTAATGTCTTTCAAGGATGCACATAAAGATTTTGAAGAAAATTGTTTTACCCTAAACTGCCCCTTATATGGAAAATTGTTCAAAAATTTTGATTTTCTTGAAAATGGCTCTAACCATTTTGATTAAAATGTTTGAGATATTTTCATGACAAATGAAATATATTACAGCTTGAATTTTCTGGCTGTAGCCCCAGTAGTCGTATTTACTCTGGATGACTTTTGCATAAGAGGTAAACCGTAAGCTAGACCATATCTTACTATACAAAAATGTAGATCTTGCTAAAACACACAATTTATGTCTAAATAAATATTTTTTGTAGAGTGAACCATTTCGGAGATATGCCTTGTATTTGTGTGAGTTTCGGAGACTTATACTTCTGTCAAATGGAGCATCGTTATTCATTTGTTTAAATGTTAACCGTCCAAAGAGAACGGAATCTGAAAGCTTTAAAAGATTTGACTATTGCCCAAAGTCTACTGTATTCCCATATTTCCCTTTTACCTACAAGGAAATAAGCAATAACATAATTTGTACAAATGTTTATCTCAACAAACACGAAGAAGATATAGGAATAAGAGTTTGCAGGAATGGTTAGTAGTACAAGAGTAGAGAAAGTCATGTGAGTGCAACAGATCAGATTTTTTGTATAGTAAGTTTCCATCTATAACGGAACTTATGCGAGTTATACAAGAATATGTAAAGTTCCTTCCGAACGAAGAGGAGTTCATAGGCTATCCCCAAAAAATTCAACATAGACATTTGTCATGTAAATATATTTAATACCTATACATATTTTAATCAAATCGATAGAACCATTTTTGAGGAAATAAAAAATTTCAAAAAGTACTTCATGTAAAGTGTATTTGGGGGTTAACATTTTTGTTGAAAATCTTCACATCACATCTTTGTAAGATACTGAATTTAGACACCAAGTTTGGTGTTTATCCGAATTTTCGCTTTAGAGTTACGTTTTTCACAGACCATACTCACACAAACCTTTTTCTAAAATAGCCTTTTTTGCATTCAGGGAGCCTCAAAAGGCATGTTTCTGGTGAAACATAGATATTCATAGGTAAAGACCAAAAAAAAGTAAAGCTTACCTTTGCTACCTGCTTTTTACATACTGCCCTACTTACCTCCAGTAAACAGAAGAGGCATCCAAAAATTCGATTCCAATAATTGGAAATTTTATTTTTGAGTTATGCTGCTCACACACACACTCACAAACACACGGACCATGTTCTAAAAATGCCCTTTTTGGGATTCAGGGAGTCTCAAAACATGTATTTCTGGTGAAATCTCGATATCGAAATTTTTGGGTGGAATACAAAACTTTCCCTTCTTACTATACGTTATAGAGAAGGTAAAAACAGTAATGACCTCATAAAGTAACGCGAATGCAACACATCAGGTTTTTAAAATGTATTTTAATACCAGAATGTCGGCCTAAACCATTTTAATCAGATTTAAAGTAGCAAAACTCGAGAAAATGTAGTTCCCTTATTAATGACATTATAATAATTAGATTAATTTTCCAGTGGTCAAAGAATTTTATTACAATTTTCATTATATTGTTGCACGCTCTGTGATTTGGTTTCGCTGTGCACTCAATTAAAATTCATAGATTATAAATTTTACTGTAGAAGGCTGTATTTTCTGAACGTTCCCAGGACCTGTTCAGAGGAACTTCAGAGTTTGTTGCTAACCAATAGCAGATATTTCTTTGTTAAGTGTGTCTGTTAATACACAGCTGGATACACTGGATCTTTCATTCTTGAGCCAGCCATGTTTAAGGACACCGGGAAGTGATTTACGCCGATGAGGCTAAATTATTTAAAAAAAAAAAAAAAAAAAAGTCTGATGTGCTGCACTCACATGACTTTCTCTACTCTTGTACAGACTATTTTTACAAATTCTTATTCCTATATCTTCTTCGTCTTAGTTGAGATAAACATTTGTACAAATTATCTTATTGCTTATTTCCTTGTAGGTGCAAGGGGAAAGTTAGAATACAGAAGGCTTTGAGCAATAGTCACATCTTTTGAGGCTTTGAGAATCTCTTATCTTTGCACACTTACCATATAAAAAATGAATAACGATTATCCCTTTCACGAAAGTTTTAAGTTTTCCGAAACTCACACACATAACAAGGAATATCTCCGAAATGCTTAACCCTACAAGAAAATTTATTGAGACATAAGTTGTGTATTTTAGAAATATCTACATTTTTTGTATAGTATGATTTGGTCTATCTCTAACGGTTTATCAGTTATGCAAGAGTCGTCCAGAGTAAATACGACTACAGGGGCTATAGCCAGAAAATTCAAGATATACATTTCATTTGTCATAAAAATATCTTAAACATATATTTTAATCAAAATCGTTAGAGCCATTTTCAAGAAAATCAAAATTTTCCACGTAAAGGGTAGTTTAAGGTGGGACTATTTTCTTCAAACTCTTTGTGTCGCATCTTTGAAATACATTAAACTTAAATACCAACTTTGGTTTTTAACCGACTTTTCGTTTTTGAGTTATGTTGTCCACAGACTGACACACAGACACACACACGGACCTTTTTCTAAAATTGCTTTTTTTTGGATGCTATTTTTGGATGCCCCTACTTACCAGCAGAGAAAGTAAAAAAGCAACAACTAATTATTACAATAAATTGAAACTTGGAGTGAATATAGCCTGTGTATCAGATCACAACATAATAGGTAAATACATTATATTTACCTACTTCCCAGTAAAGGGGTATAAAGCAGAGCGAAAATGTTGATCTCAAGCTTGCTTGCAAGGATCTGATGCTATAGGCACTATATTTTTCCTTAGCTAACACAGGGTACAACTTGTCTAAAAATAAATACAAATCCCATATTGTTTGCATTGTATATAAAAATATTTTATTTTGTGTTAAAACATGTAAAAGAACTTTTAAGCTTTTTATTTTGTTGTGTGCATTTTGTGAAATATGAAAAATCAATGTTGTGGGAGATCTATAATTTTAAAGCTGAAGAATTGTATACATTTTTAAGATGAAAAGCCAAATATAGATTTTTCGAAACCAATCCACTTGCTGGTGTCCTTAGCCATGCCAAACGAAATTCTCCTCCTCAAATTACCCTTTACTTGGTAAAAATGACCCGTTACTTTTCATTTTCTCAAAAATGGTTTTAATGATTTGTATAATAAATACCTATTAATGAGAAATATTATCTTGAATGTGAATGTAAATAGCTTGCGGAGCTCTCTTCATACTGATTGGATTTTGTATTATTATTTAGAAGTAGAAAACCATGATAGATATCCATTTCTTTGTTAGGAACAGTGTGGAGCTCGTTAAAATAAGAAACTTTTGCTAAAATAATTTTCTTAACTTCTGCCGTTTTCGAAATATTCCAGCTTACATATTTACACTTTCCCGAGTATATCAACTGACGCATGTGCTTTAAGTTTTTTTATATCATTTTCTAAAATAAACACACTAAAGAATCCATCGGGGTATAAGCTTATGCTCAAAGTATACATTTACCCCAGAGAAGTGCTCATTTGAATATATGAGTAGTTCCAGAGAAAATGGGTCAAAATGTTGTTAAGTTTAACATTGGTGAGTTGGGCTGTTTTAACTTCCTTTAATAACTTCCCGCGCCATTAATTAATTGAATGCAAGTTCATCTGCTTTGCAAATAATTGCAATTCGAAATATTCTATTTATAGTATCTACAGCCGGAGCACGTTTAAGCACACCAAATAAGGCACACCAAGATAGTTTCATAACTATCAGCCTTGACTTGGTAGTGTGACCTACATTCGTTTCTGTGTCACACTTACAAGTGACAAGAGATAAAAATGCTGTAGATGAGTTTTTAAAACGTTCTCCATTGAAGGATAAGGTATCAACGGGCTTTTATTCACGCATATAAGATTTGAAAACACTTTTGACCTGCTAACATAGAAGGGAAAAACAAAATTAAATAACTGAAGAAAATGTTTATCAATTTCTATAAATTATTGCATCGATATCACAAAATTAACCTAGCTATATAGTATTAAGCTGCAGACTTTTTATGAAGTATGAAATTCTAAATTTTAATAAATAGAATAGGACTCTTATTGATCTCTAAAAGCTAAATACAAGGAATATCTTGGAAACGGAGAAAATCCCTTAACAATATTTGTATATTTTAATGATCTCCACACTTTCTGTTTGGGTAAGTTTTGTTTATTTATTACGGTCTCCTAGTTATATAAAATTCGTACCTCGTAATCTATAAATAAATAAGGAAATATTATATTCAGTGTCCATTTTATTCGTCTAGTAAATATTGCAGAACATATAGTACGTTGTATAATAGTTTAATTGTCCGATTTCAGCCTATCAAAATTCGAGTGTGGGCATTAGCTTATAAATCAGCTTTCTGTAAGAAAAATAATTTAAAAAGTTTAAATAAACTTTTAACATTCTAAAATAGCTTTATGCTAAATATTTCAAGGGTTAATTTATATTAGCACATTAAAATAAAGGACAGTTTTCATTAGTACTTTTTTCCTTCCATAATATAAGACACACGTTTCTTCACCATGCTGTCAAACTTCCACTAACATCCGCATGCCAATCGCCGTTTATTTTGCGTAGATCCATCCTTTTCAACTTGGTAGCAACACAGTTAAAGGATTCCAGCGCAGTTCACTCGGGTTTAAATATTGACCAAAAAAGTTTAGTGATTTGGCCAAATTGATTATAAACTCTAAACAAGATAGCTAAAACGTTTAATGGCACGATACTAATTAATTTTGAAAAACTGGTTTGGTAAAAAATGAATCAGTTTTGAAAGAAATATACAACTTTATTGGCATTTGCCACTTTTACATTTGCTATACGCAACCACCTTATTACTAGAGATCTGTGTAAACGTCGCGTGGTACAAAATGTATGTAGAATGTTTTGAATTTGTAAACATGATGACAAGCGAGAAAATGACACCGTAAATTATACGTATAGATACGTAAAGCATGTTTGAAGTGGCCTAGGGCAAAATAACCTCCATTAAATAGGGGGTGCAACATATGAATGTATGAGTGACTTTTAAGTATTTTTAACTAGATATCACAATGAAACAAGTTGAAACACTCGTGGATTTCGAGCACATATCAAAGGATAAATAACGTCTATTTTTCCCTACATGGTGTTATGATTAAACCATGCAAGCACTTTCTCCTCTTCGCGTTACAAACAGAAGAAGCATGGTGCGCTATTAATCATGCATTATACGCAAAGTGAAACAATGGGCGAGGCACCACCAAGGAAAACCGGCCAGCAGTACGTACAGGAACCAGGGTGCGATCAATACACCCCGAAAATAACACCGGTTACCATGGCAACCAGACCGGGCTGCCGGGAGTGTTGCACAAGCGTTCCGCTAGAGTGTGCTCTCTGTCAAAGCAGGTCAAACACGTATCGGATTCATGTCAGTGTTGTTTACTTTGTGGCCTCAGAATGTGTGTCAAACACGAGTTGCCTTGCATGCAAATGAGCTATATAAAATCTTGTTAAATTGTGATAATATGGGCCGCTTCGTCACAAATCTACCACTCTGCAGTTACACGTAACAATGCACACAACTAAAAATGTCACTACTTGAGAAATCCAATATTACGGAAATGAGCACATTAAAACTGCGTTTATTGCACCCTTCTTTCATACACTATGCATGTTTTCCCTCTATAGTATGTAGAGGAAGTATTGTATTCCACCTAAAAATCTTATATTGATATTTTACGGAAAAACATGTTTTGAAATCCCCAGATTCCACAAAGGCATTGGATACGTGTGAGTGAATGTGTGGAAGAAAGAGAGATAGAGAGGGGGAGGGATGCAGAGATGAAGAGAACAATAGTATAAATCAAAAATGAAATTTCGATGAATCCCAAAGTTGGCATTCTTCCGAGAATATGACACGAATATCGTCCAAAAAATCCTCCACCCCAAATTACTTTATATACTATTTTGTCCGTACTTTTTAATTTTTAATGCCTCTAATAGTTTTTTTATTAAAATAAAATATAATCACATGTCTACACAACTAATAAAATGCATATCTTCAATTTCCTGCAAATAGCCTGTGAAGCTCTCTTCATTCCGAATGAATTTTCTGTGATGATGTCCAAAGGGTATGGAATTGCAAAGCTAGCATATAGCGAACCGTTTTTAAACATTTGAGTGTTATTTCAGCCTCCTATATCCCTTTTTACCTAGATACAAAGAAATGTATAGATAATACAACTATGTCTACTAACGTTTACCTCGATTATCAGTGGGCAGAAAAATAAACGCTTTTAAGAGTGGAGTGTAGAAGAGATACAAGAATAAACGCTAGCAGGTACAGAAAATTATGTGAATGTAACAAATGATATTTTTAAAAAAGGTTTTTATTTTTATTCCCAGTTGGGAAAGTCAGCAATTATAATTTACCTATACTTGAGCTGTGGGTTTGTAATGTTTGTTGTCAGGAACAAATCAAATGCTTCCTGTCCCTTAATTTATACATTATCCCCTCCCTTTAGTCCCCAACAGTTCAATGCTGTAAAAGCACATTCATTCCAGTTGGTTTTCAGCTCACTTCACATTTTATGCTGCCTAGTACATGTATTTGGAAGCAACAAAATAATTATACTCATATTTTAAACCTAGTGTTGTAATTGACACAAAAATGAAGTATTTTTTAAAAAGCCCTTATTTAAAAAGGCAGAAAAAGGCAACCTAAAACTCTGGCATTTCAATCACAATGGTATAATTCATACAGATTAACTTTCAAATTGAACCTAGATTTGACATATTTAAAAAGGCATTGTGCCTAAGTTCCGGTCTCTGCTGATGGCTGTACGTAGCATGGTATAAGCAATTCCTAAGTTCGAAGAAATTTCAGCTTTTGTTTTGTCTGGATTATGTTCCATCTCTCGTATGAATTTTACTGTTTGATCTAGAGTATAAAATTTCCTTTTTCTGTTCTCGATGGCTCATTAAACGCAATTGAGAACTGAAAGAAAAAACCACTCTTACTTACTTAGCACCAGATTCCGAAAATTGTTGTCCAATTTTCGTTCATTGCTACGACACTGCCGCCGGCTCTACCGGCAAACTCTTTGTTTCCGCGGCCGAAAGCCGCCCGCTCAGCTTGTATCTTTGTCAACAGAAATAAGGTAAATACTCTTCGAGTTTCCTTTAAGATAGCGCTTGCCGCATGCTCATTATAATTATGAAAATTACGTACTTCATTGATAGGTATATCTGCAAATTTCGTATAAATGCATTAGGTATAAATAAGGTTCTATTAACATATTTCTAAATTACATTTTGCTGGGCCCTACAAAAATGTATAAAGCAGCTTCAACTGCATAATCAGGAGTTATTTCCGGGCTGTTATACCGTGGTCTGCTGGAGTTTAAAGTACCCAGACGCTTCGTCCACAACTGCGGCAGACATCTTATCTCTGAGGAGACTACGGCCGTGACACTGAAGACAGTATAACAGCCCGGAAATAACTCCTAGTTATATTGACTCCGGCCGTGAAAGCCTACGCTCTCTCAAGTTCAACTGCATTTCAAATTTTCTGACTATAGCCTATGTTTTGCTGTTTGCTACTGATGGCTGTTGCATAACTAGTGAACCGTAAGAGATCGACCAAATCTTACTATACAGAAATGTAGATCTTGTTAAAACACACAAAAAATACCTTTTTTGTGGAGTGAACCATTTTGGAGATATTCCTTTTTATTTGCGTGAGTTTTGTAATACTTTAGCTTATCTCTAATAGAAGATCGTTATTCACTTTTTTTATCCTTTTGCCGTGCAAAGAGAACAGAATTTCAAAGGTTTAAAATACTTGACTATCGCTCAAAGTCATTTCCATGTTCCCCTTGCACCTACAAGAAAGTCAGCAATAAGATAATTTCTGCAAATGTTTATCTCGACTATCATGAAGTAGACAGGTATAGGAATAAGAGTTTCTAAGAATAATTAGTACAAGAGTAGAGAAAGTCATGTGAGTGAAACATGCTGGTCATGCAAAGGAATTTATAAGCCATCACACAGCGACCACTCTTAAGGTGTGACTATCGCTAAATACTGTAGTCCGCTATTGCCATTGTATCTAGGAAAATTGTTAATAAAAGCACTTCTACAAATGTTTATCTCGAGTAACGTGGAGTAAATAGAAGATCAAGCTTTTTTTAATTATAGGTGAGACTTACAAGCCAGTGTCTATGGTCAGACGCCTGTCGGGGAGCACAGGAACCAATGGACCGAATAGAATGAAGATCTGGAAGCAGGTATGATAGTGAGGAAGAGGATATGAAATGCAGGCGAAATCGATGAATGGATAGGTGATAATGGAACAATTTGTGGAATGAGTGGCGGGGGAAACCGGAGAATCCGGAGAAAACTAGCCCTGATTCCGCTTCGTACACCACGAATACAGCATGCGGGTCCCTTGGATTGAATCCGGGCCCCTAGGTGGTAGGCGAACGCTCTAACCACTCGGCCACGGCGCTGCCAGGCAACTCTTAACTGTAACAATATACTGTTTGTCATTTGGCATTTAGTAATTGTTTGTATCCGGTGTATACTGTGGCTGTTCTACGATAATGTTTTACTGTTAAGACATTTGCAGATATCACACTCAGGTGGTTTCCCTCTTAAAAGTAGGTATGGGTGTGTTAACTTTGTGTGTGCAATTTTTGGACTTATTAATTTAATCTGTCTCTTCTTTGCAACCGAGTGTCATGTAGTTGCGGGAGGCTGGCTTTGTTATGACTGCGTGAATTGATTGCCTCGTCGCTAGTCCACAGCTTGATCCAATGGTCTTTGCTTTCTTGTTTACTATGGAAATAAGATATCGGTGAAGAATTGGGATTGGACTGATCCAACTACGCTTTACTTGGCTTCTTTGCTGTCTTCTAAACCACGGTGAGAAGGTACTCAGGTGAAGAAGACTTCTTTCCTCTTAAAGTAACTGAATATCCTGTGTTAGTTTGTGGTGGTCCAAGGGTTTGTGGAGAGAAAACGGTGTTTTGGACGTGCAACAGAGCCTGATTCAATGCATGCAACGTTTAAAGAATGTGTTTATAATAAATAAAAAGAAAACTAAAGTTGCAAGGGTTTTGTGAACCGAAAAACAACTGGGGTATTAATAGTGCTTTATATGTAAACCTTGAACTACCTATTATATAAAAGCTTCTCAACTAAGAATTACGAATCGTGTCCTAAAATATTTCTATAAGATCTATTAAAGTGCTGTGTGAATATCATCATATCTAGACTGCAGTTTCTTGCATAGCTACCAACAGTGTAAAGTCAATTGCGATAAATTGATTCTACAACCGTGGACAAAAAAAAAAAAGTAATCTCCAGATTCTATGTGTCGAACGTAGAGCTTCGTGTATCTTCGTAAAAGCTGTGCTTATAACGCACACCAAAGAAGTGTATAATGGTCTGCGACTGATAGCGCAATGGTTAGCTTATGATTACGGAAAACAAAACACAGAGTGGCGTTGCGGTGGCCGAGAGGTTAAAAAGGCGTTACTTCCATTCATAAGTTCCTAGTTTCAAATCCCGCGTCGCTTGTCATTCTTTATGTTTGTTAATTTATATGACTGGAACATATAGAACATAATATTGCTTAATATAACAATATAAAATTAATATAATTTTGAAGTTATGGGCTTATCTATGCACGCAAAAACATAATTATTCTACTAGCACTCGTGTTAAATAAATAAAAATATATGTAAATAAACTATCGTCTTCCAAAACAAAAACACAAAATAAACATAATTAATATTGGGTGTATGAACCCTCAGCACATATAACTGTCCTCAACCTTCGGGGCAAAGGCAAAATTAAATGGCTGCAATAATGCTCCCTTTTCACCTCAGCCCACACATTCTTAATAGCGTTCAGATCCGGTGAACAAGGAGGCCAGTTTACCGCTCTGATATCTTGCCTCTCTAAGAACCAATTTGAAACCTTTCGAGATGTGTGGACAGGATGATTATCCTGTACGAAATCAATAATTCCATTGGTATATCCCATCCTCACAGAGGAAACCAAAATACTCTCAAGTATTACTATGCATTGCACAGCTGCCACAGCACACCTAGAGCGTCCCTTGCTACCAAGCCCCAACACGATACACATACGCGACCATAATGACATTGTGAAGCCACGTATTTTGCATCGTATCGGGACCCCTTTGGACGATGGACCTTTCCTTTAAGTTTCCTTTAAGAAAATGTCACCTCGTCTGAGAATATCAAGTTATTTCAGTTGTAGTTGGCATTTTCTTCTGCAAGCGCAAGGCGAAACAAGCTGTAATCGTTCGTCAGATATTTTAGCTTCAATTCGCACGTGAAGTCCTGCTCATTTACACGTCACAGAACTGTTCGAGCTGATCCAGGGAAAATACGAATTTGCCTTCATTTCAGAAGCAGTTTTGGAACAGGTCCTCTCTGCTTTTACAATTAAAGCTGCATCTTCTGTCAGATGTTTTTTAGCTGCCGTTCGCACAAGAAGTCCTGCGTCATTTACACATCGCAGAGCTGTTCAGCTGATGCAGGGAAATCCGAATTGCCTTCATTTCAGAAATAATTTGGAAAGGATTCCTCTCTGCTTTTACAATTAGAGCTGCATCCATTTCTGTAGTTCACACGCGTCTTCGTCGGTGTTCAACTCCTCCCCTGGATAATCTCACTCACCTCTGCGCTGTAGATGCAGAGACTACAATTCGAGCTGCAGCTTCACGAACAGAAAAATCTACTTGACTACTTCAAGGAGCGACTTCCTTGTGTCTATGTTTTTGTGTACACGTTCTGCCATTGTCAAGCGTGGTATGATTCATTGAGAGAGAACTGTGCCTGCCTGATGCATTTGCGCACCATTCTGCGCACCATGTGCTTTCGTGTGCAGCATATTGCTATTCGATAAAATAAACGTTAAAGAAGCATCATTATACCTATCATATTATTAACTTCACCGAATTTCGTGTATGAAGTAAGTATACTTAAAATAACTAGCTGCTATGCGTTGTTTCAACATCCTTAAGAGAATGTAAAAAAAAATTGCTAAATGCGAGAAGTGAATCTGCGACCCTCACCACAGGAGTAACATGTTTTGCCACAGCGCTACAGGAAGGCGGTAGATTTAGTAATGCCGTACAATCCAAACTGTATCCTGTTTTGTGTCGTTATTATTGGTACTTAATGTTGATAGTTTGTAGTTAAAGAAGCTAAAGCTATCTATTTGATTATTATTTATCATATGGGTTAGTAATATTAAGATTTGAAACTTGTTATAACTTGTTGCTGCCGCTACATAACTATATCGCGGATGGTGTAAACAAGGCGTGCCGAGTAGGACAGACAAATTTGGCGTTCCAGACATGACTGTTTTTTTTTTTTTTTTTTTTTCCCCACGGGTATACAATTGTTTTGAAATTCATTTTATATAAATACATGCCACAACTAAGATACGCATAGTTTCAAATTTCAAATATTAGTTCTCAAGAAAACAATTATATTACCTGGGACGGCTAATAAGTCCCGGGCCTCACAATAAAACAATTTAATTTTTTTTTTCTTTATTTTTCAACATAATCTCCAGAAAGGCTAATCCATTTGTCATATCGGTGTTCTAATTTAATTAAACCATCTCTGTAGTGCGATTTATCATGGTCCTCAAAATAGCACGTTTACCGCATCAATGACTTCCTCGATGCTGTGAAATCTTCGTCCTCCAAGAAATGTTTTGAGGTCCGGGAACAGGTGGCAGGTAGGTAGTCACTAGGTGCTAGATTCGAACTTGAATTCGCACATTTTTCCCATTGCAATGACTGAAGGATGGGTCGGAGCATTGTCGTGAAGAAACAAGATTGTTTTCTTTGCCAAATGAATTCTTTTTCTTTTCACCTCATCACTCAAACGTTGCAGTAAGCTTGCGTTGTAGTCACCAGTGATGCCTTTACCCTTTTCCAAGTAATCAATAAAAATAATTCCCTGTGCATCCCAGAGAACATTCGCCATAACCTTGTTAGCTGACAAAATTGACTTCGCCTTTTCTGGAGTTGGTTCACCTGGCGCAATCCAATGTTTTGACTGTGATTTACTTTCTGGAGTGTACTGATGTATCAAGTTTCATCCATGGTAATAAGCCGTTTCAAAAATTCACAGGGAGAGCTCCAAATTCTTAACAGAAACAGTTTTTCTTTGAAACTCTTGATCAGGTGTCAACAAACGCGGCACCCATCTTGCACAGACCTTGTGAAAGCCCAAAATATTACTTAAAATATTACCTGCACATTCTTTTGATATGTTTACAGCCTCTTCTATCACAAACAACTTTAATCTGCGGTTTTCCAGTACTAAACGATGAATTTTTTCAATGATCTCTGGAGTTGTGACTTCAGAAAGAACGTCCAGAGCGAGGCTCATCATTATTGCTAGTGCTCGTACGTCCCATTTTAAACTCTTCAACCAACCTTTTAATCATTATATATGGAGGGGCAGAGTCTTTCAATGTACTGTCCATTTCCAACTTGATTTCTTTAGGCGTTAAACCTTTCAAATGGAAGTATTTAATCACTGCTCGTTTTTCCAAAACCTCCATTTTCGTTAAACCTCTACACTTGTCTTGTTTAAAATGCTTTCATTTAAAAACTAACCGAGTTATGGACCTGTAAGTATGGATACAAGCTAGTCTAGTTGATCTATATGATGCTATCCGTCAAACTGGCCCAGTGGCGCCATCTCTAAGTGAGGCCCAGGACTTATCACCGACCCTCGTAATAGATATGCAGATACTTTCTTAAAATGCTCCAAATGGTAGGTTTATGAGAATTTAAGGTTAAACATATTTTTCTGTTCAGCAACAGGGTGAACAAACTAACACATAGGATCAGTAATTGAACAGCAACAGGCAATATATTATTTAGTTTCATGATCTCACACTTTTAGTATTGCTAATATATTGCGTAAAACTAATTGTCCGTTGTGTACATCTTAACCATTGGTGTTATATGAAATCCATGTCATTTCCTTCAGTGTGTAATTCCAAGCATTTCTTGCAAATTTTATTACAGTTGAGCACTAAATCTTTTATAGGGAGCACTTTGTATCAACAAAAGTACTGAAAGCTTTGAGGGAGAAAACAGGCGTTAAAGAAGCAAAACTGTCAGAATAGTCATGTTTAGGACCACACCACCTCATGCTAGGGCAATAAAAAGGCCAAAAAGGAGAAAATTCATGCGCAACATAAAATATAAGTTAATATAAATATAGCCTCCGCAACCTCTCTCGTCACTCCTCCCTCTAGGAGGGAAGCTCCCCGTCAGGGGCGTAGGCACAAAAGATTTCACTGGTGAAGGTGGTAAGTCTCCTCTCCGAACCTTGTCTATCCTGCTTATCTACATATATTGCTCAAACATAAACTCCAGTATGTGGTATGATTAATAGGGTAGACTGTTTCAATATAGTAAATATAGGTACTGTTCTAATTAGCATGTTAATTTGTTAGTATTACAAAAGGACTTTTTCAGAGGCAAGACATGGTTCTAGTAGTTCTAGTAAATGCTATGGTACATTTGATCCAATGTAGTATTATGAGTTGCCTATAAGAAAATATTCAGCATTTAAAGCTTTTAAGATAATGTGTGCATTCTATTTGTTCACAGCCTTTCAAAACATTGTGAGTCATATCAACAGTAGGCACATTACCTCAATTTGACCTTTACAATCAAATTAAATTTCATTTATAGACACTCTTAACAGCTAGGATTCCCGGTTTCCATTCTATGTTGGGCTGAAAGACCGCTTAATTTTGCTCAGATCTATTTACCAGACTTGAGGTTCTTTTATGTACCATAAATCTACGACACAGGACCACCGGCGTTACTTTCCTTTCGAAGGATTTTTCGAGAGAAAAAATCCACCGTGCTTCTAGGTTCGAACTCGCGACTTTGGAAAGTAAAAGCTGGCATGTTATCCCCTAGACCACGGAGGACGACTCTTTAATGTCTTCTTGTATTATTCCAAAAGGTTTTCGGTTGCACGGTTTCATTAAAGTACCAGTTTTGGTCACCGAATTTCAGTAAGACCCTGTTTAAAAATATTGTATATATCGTCTAAGAAAGAAATGGTACAGTGTGAACGAAAATAATCCTATCATATTCTCAACATTTTGTGAACATTTAACTTCCACTGTTTTATCAACAAACCGGCGTTTTTATATCTTTCCTATCTCAGATGTTACAAAAGTTTGTAAGCTGTTTCAAGTTTGAAGTAACTTTTCGTGTGTTGCAAACTCTTTCTTCGATAGCATTAAAGCTGCTAAAAGATAAGCGCAATATGTTTTTTGGACTTTCTGAAATCGCATATCATCAACTTTCACCTCGTCGACTGTTACGGTGCTAAGGGTGGGGAGTGGGGGGAAAGTGGAGGGGGGAGATAAGGCGCTTGGGATTTGTTACAGGTTACCATGATCCTTCCAAAATATAGTGTATCATTTATTCCACCTAACGTGAGAGTTCTAGTACTTTAATTCTCTTTGATTTTCGTGTGTCGCCCAAAGTATACCTACGTATCTTTCCCTTTAAGCGGTCTTCTCTCCTACATCTCTTTAAAAGTTATTTCATTGGCATATTGAGGCTCTGGTAATTTTGTACTCAATAGCATCGGCTCTGCCATTGCTAATTTGTTGATAGCAATCTCTGTGTTTGAAAGCAAACTCAGTGTTCAACCAGCTGGAAAACGATGAAAAAAATCTGATGTGTTGCACTCACATGACTTTCTCTACTCTTGTACTAACCATTCTAACAAACTCTTATTCCTATGTCTCCATGTTAGTTAAGATAAACATTTGTACAAATTATCTTATTGCTTATTTCCTTGTAGGTGCAAGGTGAATATTAGAATACAGTAGGCTTTGTGCGATAGTCAAATGTTTGAGATTCTGTTGTCTTTGCACACTTAACATATAGAAAAATCTGATGTGTTGCACTCACATGACTTTCTCTACTCTTGTACTAACCATTCTTACAAACTCTTATTCCTATATCTTCTTCGTGTTAGTTAAAATAAACATTTGTACAAATTATCTTATTGCTTATTTCCTTGTAGGTGCAAGGGGAATATTGGAATACAGTAGGCTTTGTGCGATAGTCAAATCTTTTAAAGCTTTGAGATTCCGTTCTCTTTGTACACGTAACATATAAAAAAATGAACAACGATGACCCATTTCACGAAAGTTCCAAGTTTTCCGAAACTCACACACATAACAAGGTATATCTCCGAAATGGTTCACCCTACAAGAAAATTTATTGAGACATAAATTGTGTATTTTAGCAAGATTTACATTTTTTGTATAGTATAATTTGGTCTATCTCTAACGGTTTACCAGTTATGCAAAAGTCGTCCAGAGTAAATACGACTACAGGGGCTATAGCCAGAAAATTCAAGATATACATTTCATTTGTCATAAAAATGTCTCAAACATATGACATTTTAATCAAAATCGTTAGAGCCATTTTCAAGAAAATCAAAATTTTCGAAAAATTTTCCATGTAAAGGGTAGTTTAGGGTGGGGCTATTTTCTTCAAAATCTTCGTGTCACATCCTTGAAAGACACTAAACTTAAATACCAACTTTGGTTTTTAACCGACTTTTCGTTTTTGAGCTATGCTGTCCACAGACTGACAGACTGACACACAGACACACACACGGACCTTTTTCTAAAAATGCTTTTTTTTGGATTCAGAGGGTCTCAAAACATATATTTCCGGTGAAATCTCGACATCGAATTTTTGGGTGGAATACAATACTTCCCCTACTTACCAGTAGAGAAAGTAAAAATACTGAGCACTGTTTATAAGGATTCATAATATTATTTTTCCACAAGTGTGGTAAAATTGCCAATTGGATTGTACATAATATGTTTATGGCTACAGGAAGTGCCTACCTACAAGGTTTATTAACTCACAAGGGTGGCTGAAGTCGTTAGGGTACAGACTCATGAATTTCGCCTCCTTGACCGTCCTCCTTTTCTGAGGCTTTTTACAGGTTTTCTCAGTCTTAAATAAATGGCAAATGCCGCAGGCTTAGTGTTAACTTAGGCCTGGAGCGTTTCCTTCCTAAATTTCCTGTCGCAATTACGATTTCATCTCATAAATTAAGTGTCCATAACTTGAGTTTTGTAAAGTATATATATATCCTCTACGAAAGGAAAGAAAAAGAAACAAAGAAGACACGAAAGTGGCTGCTAACTCTTCCGCAAATACGCGTAAGACTTTTAATTGAATGACATTTGTGGAGAGTTTTCTGTACCGGCACGGGCACACGAGGTGATTAAGACACGGACACGTGAACGGGAGATCTACGGTTCAGATCCCGTAAGGATCGAACTCCCTGACTGAGATTTTTTCCAGGAGTTCCCCAAACCTCATAACCGACAAATGCCGGGGAGTTACTCTAAACATTTCCTGCCCAAACTTCATTTCATGTATCTTCAGTACCTACCGTCTGTGATGCCATTAAACACTACTGATAAAACCATTTTTATGTAGAGCAATTATGTAAAATATTCGTCAATGAATACATTTTATTTTGTATGCTCGACTATCATTTAATGTAGCACTTTACTCACTTCATTATATCCACCTCTTCATAATGATACTGCTATCCACCAATCAAAGGCGCACTTGTTCATAACGACACTGCTAACCACCAATCAAAAGATCCGCATGTAGCACTCAGTACTGTGCCGTCTGCGCATATTTCCACGCAGCTGAAAGCGAAACTATCGATTCCCGCATATGAAATAAAGCGTCTCCGTTTATTTAGTAATTAGTTTTAATATTGTAAATAACATTGTAATAAATTAAATTTGTCTTCTCGTTCTTGAAACTCTACTTTTTAAAAGGTTATAGCATATATACTCTCTTTAGCATTGTGTCAAGGCCAACATAACAACAAAATCAACAATTTCGCACTGTTCATTCATAACAAATACATAATTAAAATCTCAGGCACCAATGATGATACACGCAACCTAGAGTATTAAAAACATTTTATGAACATTTTAAGCTTGACTCATGGTCGAGCATAAATAGTCGTATGAAACTTGGGTATAATGGCAATTAAGTTGCTCGTATAAATGTTACGAAACTTGCTACCGTTTGTTTCATAAAATATACTCGCATCTTAATTGCTGCCACTATGCTCTCGTTGATAATATACTATTCGTGCTTTAATGAAAGGTATTTTGCATTAGCAGTGTAAGTTTATAGCTATGCAACTTTTTCGTTTCAAAATATCTGAATTTCTCATAAAATTTCATCCACATTCTGCACAATAATCGTTATCATCGTGAAATTAGCTTCGTTCTTAGTTTGTCCTATGTCTACCGCATTAAGTGTGATATTAAACTAATTATTTGGGCTTGGTTCTACTAATACCGCAGAGAAAGTGAATAGTTTAATTTTTTATTTTGGAAAACCTAACCGTAAGAGATGAAGCAGACCGCGCCAACGGAACGGGATAGCTAGCGACGCTTGCTTTATCTTGTTGTACATTAGGAGTTAAGACTATATTCCAGTGGAGAGCAGTTGATTCTGCATAAAGGAGGAAAGGCATGCGCATATGCTTTGATTTTGGGATATTGCTGTTGTGTGCAAAAAGTTTTATTACATCGCCAACTGCGGTGGCCCTTGAAGAGGGTGACTGGAGTAAAAAACTGCCCAAATGGGTTTACAGTTCATCGGAGTATAAAACTGTTCCATATTACTCTTTGGAGTACGTGAAGAAAATGGGAGAATATTTTATACCCAACAAGAACACAATCGGATCTTTCCGAAAAAATAATATTGTATTCCTAAACTATGTCTGTTTCCATAATTGAACTATTGAAGGCAGTTACTTATCTACTGATTCAGCGATTTACATAGTAGGTAATTAAAGCTATAAATTCAAAACTGCAAATGATATTGATACTATGGCTGACCAAAATTTAATGGCGGATGACTCAACATAACATCCAATCAGAGGCTTGCCACGCCTCGCAGTATTGTATAAACATTATGTGAAATGACGCTGTAAAGCCGGTGATATACATAACCATCATTTGCGCCCACAAAATTCATTATCACAATAGGAAAGAGAATAGTAACGGTCAGTATCAGCCCCCATTAAATGTTGTGTCTGCCATAGTAGAAACAGCTGCTATGCTTGTATTATTGCTTTATTTATTTACGTATCTCATTTCTTGTATATGTATGTACATGTTTCCCTCGATTACATCGTGTCTGTTTAAAGTATGTTTAAAAAAACTGATGTGATGCACTCACGTGATTATCTCTACTCATTCTTCTAAAAACAATTCTTATAAAGCTTATTATTTTGGCTACTTCTCATTAATCCAGAAAATATATTCAATTAGTATTTAGCCATTTCATTGTACGATGTAATAGATACAGCAACAATCAAAATTTTATAGAGCATGTTGCCACATGAAGTTTTTGAAGTTCCATGCTCTTTGCATGACCACGAGAAAATAAAATAAAAAATAACAATCTCCCATGTGAAAAAAGTGTATTTGAAAAGTCAATCCAATAACAAAGAATATCTCGAAAAGGTTTAAAGACGTCAAAAACGATTTGACATACATTGTGTGTTTTAACAAGCTCTTCACTTTTGTATAGCAAAATTTTGCCCATCTCATACGGTTCACCAGTTATGCGAAAGGCGTTCAGAATGAAGAGGATTTCTGAGGTAGCTCCTAGAAAATTCAGGACATAGGTACATTTCATTTGTCATGAAAATATTTTAAACATATAGTATTTTATACAAAATCTATATTTTTGAGAAAAGTAAAATGGACGAAAAATGTTCCATGTAAAGGATTTCAAAAAAATAGTTGTGTTACAGAGGGAGTACTGCAGCTCTTAAGGACGAACCGCCCCTAAGTATTAGGTTGCTAATAATTAGTATTTAAAATAAAATTGTGTTAATGTAGAAAATGGGAAAACTTCACCCATGACCTCCCTTAATCTCGATTAATTTTTACCTAGAAATAGCATTATTTTGGGCAACGGGGATTGGTTACCGAAAAACAACACTCAGCTGTTTATATCAAATTTTTTGTTGCACATTTATACAAATAAATCTCGACCTGTAAAAGTTAAAATCTAAACAAAGAATATTTTCGAAATGATCAATGCTACAAGGTAAACAAGATAGCTATTTCACAAATATTGTACATTTTAATGACTTTATTTTTCCTGCAGTGAGTTTAGTTAATTGCTTAAATTTCCAATTTTGGAATATTCAAATAGAATGAAGAGTGCTTCATAGATTATTTACAGAAAATTCAGTTTTTTTTTTTTTTTTTTTTTTTTTTGGGGGGGGGGTCATGATGGTATTTCAAATAAGGCATGATAACCATTTTTGAGAAAATAAAAGCCAACTAAAGCGCTTACATTCAAAGGATTATTTGATGTGGAAGGATTGGATGAAAGTATTCGTCTTGTATTCTTAAAGGCTGTGTGGACTTAAACGTGATATTTGGCATTTGGCAACACTTTTCCTTTTGGATTACACAGTACAAACGCGAATACAGGTGAGTACCTGCGAATGTCCAACATGTGCGTTTCTGGTGAAGTTTCTATACAGAATTTTTGGGTGATGCAGCACTTCCTCTTCCTAATGCAAGTACGTGGTAAAAAATATATGCTTAGATATACTTGACAAGTGGATAAGTGGTTCCGTAAAGTATTTTATGTTTAATGTTTTACAATAGGTCTTAATACTACAGAGATAGTACGTATGTTTCTTAAGAGGGTTCTGTGCATAAGGACTGTCGTTAGAATAATCTCAGTTGGTTGGCAGGAATTGTCTCCATGGAGCAGTAATGCATTCGCTAATCTATTACAGATGTTCATATGAGACTATCAACATGTCCCCTTAGTATTTATCTGCCTCTGGCTCGTTATCTTGGAACTTAAAGTATGCGTGACATACATACACACATACATACTCTAGCACAACGGCGCCCGCCGATTTCTATGAAATCTCTGTTGCAAGAACACAGTTTGCTATCTGCCGGTTTATTTGCTCAGTGTTGCCATATCGTGTATCAAAAATACGTCATCTATTAACATTGATAGATTACAACTCCTCCTCGCAGAAGCATGTTTTAAATTTACAGTTCATTTATAACTTTCTGGTCAAATATCCTCTAACGTGGTTGTAGACAGGTGTTAATATAATTGGGAGACACATTCGTTCACAAATAAAATAAAATTAGGGAGTTGTATGGCGTATGAATCAGCATTGCCTGTGCGGCTGAGAAAAACCACGAGAAATTCTAGATAAATTGGTCGGAATCAGGACTAGGGTCTTAAGTTCTCTTGAATACAGCACTGGATTAACAGTGAGCCATTTTGCGTGATCACAAGGGTTTAGTTCAGCAAATTGTAGCGTGAACTTTTTATCTGCTAAACCCTATTTTCTTTATTATCCTTGTTTGTTCACTTTATTTACTATTCCCAAAGTTTAAGCCTTTTTAGACATCGAAAAAAATGTCGCTATATAGCCGAAATGCTCTAAGCATACCTACACATGAAGAAAAAAAGGGGGAAAAAGTAACACGCGCAGTCTAGCGAAAAACTTCGGGCATTTCCGTTACGGAAACGGGCTCATTCGTAGCTCTCGTCTTTCTTTTCTTTGCATACCAATGTGAGGTGTTGACTCAGCTTATCGTCACATACGTTTGCTAATTCTTTGCCCTAGGACACCTGTTGTCTCAATGGAGTACAGACGTCATTCGAAATATTGTACAATCGATATCCTCCCTCCGAGTAACTGGCTTCCTCTGATCGTCATAACCTCGATATCTATTTTTAAATTGCAAATTACTACGTGCGTTATTCTGTTTTCTCTTGAGGTCTCTTTCGTTTTTCTTTTCGCCAGTCCTTTTGTATTGTGTTGGTGAAAAAAATCATGTTTAAAAAGTTAATAACTGTTTCTTTTTCGGGTGTATCATAAAAATTAAAACATAGACTTATATCTTTTAATGCTAAGTAAACTTAATAAGAAATTAAGAAAACTATTAAATATGTATTTATTTGCGTGTAAAAGCTACGCACATTTTGCTTAGGCAAGATCATTCTCAAATTAAGAATTTTCCAATGCTATTTACTTATTCGTAATTTAATGCTATCCCTTGAGCTCTTTTTGACTTTCTCTACTAATTAGATATATAGTAGGTAGAAGTAGTGACTTTTACTCGCAAATCCGAGGCCAATAGTCTATCAGAAATGTGGTTTCGAGCTCTTTGGAAAAAAAATTAGAAAATGTTACATTTTGTATATATGGCGTGTGTGTGTGTGTGTGTGTGTGTGTGTGTGTGTGTGTGTGTGTGTGTGTGTGTGTGTGTGTGTGTGTGTGTGTGTGTGGAGGGGGGGCGTGTGCGTGCGCGTGCGCGCATGTGTGTATGTATGTTCATACCAGAATGATTGTCTTACAAGATTCATACATTTGCAAAGAAATGATACGGGGATAAATAAATAACTGCAATAAACAATATTCATATGTTAAAATAAATGCATAATATAGGAACCATCATTTACGGTTTTGTCAGGAAATAAGAGTAGCATATTAGACAGGGAAGTTAAGTGTTTAGAAAAAAGCAATTACCAGTTAGTAGGGCTAGGATTTTAATGTCATATAAAATACTAAAAAGTGCACTTTAAAAATGTAATTATGACCTAAACATCTCAAAAATGCCCTATAGAATTTTAAAAGATGCCCTTAAAAATGAAAATTTTTAATATGTATCAGTTTAAGGGAAATTCAAAATTACACGAAATAAAAATGCGGTTAAGCAAAGAACAAGTTTAGTTAATGCAGTTACACAACTGGAAAAGGATATTATATAAGCAATTGATTTATTTTGCCGGAAAATACGCTAGGTGCGTTATAGGTATGTACCATGTTGGAGTAAAGAGCTGTAAGAGAATCAGCAGCTTTTATATTTGTACCTTGTAGGGTGAAGCGTCGGTCAACAACAAGAGTATGATGTCATGTGGAATGCCAGTGGAATATACAAAACCTATGCTGATTGCTCAAAACAATGATTTTTTTAACTGCTCACAACTGAGTAGGAATTGTTCTTCTGCATCATCTTCCATTTTGCCTACCACAACATTTGTCACATGACGGCCTAGTGAGTCTGTACTTTTATCAATACTTACCCAAATTTTTTTCTCGGCACTTTTTGTCTAATCTCCCACATTGTTCTTGGTAGCATCTACTAACGTAATTCTTTCTTAAAATTGAAGAATCTGGTAAACGCTTTCCAGTATGTTCTTCTAGGAAGGCGCGTAACTTGAGATTATTCACTTTGTTCAATGGAATTTCTGCACAAATGACTCCTTCACAGGGTTCTTCAATGAAGAGCCAGTTTCATCAAGTATCATTTGGCGTGCTGTGTTTTTACCTTCAAGCAGTTGTAGACCTCTTATGTTTTTCTCTCTTCACGTGTTGGTCTATAGTAAACTTCCTTTCGGCTGCCACTTTTACTTTGTAAACCTTACAGAAAAGATATTTCCACCTGTGGAGAAAACTTTTTCACCATTAAATGTAACTTACAACTGGTGACTGGGCAAGTTCATTGTCAACCCGTAGAAGGGGAAGAAAGTGTCTCTGTCTAGTTTTCTGAAACGTAATCTGGTACTGCTAACCAAGCAATGTAATTTACTAAGAAATGAAATATAAAGAACGGAAATTTTCCTTTGCTCTTGAAAAGCTATTTTAAAAAAGGCAGAATGTACCTAAGATATATTTAAACATGCATTAATATGCAATAAAACTGCCTGAAGTATATAAAAATGTGCAATAATGTAATAAAAACCCTAATACCACAAAATTAGCGAAAAATGCAAAAATGCATTAGCATTATCATTCATTCATTAATGAATTATACTTACCGAAATAAAAATGCAAAGTCATCAAAATTCTAACCCTATTAATTAGTGTAGCAAAGCCAATTAGGATTTCCGGTTTGTATAATAAGAATTCAATGGTTTCAAAACTTACAGTTGTTCACAAAAACGCACGTACGCCATTTCTGAGAATTAGAAAGGGAAACGGATTCTTAAAACTTAGCAAGTCACAGAGTAACTGTTGTGTGCCAGATGTAAAACAGGAGCTTAAGGTTTGGTGGCGTATAATGTTATGTTGATAAAAGAGCGTGTACTTCTAATTATTAACATTATATCTTTTCTTTTGCGTCTTATTGTCTTACAGAAGTATCTTTCTGTAATCGATTAACAGAAATCTATAACGCTTAAAGACCGCACTTGGGTTATACCTACCTATATAGCACTTAGCGGTCGTCGCATGAGGATTCTCCCCTTAGGTTTTCAGCGACTCACAACTTAACGCTTCTCATTTTTATGACGAAAACTTATAAACCGTAAATGTACTGAAGTGCTGATACTTCAGAAGTTCGTTGTTATAATACTTCAGTAGTTATAGCTTCTCGTGTAAAGATTTAGAAACAGTTGAATTCTTCGTCCTAAAATAGTTGGCAACTGGTTTCAAGTAGCTCATTTATTGAACTCTATTGAAATAATCAACCAACGTAACTGGTGCTGTCTCTTCTCGCACCCACCCGCGCATACCCTGAGAAAACGATCTCATATTTCGCTACCGTAGCAGACGGGAAAGAATCATTAAAGACGGAGATATTGGATGGGAGAAACTTTATTACTGTGGACAGCATAGCTCTAACACCAACAGTATGTTAACTACCAAACGTGGTTCTTAATATGCAGGACTGTGATACAATGAAGCACAAAATTAATGTTGAACTAATATTCCACGCCATTATTGTAGTATTTACCTAGAACGCATTTCGACTGCTGTCGACATAACCTGATAATGTTAGAAAGGACCTGATGAAACGCGCTCTAGGTAAACACTAGAAATAAATGAAGCATGAAGTATTAACCGAGCTAGATAGCTCCGCGGTAACGTGTGAGGCTCGCAATCAGGAACCGTGGGTTCGATTCCATTGAATCTTTCAGGGTCGCAAGTGTTACCGAAGGCGTTAGGTGCTGCTTGGCGATATCGGTGGGTTCCGGAAGGTGAGAGAGTCGGTGTCTTGGGACGTTGGACCCCGCCGAGGTTCCTCTGGGAGGGTAGGGAAGACCTCGAGGAGTCGCCAAACTTGGTAAACCTCAGGGACCTCTGCCAATGTCTGTGCCGCTAGTACGGATCTGGCCGCTTGGTGTCTCCTCTCATCCCATCCTTCCTTCCGGGGTGTCCCCCTTGGGGGCATAGGTACAATAAGTACAGCTTCCGTCCAATGATCCCTCCGTATCTTTTATTTCTATGGAGTTTTAGTTCGACTCAGATTATATTTACCAAACTTGATATTTAAGTTCAGTATCTTCCAGGAATAAGACAGACTATTTTCAAGAAAATCCCTCTCCCCAAATATCTTTCATGTGAAAATGTTTGTTATTATTGATCTGAGTTTGAACGCGTTTGATTCAAATACCATATGAATGACACATAAAATGTATATATCAAGTTTTTGCGAATAGCCTATAAAGTCCTCATCATAGCGATTTAAGATTTTTTAGCTTGCAAAACAGACAGATATATGAAATAAGCTTTTGTGTTAGAGATAGTATTCTTTATTATTAATTTGAATTGTCATGAGCTTCGCTTTTTATGTGTCGTAAATCGCGATTCCTTTTTTTTTATCTTGAGGCCATGCAAACATATCGAAATTTCGATACTATTGCATACCACTGATTTTAACAAGAGTTTACTATCGCTTAAGCCTACTGTAATTCCCTTGTACCTACAAAAATACCTATGCAGTAAACCATTTATGCAAATATTTATCTGGATTAACGTGTAGCAAGTAAAATAACGTGGGCAAGAAAAATGTGAATGTGAACATCCAATTTTTATCTGAGTAATACAATAATATATACGGGTTCCTTGTGAAATATGTGAAATGTTAGAAAGCAGAGAGAGTTTTCTGAGTTATCGCATCGAATAGATTCCTTCTAAAAAAAACTGCCTTCCTAAGCCCAACAATTCGAACGCTCTAATCCCCTAAGGTCAAGGATAGGGCGAGGTGGATGTTCGGATATAGTATTTTCACACGTAGTTCTCCAAGAGTTGCAAATTGGAATGCATTCCAAACGGTTCATTTTTTTTTTCTTGTGCACAAACGGAATGTTTCTCGGAATTTCTCTTCCGGATTCACATCAATTAAACTATGTTTCCAAACTCTCTATACGCACGCGAAAGAACGTAATTGCCACAGTAAAAAAAAAATGTCCTAAGGCGCTTTCTGTAGTAACAAGGGAGGCAATTAACTTTTCTTTCAAATTAATCGTATGTATGTCTTCGGTAAATGAGAGAAAATAATTGAAATGCAGCATACAGAACTACTCACCTCGCTGAAGCAAGGCGGATACACCCTGAACAATGTAATTGCTTAGGAATCCGAATGGTTTCAGACGACTTTCTCTTCCCATTATGTCTTGCAATTTCAGAGTTGCTATACATATTACAGCATAGTTCAAAAACGAAAAGGGCGGATAAATACAAAACTTGGTATTTGAGCCCAACATCTATCGAGGATGTCATACAAAGATGTTCAAGAATATACTCCTAACCGTTAGTACCGCTTACATAAAAATATGGTTTTTATTTTTTCATTTATGCCTCTAACGACTTTTATTAAAATGTATAAAATGTTTACATTATGAATAAAATATGCATCTTGAATTTTCTATGAATAGCCTATGAAGTCCTATACTTTCTGGATTAATTCTGTATAACTGGAAATCTAAAAGCGATAGACAAAACTTAATCGCACGAAGACTGCGAGCTCATTGAAATATACTATTTAGCTATATTACACAACTTTTGTATACCTAGCATTATCTGTTTTCGAAATATTCGTTGTCAAATCTTGTAAGTTTTCTCAGATAGTTATAGATAGTGGAACTGTCATCCGCTATCTATAAAATATCTAAAGGGATTCCCCTGCATAGTTTCACTGGTATGTGAAAAAAATCTGATATGTTGTACTCACATAAATTCTCTATTTTTGTACAACACATGCACCAGCGCGCGCACACACTCGCGCACGCACGCGCGCACACACACACATGTACATTTTCTATAAAAATGCTTAT
Source organism: Tenodera sinensis (assembly GCA_030765045.1). NCBI lineage: Eukaryota > Metazoa > Arthropoda > Insecta > Mantodea > Mantidae > Tenodera > Tenodera sinensis. Next base: position 149,675,284 of record CM060966.1, read on the forward strand.
TTACTTTCTCTACTACGTGTAGTAAGTAGTGGAAGTATCGTATTTCACCAAAATAATCTATATGGAGATTTCACCAAAACTACGTGTTTTGAGGTCCCCTGAATAAAAGAAACGTTCTAGGAAAAGGTCTGTATGTGTGTCCATGTGCGCGTACGTGTGTGTGCGTGCGTGCGTGTGTGCTTGCGAGCGTTTGTGTATGTGTGAGTAGCATAATTCCAAAAGGAAAAGCTGGTTAAACATCAAACTTGCTATTTAAGTTCAACATCTTCCAAGGATACGACTGAAGATTTTTCCAGAAAATCTCTCCATCCCTGATTACCTTTCATATGGAACAGATTTTTCGAAAAATTGGATTTTCTTGAAAATGGTTCTGTTTTAATAAAATACACTATAGGTATTTTAAGATATTTTCATTAAAAATTGAATGTATATCTTAAATTTTCTGGGAATGTCCTCCGAAGCCCTCTTCAATCTGAATGGCTTCTGTATAACTTGTAAACTGTAAGTGAAAGGCGGAATCTTTCTGTACCTAAAATGTAGATTTCGTAATTTCACACAACTTATGCCAAATACTTTTTTTTGTGGAGATATTCCTTGTTATTCGTCTGATTTTTCCAATACTTAAAACTACTTTTCTCAAATGGGAATTGTTATTTATTGTTTATCTCTTGGTCATGCAAAGAGAATAGAATGTCAAAGCTATTACATGGCAACCAGCTTTTAAAGATTTGATACCGCTTAAAGCCAACTGAATTCCCATATTCCTCTTGTAGCTACAAGAGAATTAGCAGTAAGGTAATTTCTGCACAAATTTATCTCGATTAATGAGGTACAGAAATAAGCTTTTATAAGAATAGTTTGTTCCAGCGTAAAGAAAGTAAAGCGAGTGCGCATAGGTATGGGATGTTTTTGTAAAAGATGCAGTTAACCTCGATATCACTTGTTTCTGTGATATGCAGTGCTTGCACTATCTACCATAGATATGAGAGAGAGATAAGCAGCATACTGAATGTTCCAACCTTCAGAGGAAGGAAAATTGTCCAGAAACACAACATTCATGCGGCTTCTGTGCATAAGAAAGCAAGAGACGGGAGTCCAGAGGTTCAAAGATGATTTGTCAGGTTAAATGTAAGCGAAGCAATGCATGCTCTATTTCGTAAAATAAAGCATTCCTTCAATGGATTGACATCTCTGTTAATTCTTGGAGTGGTGGGTCTGGAGAGCATACAAATTGGTAAGAGTATGCCTCCATAATGTGCCGCTCTGCAGGGTTATTGTTAGTACCTACCCAAATAAACTTATTGTTCGGCGAGTGTTTTTTATCCACTTCCCATTCATGCTGTCATTGTGATCAAAGTTGAAATTTCTTGCACTCAGTGCTAGGAACCTAAATTCTGCGTATTTTGCTTATTTTGTCGGTAAAATATACTTTTGTGCGTGAACTATATTAAATCCTCTTTGCATATACTTATTGCTGGCATGGAATATAATCGTGTTTGATAGTTAAATCTGGATCTTTACCTTTTTATTTGCTAATATTACTTACGATTGAATTCATGCTGCAGCTAAGTATAGCTCATACTAGGTTATATAGGTTATTTATTTTTGTTAAGGTCAACAACCAGGGGTGGATAGTCGACCGCCACTTAGCCACCAAGGTTAATATTCATGACCTTGTTTCTGGAACTACCGTTTGCAACAACTTTAGTGCTTATTAACTTTATTTTCTTGTAAGAATTGTTTCTATTAGTCACTATTTTCAAATAAAGAAATATTATGCCTTAAGTGCATTAAAGGATCTCGGAAGTAGCGAATATTCGACTTCGTCTCGATTTTTAAATCCTTGCTCGTTCCGCAATGATGTACTTACTGCTCATGTATCGTAATATTGTACCTTATTATATCGGATCTCAGTGAACCCCTTGTCTTAAACGGAAGGTGAGGAAGTGAATTTCGGACTTCATGCGTTTCCGACTTCGTAACAGAACAGAATTCCATCAAGTGCCGAGACAAAACGTGATACGAAGATAAAAAGATTACTATTTAAGTTATTCCTAAGATTACCAATAGACATTGAATTTTCATGCATTTTTATAATGCATATAATTTTGCAGTTCTCATTACAATGTCGTTATTTTTGCTTTGTGCCTTGTTTTCTTAATTTATTCTGTGTAGCTCAGTTTTCATTTACTGGTGTAAAGAATATGAACACGCTTTTCTGCTGTGCCACTGAAGTCGAAACACCCTACGCTACAAAAACGGTCCAATTATTTCATGTGCCTATCAACTGTAAGAGACGCACGCGGATGTAACAAATCCCATTTAATAAAGTGACTTCGAAACTGTTGACATCCATTCCATCCACTCATCTTTCGCTAGTACTCTTCCACAGGCACTGGTGATGAACTCGCTTCAAAGTACTGACGTCATGAGTAGATGATTTATTGGTGGGAAAGGCCGAATAAATCTGAAAACCCTGTACTAAACGGAACTGTCGAAGTTACAGTATTGTATTAATACTACTTGCGATCCGCACAACCTTGGTATCCCAAATTGGTCTGTTGCTTAAGAGGCCTAAGTCTTGTAGATATATCAAAACTCTACCCATAATCTTTCCAAAAAGCGCTAGAATTGTTGATGTCAAACACTTTTCTTACAGTCACATTGTCTTGAAAGGAACACAGTAATTAGCGTAGATAGATCTATTTATGGCATCATCGTTAGGTGCTGTCTCCCCTTTTCCCTCCAGAGAGTAGAATACCCCTTAGATGTTTTCTCGTCAGAGGCCTACAGCAGGTCCACTAGGACTAATGGTGTATCGAAATTCCCATAATCAACGGAGGTTGAAGTATAACCTCAGTGCATTCAGCGACGGTTTCTCACATGTAATAGCATTGGCTTATATAAGTCGAGATTCTACCTAACGCTGTTGAACAAAGTGACAAAACTCAGCTTCTGTGAGACTGATGACCTTCTGAACTATGATGTTAAATGTGCAAGCCAGTACTCCAGTAACAATGGAAGAGGCAGCACTAAATTGGGAATGGAAATTCCCCAGTTCCTGCGGCGTTCTCTGTCCTACTCCCACATGCATATTCGTGCTGGTTCCTACTAGCCCGGACGACGATCATCTTCCTCCGTTATGTAACAGGCTACAAAGCGCTTCCTTCGCGAAACCAGACCCTGGTCAACCACGACAAAATTCGGCGTGTGGTGAATACAGTGGCGTATCCCCTTGAGTAAACCACAGCTAACACTGACACACAGATATCTTGGATAGGTTAGGCGAGGAAAGTAATCGATGAGAAGTTCAGAGAAATCGGCGTATAGTGTCCAGACCTTTATACAACTATAGCGAAATGAAGCGGTCACAAGTTACCTCCACAAGGGCACGAGTACACACTGCCTACAGCACATACATAGTGTCTCTCGAATGTGTTCCACACAGTAAAATGCCTGCAACACAAAAATCGAAATATTCACGTATTGCTGAACTTGTACAAGAATTTGAGTGAATATTTTACCGCAAATGGTGACAACGTTGAATGCAATTATGCAAAAACTTTATCTACAATATTCCTACGTCGACTGTACCTTGCCTCCTCTGTGTTGTGATCACGTGACAGGCTTACCCCCTTCCTCTTGCTATAGTCCAAACCCCGCAACCTTTTGCTTCCTGTATGAACGTTCGGGCTCTAGTGATGAATCTGCTTCAGCAAAATACTATTTCCTAAAATGTTTCATGGGAAATATTACTCGCAATCTTTCAGGTTCATGTACTTTGAACATTGTGCTCTAGGACACCATTCTGGCTCTGTAATGGAGAATAGCCGTTGTTTGTTTTAATTATAGAACTTTTTGCAATTGTCTATTTTCTGTTACAGTACAAACATTCATCGCATTATCCGGTCGCAAATACAGTATCATCTTTTATGGTGGGATAAACACGGAGATATCCATTGTATTGGCTTCTGTTGCACAGTAAGGAAGAAGACAGGTGACTGTTCCTCTATACCCAAGATAATTCCAAGTATCATTTGTTATATATTTATTATGTTTTACTACATAAACCTACAACCTATATACCTATCTTCCGTGTTTTGTTTCTTATTGCGGTAGATTCAAACCAAAACTACACATTTTAAAATTTGCTCAAACGTCATAGGCTTCACCAGTTTGCTGTAAAAATAAATGATGTTTTTACAAAGGACTAGCACTTGTATTCTATTAATGTAAGCTTTTACCATTGCTTTTGAGGTTAGCATAGTTTCATAATTGAGCAGCAATTAGTATATTGGTAAAAGGGCATTATGGAAGTGGTGAAGAGAAGGCAAAAGAAGGACAAATAGCTTGACAGAGAAGAATGGTTTTATGCAGTGAGAGAAATTTAAATACGAACTGTGAATTAATATTTGGCTGTCAAAAGAAGTGAATAACATTGCAAACTGGAATAATAATAATAATAATAATAATAATAATAATAATAATAATAATAATAATAATAATAGTAATAATAATAATAACAACCTTCACAAAATTTACTTACATTTATAAATTGAGACCTTTGCAAATATTCAATATGCGAGTAACCATACTGGTATACATATGAGCACACGGAATAAATGACTCTTGCGCCTTGGATGTAGTGGCAGCAAAGAATGCAAGTTAAGGCTCAGAAATTAAGTATTGGTGTTGATCTCTTCATTGTTAGAGAGATATACCATGTAGTGTAAAACATTTAGAGAATCCAGATGGTGAGAACGTACGGTACTTATGTTAATGTAGGTAGTAGGTCTATTTATGACATCGTCATGAGTTGCCATGTGCTACTGCCTGCCCCTCCCCTTCAGAGAGCAGTACACACCACAGGCGTTTTCTCGTCAGAGGCCTACAATACCTATATTTAGCGTTTTCTTAAATAGAACTTCTCTGGAGACTTCTTTTTAGTAGCCATTTCAAAGAACCTTGGTGCACTATTTCCCTTTGTGTGGTAGGTAAAGAAGCGATTCTATTTATGCACATGCTCTACCTCGCCCAATGTAGGAGAGTGCTATGATGTCATGCTCCACTTCTGCTGAAATGCTAATGTGGAACCAGTTTAACCAGGGTAGAGTCATGTGTATCTTATTAATGTAAAAATTCTTAATTCTACCCTTGCAGTTAAGACCAGTTTTTGCACAACCAAGATTCCGAAGATTTTACCTCTAAATAAATAGAAAAGGCTTGATTTGGTAGCTTCAGACCACTAATGAACAGAACTACTGTCATCCGCTCAAAGGACCTACAGTAGCACTTAGTGTGCTGTATAAACCTATATAAAATTAAATCAGAGGAGACATTTTTCATATTTATGACTTTCTAATCAAATTAGTTCTAGTCTTGGAAAAAATAAATGTATAAATGAAAACGTTTGCATGAAAGAGTAATTTGGGGAGCATTTTTTACTTGAAAATCTTTACCTGGCTTCCTTAAATGGTGTTTGAACGACGCGGGTGGCCGAGGTCGTTAAGATACGGAACGTGGAAGTGTTGTGTGCCGTTTAAAACAGAAATCAGAATGAGAGAACTTCTTAGACAATTCCTAGAAAGTTCAAGTTAAATATATGTAAATATCTTTAAAATATCTTTTAAATCCTATTTTTTAAGAAAATAAAATAAAAAACGCAAATTCTTTCATGTAAACGGTAGTTTGGGTTCGGAGGATTACCTCGAAAATGTTCTATCATAATCTTGAAAAATGCTGAACTACTATGCCAATTTTGGTATTTAACCGACTTTTCGCTCTTAAGCTATCCTACCTACTGTTCGCCCACGCACGCACACACATACAAACACGCGCGCGCCTATGTACTCGCGTGCGCGCGTTTGTCGATATTGAAATTTTGGGTGGAATGCAATACTTCCTTTACTTCCTATAGACAATAGTAGAGATAGTAAATTGAAGTTTGGTTCAAGTAGGAAACATGGCATCCATCCTATTTTTTGTGTGCTATATATATTCTTGATACTGGCGTAGGGATTTTATCTCGCTGAGGAACCTGATTCGGGGTGCACTCAGCCTCGTTAGGTCCCCGAAGAGCTAATTGAGGTGTTACTTGGTTGGGAAGCAACGGAGCCTGGTTGCATACATACACCAGCGGGGAGGAACCGGGGCGCTGACCACGTCTAGTATTGCACCCTACTCATGGTGCCTGCGGTGCGCAGAGATGGGGGATGCAGTGGCCTTAGCCCAGAAAGAGCCGTGGTGCCGCGGGATTAGTTATTTTTAAGCTTCGATCCTTTATACAGCTATCGAGAAATAAGGTGATCGCAAGTTACCTCCACAAGCGCAGAGCGTGACGTCATTGTGTGGGTAGAGTGCCAGCACAAAACACACTGCCTGCAGCGCACAGCGTCTCTCAAATGTGTTCACTAGTTCCGCACACTAAAATATCAGCAGCACGAAACTCGAGATATTCACGTATTGCTGAACTTGTACAACAATTTGGGAGTGAATATTTTAGTGCAAGTGGTGACAAAGTTGAATTAAGTTATGCAAAAACTTTATCTACAGCGTTCCTACGTCGACTGTACCTTGCCTCCTCTCTGTGATCATGTGACACACTGACCCCACCCACTTCCTATAGTCCAAACCCCGCAATTGTTTGTTTCCTGAATGAAGGTTCGGTCCCTCGTTATATTGTTTGTTAACGACGCTGTCAATTGCAGGAATTTCGTCCCGCAGGTTGCTTGTAAACCTACTGACATAGGCGTCATTCCACGTCAAATCGAACAAAATATGGCAAAAAAATGACCTTGATCTCTCAGATTTTCTTGAATTTTTTTTTTTTTTTTTTTTTTTTTTTTTTTTTGTGTGTTTTGGAACAAAATATATTTGACCCGTGTTTCTTCGTTTTATATAAAAAAATTTATTTTGGCAGATATGAATTGTTGAAATGTCCCAAAAATCGCGCGCTCCTCACTCTTCGATCAATAATACCTCCGATTGTAATGAAGCAAATTACTTGATCATTGGCTCAAATTAAAGATAAATCGCAGCATTTCGTGAGGTATTTATTAGAAAATTGTATTAATTATTATTAGTATTATATTTTATACGATTAAAGTTTTAAAGTTAGATAATAACATAAACTTGAACATTTAAAAATCTGGAAAAAAAAAACTAAAAATACAATGAATTTTATTCAATATTCTCCGAAAAAAATCAGAATGGAGTCTCTAATAGTTCAGTTGTAATTAACTTACTTGTAAACCAGTGCAGCGGTGACGGCAGCGGTGACGGCTACCGTAACCTCACACAATTGCCACCTTCCATTACGCGACTGTCAACTGCTTGAGGTTCCATGAACTTTACAACAGTACAGTAAGGAGAACACTGCTAGCTGACACTATTATATGTACACTATTAGCATCTTCAAAATGTTTTTAAAATATGCATTTTAAACTGTTGGCGAATCCATAGCCTTTGTCTGTTTCATCAGCTCTATTATATAATTGTGCAAATGAAACTATGCACATGGGGAGGGAGGGAGAAGGTAGTGATGTCTGCATGATCTGAGACAGTCTTCCTAATTCAAAGGTGCTTTTTAGTTGCAGCGTGCCGTTGAAGACATAGATCTTTGTGATAAAGAGTGAATATAGTGCATTTGTGAGACATTGATCATAGCGTAAATCAATTATGCCACCTGTACGCTCTAAATTAGGGACCAAAACATTACACAGTGAGAGTAGAGAAATTATTTCAAATGTATGGACGTACTTGAAGGAAGAAGCTAAAAGTAAAGAACTGCTTACAACAGATTTTTTCAAAAAAATTCAAAAGTTCAAAAACACGTATCAGATGCCGCAGGAGTATCAGAAAGATTGTGGAGACATTGTGGAGACAATTTTCTGTATGGACTGTACTGCCTTAGTAAGAAGTTATGTGAGTAGCATAGCTGACGCGGCAATTCGCAGGCTGTGTGCAGTCACCTGGCTTGTTACTCGTCCGTGTGCGCTTGCAGGCCTCCAGAAAAAAAATTCTAGCAAATGCACTAATGCAAGCTCCATAGTTTTCAACATCTTATTTTATAGATAAAATGTCAGGGCATACGTGTGTATTTTTTTTAGATTTTTAACTCATCGATTTAAATTCTATTTTTGGTTTTACAAAATATACCATCAAAAAAAAAAAAAAAGAAAAAAAAAAAGGTCCAAAATTTATGTGTGATAATGATTTATCGAAAGTTGTTAAAAGTGTTGTATTTAACCTTTCCAGTGCGCCAAACTCCAACTCTCAACTCTATATGGCCTTAGAGTAACAAGCGATTTTATATTACGGTGCGCGCAGAAATTGCTTAGTTTCTAATAGACATAACTAAGCAAGTAATTTAAAAATACGGAAATAAAAAAATATGGGTCTCCTTATTTGATGCCTATTATTCATAAAAAACTTTTGAACCTCCTACGAAAAAGTCGTGTTTTACGGGTGTTCGATTTGACGTGGGTTGACCCATAGCACTCTTTAAAGCCATTGGTCTGGCCTGGTTTGTACTTGCGTTCTTCGGATGAGTAGGCTAGTGCCTAATCAACTGAGCCATCCAGACTGATGTTTTTCTTTTTTTTTTTTTTTTTATTTTGGTGGGGGTGGAGGTTCATACTGAACACAAAGACGACAAACACGCGCGCACACACAGAGAAACCAATTCATATATCAAGTAAGGGAAGTTTGATGATGATGATGATGATAAAAATATTTGTTCACACAGGAGACCAAACCAATTATTGTTTTACAATGCAGCATATGTCCCTAAAAGTGTCCGCCTATTAACTCTTGGTGGAAGATTACGAACAACGTTGGAGAATTTCGCCAAGAGCGGTCCGCGTTTGAAGCTTCAAAGCACGGCGTATCGAGGATCTTTACCTTCCAAGGTTAAACTCTCAAGGATTTACGAGAAAGGGAGTGGAGCGCGGATGATGAAAAAGTGAAGAACGAGAAAGAAAGACTTAATAAATTCCGCCTCTCGAGAGATGGCAGTCACACTGAGAATAAGACATGCCAATTACATTAAAATATGCACGCAAAAATGAGACAACTAAGAAGTGAAAGATTACAGCCCTGCTGACAGTTTCACGATGCATAAATCAAAGCAACAACCACTATCTCACTTCAGAAGCACAGAAATTTCTATCCTTTAGTGTGATTTTATGTGCTTATTTATTTCATTATAGGCTTATCTTGTTGAAGTTTCCAGTCTTCTGTCGTTTCTGTACACGTTACAAACAGAAGCTGATGAGTAAACATTTTAGGGTATCTGTTTTCTCACAGATAAACTGTTGAGGATTTTCATTTTCGTACATTTTCTGATTCTGTACCTTATTTTCTTAGCCAGTATTGTTATGGGTAATACTTCTTTCTTTCTTGGCCCTAATGACCAAGTTGTCGACGGGCCCTTAAACCTGAACACTCACTCACTCACTCACTCACTCACTCACTCACTCACTCACTCACTCACTCACTCACTCACTCACTTACTCACTCTTTCTTTCTTTATCCGATTACCCTCCCCGTATAGAGGACTGGCACACCCTAGGACTTCCAAGCCTGTGCCTAGAGCTAGATGCCGTTCGGGGAGCAGACAAACCTATGAACCTGAAAGAGTGAAGACCTGGAAGCGGGAGGTTGGCCCAGCAGCAGCTATGAGAGTGAGGAAGAGGATGATATGACATGCAGGCGAAATTGATGAGTGAAATGGTGAAGATAGAGCAGTTGTTGGAATGAGTGGCGTGGGAAACCGGTGAACCCGGAGAAAACCCGCCCAGACTCCGCTTAATTCACCATCAATCCCACATGCGGGTTCGTGGGACCGAACCCGGCCACCTTGGTGAGAGGCGAACGATCTAACCGCTCGGCCAAGGCGCCGCCGCTATAGGTAATAGTTAAGGAAATAAACGAAGGTATAACGTAATAATTAGGGCCCGGGTTCTTAGTTTTTTAACTATTTTATTCCTTGATAGTTAACTACAGTGGTTTAATTTTATTATATGTTTCATGATCATCGGAGCCAAATACTTGAATCTTATAAAACCTAAAAATGGCTAAATGAGACTTTAAAACCTAAAAGAGGCTAAATCTTCTATTTATTTTAAAATGAAAAAAAAAAAAAAAAAAAAAAAACTATTTTAAAATGGGAAAATGAAATGTTTATGAAATTATGAATAGACTTTGACTGTTACATCTTTGCTACGTCTTTTCGCTTATGTATGCTTAGAGGAGTATTGAAAACAATGCAAGAGGTAAGTGACTTGCATTTAGCTGTGTGGGACCAAGCTCTGTATTGTTGCAAGCAAGCAATGTGGGGATTGTTGTCGAGGGGAAAGGGGCATTAGCAGAACCCGCCATAAACTCAAATCAATCAGTTTAAAAACAGTATCCGTTGTGTTCAGTCGACTATCGTGTTATGTTAATACATACAATTACTACATCGTTAGAAGTCAATTTTCCTTAGATTAAGCAGGTAATTTAAGGAGCCAGTGTCATGCATAAAGTCAGCTCATCTCGAAGGTGGTTGATTCGTCAGTGGATAGGTAACGATCCGAACTTCACCACAAATGGCAAAGTAATATTTTGCCAAATCTGCCAAAAGCGAAAGAAACAATGCCCACAGACACAAAAGCTTGAACAAATATGAACACCTTCTATACTGCACAGATAAAGTCGCATTAAGCGGCTAGGTGCTGTGCAGATAAACATACCGTATGGGATAACCTGTTCAACCTGTTTTCGAGTGCTGGAATGCAGGTAAGGATTAAGCACCTGTTATAATGCACATAGCGTATAAACTATAATTTTATTTACGTATTTTCCAGGTGCCCTCTGGCCAAAAATGGCATTTTGAGCAGCACAAAGCATCTACAGGTCATATCAGCAACATTGCTGTAAAAAAGAGGACAATTAATAATAAAATTAATAAAAAATAATATAAAAACTATTTCAGGAGGTTAAAGAACTAAAAAAAACTTTTTTAAGATACAAAAATAACTAAAACGTTAATTTTAAGAATCTAAAAATCCGGGCCCTAGTAATAATGATTGTATAACATTACACTTCAATGAATTCACGAGCTATTTTTGTAAAACAAAACGACAAAAGTTAAAAAAAAAAAGATAAAATTAATATTTTCTAAGAGATAGTTATGTTGTGTACGTTATATGTACTGGCATCGGTGCTCTATGGAGGTTATTACCGAGAGAGGTAGCCACGTGGTAACGTGTGAGGCTCGCATTCGGGAGGTTATGGGTTCGATTCTCGAAGCCAACCTTGATGAGTGATGACTTATGGGTCCTTTTTTTCGGGGTTTCCCTGGGTTGTTAGGCGAATGATGGGAAGGATAATTACATCCTCCGAATTTCCTGTCCTTCCATTTCACCTCACTTTTCATTTCACTTCCCATTTCATCTGCTTGGTTGTTTTAGGGTTCAAAGTATTGGCGAGAGCTCCGGCGTGCATCGCAGGGGCTTGCTATCTGTAAATCCTTGTCCTCAGGATCAGGGGAAGCCTCTGAGTCCAGGAGTCCCAGGGGGGAGGGCAATCGGAATACGAGCTCCCCCCAGAAATTCAAATATGTAGTCGTTAGGGAGCCTGCCCTCTGCTGTCGTCTCTCCTCAGGTTCAACCACATTTCGCATCCTATATCTTGACCCCTCCCTCCCCGTCAGGAGAATAGACAGAAAATATCTTCTATACGTGTAGGTGCTAAGTGTCCCCTCCAAACCTTGTCTATCCTAAAATTATCTATGGAAGTTATTGTAGTTCAAGTGTTGATAAAAGAATTCGCAGTCGCAATGCCGTTAGAATCATTCCAAAACTGACAGCTACATATCTGAAGATTTCAGGTACAGATACATTTTCAGGCCACGTGTTACAAGTGACGTCAGCAAACTTGCTGGCAGATGGCAGAACCGATATAATGACCCTAAAATGCCATTGTGGATGTCGTTCGTCAAGGATAGCGGAAGTCTGAATGGAGAAATCTGTAGAAAATAAGACACGTGTGTGTGTGTTAGGGATGAAGTTTCAGGAAACAGATGATGCTCAGGAGTAATGCAGTTTTAGAAGTGGCGAAATTCGAATTACATGTATTTTCGATGTCTTACATTCGTATTCCCGCTCATAACTATCATATATGTTTTTGAATTTTCTAATGATGGATTCTATGATGGTGATTACTTGAATGTAATTTGATTTATATGTATATTTATCACATACATAATTATTACTATGGTAATTTTCTTAACCTAAATACAAGATTTTGACCAAAAATAATGATAAACGAATCCTGTTTGTTGCACTCATGTGACTTTCCTGTAGCAACTTTTTTTATTTTATTTATTTACTTTTCTGATAGTAAGATTATGTCTCTTACCGGTAATACAAAGTCATTCACAATGAAGAGGAACTCAGAGGTATTCTCAGAAGTTTCAGGATATATCTGCGTTTCATTTGTCTTGAAAATGTCTTAAACATGTTTATTTAATCAAAATCGTTAGAACCATTTTTTTGAGAAAATAAAGATTTTCGAAACATTTCACATGTAAAGAATGGTTGGAATGGAGTATTTTTAATGCCAGTCACATCCTTGGAGATCTTGAACTTAAATACCAAGTGTGGTATTTAAGCGACTTTTTATTATTACTTTCTCCACTACGTATAAGTAGGGGCAGTAGGTTGTATTGGACCCAAAATTTCGATGTCCAGATTTCACCGGAAATATATGTTTTGAGGCCATCTGAATTCAAAAGTAGCATTTTTAGAAAAAAGGTCCGTGCGCGCAAGTGTGTGTGTGTGTGTGTGTGTGTGTGTGTGTGTGTGTGTGTGTGTTCGTCTGTGTGTGTGTCCCTATCTGCGAACAACATAACTCACAAAGAAAAACCGGTTAAAAACCAAAGTTGTTATTTAAATTTAATATCTTCCAAGGATGCGACACAAAGATTTTGAAGAAGATTTATCTACCGTAAAATACCCTTTAAATGGAAAGTTTTTTCGAAAAATTTTTATTTTCTCAAAAATGGCTAACGATTTTGATTAAAATGCCATATGTTTAAGGTATTTTTATGCCAAATTAAATGTATACGAGATATTTTGAATTTTCAAGCTATAGCCTATGGAGTCCTGTTTACTCTGGACGACTTTTGCATAACTGGTAAACCGTAAGAGCTAGACCAAATCTTACTGCACAAAAAATGTAGATCTCGTTAAAACACACAATTTATGCCAAAATAAATTTGTTTATGGAGTGAACTATTTCGGAGACATCCCTTGTTATTTGTGTGAGTTTTGCAATACTTAAACTTCCCTCAGTGTAAGGTCGTTATTCACTTTTTTATCTCTTGGTCGTGCAAAGAGAACGCAATTTGAAAGCTGTAAAAGATTTGGCTATCGCTTAAAGTATACTGTATACCCATATTCCCCTTGCACCTACAAGAAAATGAGCAATAACATAATTTCTGCAAAAGTTCATCTCGACACAGAGAGAGAGAGATGTGTCATTTTTATTTATTTGAGATTTACGTGGTCTTTGACATCTTTCTGCACTCGTTTGGGAACTACATGTAATTTTTCTGTCTTCCCAGGATTTATCTACCAATTTCCTTTCTTTCATTGTTAGTGTTATTCCCTGTTTCCATGTTAATTTAGGTCTTCCCCTCTTACTACGTCAAACTGGAGTCCATTCATGTATCTTCTTTGGCAGTCTGTTCTCATCCATCCTTTTCACGTGTCCAAACCATCTTAATTTTCCTATTTTAATTTCTTGTATCAATGAACTTTTACTGTCACTTTTCCTTTATATATATGCTTTTATTTTGATTATTATAAGTAATAGAGAAAACAAAAAAGCTGTTTGTAATTATTTGGGAATACAGAACTAAAGCATTATGGCTTACTTATTGTTTTTCTTAAATACTTTCTCTAGCGCTCACTCAAAATGTACTGAATTAAAAAATAACCTTAGAAAAGCCTGGGGGAAGGGCAGGGTCCACGCGTGCATGTGTATAAACAGTGTAACTCAAAAACGAAAAGCTGGGTCACATTTAAGTCCAGAATCCACTGTGCACCAATCTTTGTGACTAAGACGTGGCAACTTGTTGCCAAGACCTGTAAGCTTTTGTATTCCACACAACAATTTCATACCGAGATTTCACCGCAAATACATGTTTTAAGGCCCCCGGATGGAAACGCCTTAGAAAAAGGCCGGTGAGTGTGTGTGAATAGCATAACAAAAACGAAATGTCATATAAATACTAAACTTGCAATCTAAACAAAGTTTCTTCCAAAGGTATGGCACAATATTTTCAAGAAAATACCCCAGTCGAACTATTCTTTACTGGAAGCTTTTTCGAAGAAGGTATTTAGATGGCAAATAAAAGATATATCTTGAATTTTCTTGGAATAGCCTATAAAACCCTCTTGGTCGGAAAGCATATTGTATAACACTGTTTATGGGGTAAACGATAAGAAACAAAGACTTTTATGAATGAATGATGAATGAAATAAGCCCACTTAGTTCCTTAGAGCAATGGCTCCTCCCTGTTGCGCATGGGCGGCTCACTACAACCTCCAACTAGGGGAACTGTAGGGTTCTTTTATGAAGAGCCATGAAGAGTCCATGGGAGAATTTGTGTTTTATACTCACCTGCTATCCTAGTAAAACTATAAATTTGGGAGGTTGTGCTTCTTTATGTTACCCTCCTAGCGCATATCCTATTTGTCACTCAATATACTAATGTCCTAGAAATCTGGTAAAAAGTTATCCAAATATATACAGGATGTCAGGGGTATGAGTGCGCAGATTTTGGTGATAGTAGATTCAAAGTAGAGGAACAAAAAAGTGCAATTACAAATTCATCTATCGTGAAAGGCAATGCAGATGATTGAATGTATTATCTGCACGGTCTACCAACATAGGACTGAACATATGATATTTTAACACAAAGTTGTTAGACTTTTGAGAAAATAAACATTTTTTCCCATATAAAAATACCTTGGGAGTGGTGAATTTTGTGAATATTTATTTCCTGTTTGGCCAATAAAGTGATCGTTTTCTTTCTTCTATCCCCTTTAAAAACGAAATGACTTTTCGAAGATTTCTAGTTAATAAGGCTCCATAATCGTCCACGTATTACGTTAACCTCGACACCTCAAACATTACTTGTTTTTACACATTTAAACCTCTAGCGTGGACCGACCATAACGTTTCGTTCAGTTCTCAATTCATGGGTTTTTAAGAAGCATGAGGAGGAAAAGTGTGATAGCCATGTATTCCCACTCCGGGGGTTTGATAACACTATTGTCGAACGGTTTTTGGCTACTCTGTAAACCTGCCAATAATCCAATTCTGTAAGTGATTGTGAACGTTATTGGTTCCACAAAACCTTCTGAAGAAGGCTCTATAAAATTAAACCGTAGATGCGCTTACTTGCGGACGATCTTTGTTAAAAATAAATTTTCATTCGCAAATCTCACATCTGCACTTGGCTGATAATTTCAATAATACTTTGTACAGCTGAGGAGGAAACATGCTGTTTCTTTTCGAAATTGTTATCCGTCATAATGCCCTCAACACGTGGATGTGAAATTGTGAAGACACTTAGATGTGTTTCTATGTTGCAACAGTGAGAGAAAAGATCCCTCCGCAAATTTTACGCAAGAATGCACAAATGGAAAGAAGAACGTGACAAAACACAGTTATGCTTGACTGGATACGTACTAAAAGTAGGCACTTCCGCGTGCTTTTAGCTTCCCTTTTGCTTGTATGGGCACTGAATTTCGTTTGAACTATTGCACTGGCAAATAAATCACGTATAATAATGATGATAATATAATAATAATAATAATAATAATAATAATAATAATAATAATAATAATAATAATAATAATAATAATAATAATAATAATAATAATAATAATAATAATAATAATAATAATAATAATAATAATAATAATAATAATAATAATAATAATAATAATAATAATAATAATAATAATAATAATAATAATAATAATAATAATAATAATAATAATAATAATAATAATAATAATAATAATAATAAATCAGGCAATGAGTGTTCTAGCTTTTCTACCTAGAGGTCTCGGTTTCGATTCCCAGCTGCCCGGGAATTTGTTTTAATTACAATAATTTTTAATTAGGTATTTATAATAATCATAAAGGCCAGTGAGATTTTTTAGGCGGTTTCGTCTGTTACTCGCATTCAGGAGGTCGCGGGTTCGATCCCACCGGTGGGCCTACCTGGCTCATAGAATTTTGCGGGGATTTCCCCGGGTCGCCAGGCGAATGCTGGGTAGGTTCATTACGCCCCCGAATTTTCCCCCTGTTTCACTTCACTTCTCATTTCCTTTCACCCTTCATGTAGCTGGTCTCTTTCAGAGTTGTAAGTGTCGGTGAGGATCTATACGTTGCATGGCAAGGAAAAAGGATGCTCTCTGCTCATCTTCGTCCTTTGACAGGGCGGTCTCCGGTCTCCGAACCCCCCTTGGGATCCCTAAGACCGTGGATGGGCGAGACGCCGGGTGCACTAACCACTGTCGGGGTGTTTCAGTCTGGAAATGGTAGGAACCCTGCTCTCTTCTCTGTCGTGACTCTTTGGGTTGGCCGTCCTCTGCCACCTCTTGCCTCATCCTTCCCTCAGGGGGTCAAAAGGTCTTAAAGGTCGACGTACCGAATCCCCTCCGCAACATCTTAACCTATCATACATTGTTATAACTATACCAGGAGAGCAAAAAACCTCCGAACGGGCTGCGCGGTGTTTTGTTTGTTTGTATACTCGGCGCTCATTGCCGTCTGCCGCTATCGTAGTAGGTACGGCGCGGATGAAACCATACAAAATTTTTAAAACATCTTTTAAAGGCTTTACTGACCAACTTTGTGAAACGAGATGCTAAAACTGGTCACCGCCGTCCATATATACATTTTTGGCACCTTTTAGGAAACTATCCATCACCCGCCGTAGTTCACGTTGAGAGATGCTGGCAATTTCCTGGCGGATATTTTGTTTTAATTCTTCCAAGGTGTGTGCATTTGTCTCGTAGACTTTATGTTTTAAGTTACCCCAGATAGAGAAATCGCTTATTGGAGCTCTGAGAAACCTTTCTCAACTGGCACATCATACAGCAAGTTTTTCGTCATGAAGGATTACTGCATGAACAATATTAGGTTCTGAGTTAGGCCCAATTTTTTTCGAGTCACAGTTGACGCCCGTTCATACGTGAATACAATTTTGCCCCCCCCCCCTCCTTTTTTAGAGAATTAACAGACAGGGTGGGTGATTTTGCCTTTTTTCAACAAGGCACTACAACAGATCATACGGCCAATCTTTCGATGAAAACAATTGGAAGTGTGTTTCAGGACAGAATTATTAGTAGAGTTTTGTGGTCCTCCGACCTAATTCCCTGCGATTTCTATCTCTGAGGTAACTTAAAACATAAATTCTACAAGACAAAGGCACACACCCTGGAAGAATTAAAACCAATATCCACCTGGAAATTGCCAGCATTTCTCAACGTGAACTACGGCGAGTTATGGATAGTTTCCTAAAGAGGTGCCAAAAATGTATGGACAACAACGGTGGCCAGTTTCAGCATCTCCTTTCATTAAGTTGGTAGGCAAAGTCTTTAAAATTAGTTTTAAAAATGTTGTATGGTTTCATCCGCGCCTTTTCTATGATAGCGGCAGACGGTAACGAGCGCCGCGGAAGCGGGCAGACAAAACATCGCGCAGACCGTTCGGAAGTTTTTTGCGCTCTCGATATTATTATGTGTAAGTTTGTATTGGCTTCTGATCAACCTGCTAACGGCTAGTCCATTCCTTTAACATAAACCTTTCCACCTGCTTGAGGAACTGTGTAGTACGGTAAACTGAAGGATATGGGGTAAGTTAGGTCTATTTAATTTCCAGCTATACATAGCGCATTGTGTGCACGATTCTTACGTCAAACAAGACTAATTTGTTGTATAACTGCTGGAAGAGCAGCGACTCCTGCCGCACGTGTGAGTTATCTAAATGAATAGTTATCTTAGCCAAGTATTGTCAAGAAGATACTTAAAGTGCGGTTGTGCTCTATCCTTGTTAACTCATGACCAGCAGCAGATAAAGCAATGTTGAGAAATGCCACGTGAAGTTGACACAAATCTGTCCTCCAAGTATAGCTGAAAAAGCCAGCACAGCTGTAGGAATACTCAAGTAATCTATCTTTAAAACTTAGAATTTGGAACTCTGTGTACATTTTAAATATAAAATTTTATCATTAATATCACTTCCGGTTAAAATATAGTTGTTTTTTATTTATTTATATTTCTTTTTTACATTCACATACCTTTGTTAAACTTTCTCTATTGCTTACCTAGAAGGTTTATCATGAATAAATTGTTTCATTTTACTCTCCATTAAAAAAATCGCCTCTTTAATATTAATTTTATGTGGAATACCTTTTTTTAGCTGGTTTTTATTCAAAGGATATAATTTTAGAAGTAGTTTCAGTGGGCAGAGTTTCGTAGTTTCGTACTCCACTCAAAAATTCGATACTGATATTTCACTGGAAATTCACTATTTGAAACTCCCTAAAACTAAAAAGAACATTTTTATAAAAAAAATTAGTGTGCGTGTGTTTGTATCTCTGTCTGTTTGCCTCTCTGTTTGCCTGTGAACAGTATAGATAACTCAAAGGACCAACAGTTCGTCAAATGCTCACTTGGTATTTAAGTTTGTTATCTACCAAGGATGTGACACTAAAATTGTCGGAAAATTCTGCCTATACAATGAGAAAGGCATCGTTACTTTCTATTTTCTCAAAAAATGGTTAACAATTGTCATTACTAGGGTTAGGATTTTAGGTGCAAATTTCAGATGTAAAAAGGAAGGGGAATGTTGCTCAAATAAGGTAAAAAAGGGACAAAAAGGTGCTGCTTTATTCAATTAATTCAACAATTTCTTCTATTCTAATTTATTGAATTAGAAACAAGTACATCAAGTTATCACCTATCAGAAGAAGGAAAGCACATGAAGCTGTTATACTTCAAGACATTAAGCATCTCTACATTTTTAAAAGTAAGTTTGTTTCTATTAGAAGATAGAATGTCTTTGTAGATTCTAAAGCTTCTTTCGACATCCACAGAAAACCAGAGGGGCAAATCTTGTATTCACTCGGAATGGCAGTTCTACACATGTGGTGAAATCCTCAATGTCCGGATTCTTCTGAAGACTAAACTCAGGTTTGTCTTTGGCAAAGCCATCTAACTGCTCCCTCACGGAAGTAAAAATATCCCACTGTTTCTCCTTTTCCAAACCTTGTTCTTCTAATAGTTTAATAGCTGCAGTCAGGTACTTGTAAATATAGACACAATATAGTTGTGTCTGCAAATTATGTATTTTCTCCGGTAACAGAGGTTGCTGTGCCTTGGAAATTGCACCTGAATCGGCTGGATCCAAAGAAAGTACAAAGTCTTTAATTTTGCCAAAATTGTCACACAACATAGCAACACACTCGATCCAAATCCCCAGCGAGTAATGACCGGGAAATTTGGAAGGGCCAGACCAGTGGTTTCCTTGTAGACCACAACACGATTCGGAGCTTTCAGCAGAATCTTCTTCAGGGCAGAGATAAACTGATTTGCGATGTGGTATTCGTTCCTTATGGATTCACAAACCCTGTGAAGGGCATGAACCAAGCATGTCACATGCTTCAACTTAGGAAATAAAGGCCTCAATTGGTTAACAGCTGAAATCATGTATTGAGCCTGGTCCGTAACTAAAAGGAGAAGTTTTTCAAACTCGATACCAGCAGGCCAGAGTTTTTGACAAAAGTCCATAATTGATTGCGTTACTGTACTGGCATTGGCTTTCTGCAGCTCATACATTTTTAACATGGGCTTAACCTTCTCCCCTGCTAAGGGAAAAACTAAAATGTTTAAAATATATCGTTCCATTGAATCTATTGTTTCATACACAGTGATTCCCACATTGCAATCAAACACTTTCTCCTTGATTCTTTGTATGGTTCCTTGGTAAACAGGCTCCATGTAGTTTTTTCTTAAAAGTACTCTCATTCGGCATTGACATCTTTGTGTATTTTTCAAGAAATCCCTTGAAGGCTGGATGGTTCACCTTATTGAGAGGAATTCCTGCTTGTGTAAGAGCTGCACACTACTCAATGTTGAGTTCCTTAAAATTTTGGCTTTTTTAAGAACTCTGTTGAAACGCTTTTCATAATAGAGGCTGCCGCGATTTGTTTGTCTGAAGAGTCTTGTTCATTTGATGCTTAAAGTTGGAAATGTACTGTTTGATACGATCTCGCTGGTGTTTTTCATCTAACGAAATTCCTGAATCGCAAATAGCACATCGAATAACAGTTTCATGTGCGTCTATGAAATCTTGTTTGAATTCCTGATCCAGAACAATAAGTCGAACACTGGACACCTTTGGCATGGTAAAATCTAGTAATACACTCGTTTAGTACTGTAACAAAGGACTAACGCCAGTTCACTTGGTAACTCAATGTGACTGTTACACAACTCATTCACTTGCTGTCCACACTCTTATATAACACCGCGACAATTACCAGAATGTTCTCATCTGGTTCATCACACATCTTGAATTTTGTGGGAACAGCCTGTGAAGTTCTGTTTATTCTCAATGACTGCATTACTGGTAAAACGTAAAGGATAGACAGAATCTTACTATACAAAAAGATGTAGATATCGTCCAAGTATACAATTTATGTCAAATAAAATTTTGGTGACATTAACCGTTTGCAAGATATTATATTTATTAGTTTGAATTTTCAAATACTTTGCATTTTTGTCAACTATAAATCGCTACTCGTCTTTTTTCGTTTCTTCCTTTCATTCTTTCTTGTTAGTGTTCATGCAAACAGAACGGAATTCCAGAAGTCATTACAGACTACTTCTGTGGTTAACATGCTAAATTCTACAGTGCTTACTAACAAGGGAACTACCCCAGCTCGAACGGCTAAAACCGATTGAAATAGCGTTTTAAGTATAGTGCTGTCGTGTTCGAATAGCTATCAGCCATTCATCTGTGAAACTTCGTGTGCGGCCGCTAGCTCCCCCTGAAGATCAGCGTACTAGCCCCACTGCGCCGTAGCTGCACAGACCGTATGAGCGTGGCCGTTGCAGTGTTCGGTAGCAAAGGGCACATGAGTAGGCTGAAACCAATTAATCGTGTGAACGTTGTTCACCTGTTGCACGGAAAGGTACGTCGAACTTACACACCGGATAATGAGTATGTAATCGGAGTGGAGGATGAGGCATTTGCATGCATGTTATGAGACATCAGAATGCACAAATGCTATAGGGATTTAATAGAAATATGCGCTGACACAATGGATATGAATAGTGATTGTGAGTCTGACGGCGGAGAAGAAACAGCACATGGGTATGAGAGTTCTGAAAGTTCAGGAAGGTCCTCTCCAGCAAATGAAGGGAATGTAAGTCAAAGTGAATACACCCTTTCACCCCCAAAAAGTCACGAACCAGTGTCCTACAGCGTATTGATGACCAAACATTGAACAATATTTATTTATTTTAATTGCGGTTATCATTCTTGCAGAAAACCTATGAACCGTTATAACTGCATTTGTTCGAAGTCCAACTGCAAGATAATTTTAGATTATGAGACGCACAAAAGGCAAGACTCAGGCCACTTTAAGGGAAATAAAACATTAAAATTGGAGAATGGGAAATAATCTGTAAGAGCCTACGCTTGAACGTACTAATAGTGTACTACTAATCAACGTTCTCTGGCTTTGTCAAACTGTGTACCTTTCCGCGCAGCAGATTAACAACGTTCACAGGATTAATTGGCTTCAGCCTACTCATGTTTGACGCCAATAAGTGCAGTTTGTTGCTGAACACTGCAACGGTCACAGTAACACTGTCTGTACAGCTACAGCGCAGTGAGGCCAGTACTTTGATGTTCAGATGGCGCTAGCGGCCGCACTTTTGCACAAGAAGAGACCTTGCAACAAATGTAAAGAATATGTAAAGAATTACAAATGTTTTATTTAAATGAAAAGATTGAAGAAAATAAGAATAATTGGAAGGAACGCATGGAAAGAATGAACGAGGATAGGATACCTAAGACTGTGTGTAGTTTCAAACCTCAACGAGGAAGAGATGTTGGTCACCCGAGGAAGAGATGGGAATGATGGAATGAGGATGGAACAGGTTTTAAGTCTAATCCCTTGGTTGCAGAAGAAGAATTTCTTTCTCGTTTCACTTCACCTTTCATCTGCTTTGTTGTTTCAAGGTTCTAAGTGTTGGCGGGGATTGTGGCGTGCATGGCAAGGTCTACTCTGTGTAAATCGTCGTCCTCCGCATCGGGGGAGGTCTCCGAGTCCCGGGCTCCCCAGGGGACCTGTGAACTTGCAGAGAAGGAGGGGAATCGATGTACGAACCTCCTTCGGGGAGTTCAATCTGTAGTCGTTAGAGACCCTGCCCTCTGCTGTGATCTCTCCTCAGATTCGATCGGACTTCGTATCCTCTCACCTCACTCCTGAGGTGAATTTATTACCAACCGAAATGGGGGCGCCCCGTCAGCGGCCCAAGCACAAAGGATTTCGTTGGTCGAGTTGCTAAGTCCGCCCTTCAAACCCTGTCTAACTTGTCTATCCCACTATTTATTTAATGTTTCTCACATTTTAAGCAATTTACTTTAATGTGTTAAGTAGCCTCCCTTTGCTTCTTAGGAGTTCATCACAAAGGGTTAAAGATACATACACGGCTGGCATAGCATATCGACTCCTTGTATAGCTGTCTTTTGTACGAGTGTGTTGTAAAATGCCTATTTGGGTGATATTAGTTTAAACCATTTCTTACGAATATGTGCAATGAATAAAAATAAATAGAAAAATAGGCGTTTGTATGAGTAACTTGAATTAATGTGTAGAACAGCTTGATTTGTTACCACTTGAATAGATGCCTATGCCTTTATTTAGCAGACTTATTTCTTTCCAATGCATTCTTGTCTAAAACATGGCTCGTTACCTCTCAGTGTGCATTGGTCTAAATGTTGCAGCTTCTTCGTCAGATCCAGAACATCACGGGCTAAGTCAAACAACCATGTTGCAGCTTGTTCACATTCGCAAATGAGAAAACCATTTCGTTGTTATCTGAAACCCAAAAGCAGATGTAATCCGGTGCAGCGAAGCGATGTGATGGAAATTTACAATCGGCTTACCTTAGCAGTGAGCAGTGGCGAATCTGGAGGCTGCGTGTATTGTAGGTATAATCTTACAAGCGGCTGTTACACAATGCATTAAGGGCCAACTATTTCTCATCGTACACTACTTTGCTTTTAGATACCTAGGCGATAGTAATTACAGTGGCAAATGACAAAGTCCAGTTATTTTTTATGTCACTTGATTTCCCTTCCAAAACCGAATCACAAAAACACAGTCCTCTAATTTATCGTTCATATAATTTACAACTCGTTGTGACCTTGCAACTCCTAGCCGTTCTGTATTACCTTGTCACAAGTACTGCTCACAGTTCCACTACTCTCTCTCTCTAACAAATAGCTAGCTCCGACGACACACTCAAAGTCTCTCAACACTGATTGTATGTGACACAATTAAAAACTAACTACCCCTTTGTCCGTGCTCTCTCGCGTTTTAAGCCCAGGCGAAGCGCCGGCGAATTCTCTGAAAAATACCTTTTCCTTGAAACTTCTCGTAAACAAACACTTGAATAGCTTTTCGAACTATCTGGAAACCTTAGTTCTGACACACTCATTGTTATCTTGTTTATTTGTGGGATGAGGTAGCTAACATCGATTTTTCTCTTTGAAGCACGCGGCCGCCCAGTGGCATGAGGTCTTTCTGACGGGCGGCCGGCATAGCATTACTTTCTCTTATCAAGTACCCAGTAGGTATAGAAAATGTTGCGTTCCATACAAAAATGGATACCTATATTTCACATAAATATAGGTTTAAGGCTCCCTGAATAAACAAATTAGAAAAAGGTCTTGTGTATGTATGTCTATTTGAACAGCATAACTCAAAAACAAAATGTCACATAAATATAGGGTCTTTAAAATATATGGTAACCCGTTCTCCGGGCTCTCTCCATTGCGCAAGAGAGCCGAGAGTCTCCGGGTAAATCTTGTTGTCAGAGGCGCACTAAAATCCTTACCTTATAGTAGATACTGGAAATGTTGGCCTGCTCTGAAACAGGCAGTATATCTCGTAAAAATATTGTGCTCACTCGCCTAAGCTCAACAGCAGAAATCCATGTTCCAACCCTCGTACACTACAGGAACTTACTGATAACATCATGTAAGAAATCACAAGAATTCCTAATGCTGAGATGGGGTGTTGAGAGTATAGAGAAATACAGCCCCTCACTGCTGTTCACAGTAGCGGCTTGACTGTGGAGACGAATGTCGAAAGATGCGTCCAATGCGGCGTAAAAAGTAATAAAGTAATAGTTTTATTTTAACAGCAGCGTTGTGTTACAAATAATGACAGAAAAGTTTAAAACGTCAATATCAGCTTCTGCTATTTATTATTATTATTATTATTATTATTATTATTATTATTATTATTATTATTATTATTATTATTATTATTATTATTATTATTATTATTATTATTATTATTATTATTATTATTATTATTATTATTATTATTATTATTATTATTATTATTATTATTATTATTATTATTATTATTATTATTATTATTATTATTATTATTATTATTATTATTATTATTATTATTATTATTATTATTATTATTATTATTATTACTATTACTGTTATTGTTATTGTTATTGTTATTATTATTATTATTACTATTACTATTATTATTGTTGTTATTGTTATGATTATGATTATGATCATGCTTATGCTTATGATTATGATTATGACTATTATTATTATTATTATTATTATTATTATTATTATTATTATTATTATTATTATTATTATTATTATTATTATTATTATTATTATTATTATTATTATTATTATTATTATTATTATTATTATTATGTGGAGGAGCAGCAGGTTTGTTACAATAAATGAAGCAAAATATCACTTTAGATATCATTGAAACAAAAATCATGTTTGTTGCAATGTATTATCTATTGCTCGTAAAGCTTAATAATCTCACTTTCGGCATTTTAACAAAGTAATTTAATATTCTATAAAAGAAAGAACAATTCACAAATAACAATAGCAATTAGAGACTCACACTTCACTTCGCTTAATTGAAGTGAAGTGTGAGTCTCTAATTATTTTGTGATATTTGTGGATCAATTTGCTTCACTGTTAATAGCTTCAGGTGTGTACATTTAAACAATTATTTATCTATTCTATTTTATATACAACCGTGCAGGGTGGTTCAGATGGTTGTCTGATGCTCGCAATCGGAAGATCCCGCATTCCATCTTCGTTGTACCGGAAATCCTGATCTAGGATTTTATTGTGATTTTCCCGGGTCGGTAGGCAATTGCTTCATTTCTTTTCATCTTTAAAAAGTAGAGTCGGGCACGATAGTCGGTATCGTATGGCGCATGCGGTGCTTTTAATCAGAGAACTGTTTCTCTCCTTACTTTCTGCCCGTACCTTTCCGTCGTTTACCCGAATAAAGGGGCATTGGGAGGGTGTCCAGGAATGCTAATGCCTGGAAACGATTGAGACCCCGCTGCGCTGCTCTGCCGCTGTCAGGTCTGGTCGCTCTTCATCTTCTCTCGCCTCAACCCTTCTCCCCGGATGTTTAACAGGCACAATAGCTCTGGCCTTGATCGCGGTTCCGAAATTCTGCTCCTCTTCCTATTCTTGCCTCCTTCTCTCCATCCTATGATATGTATAAGTTTTTGTCTCTAACCATTTCCTACAGAGATATTATAGTTTTGTAGAAAACAAGCTGGTAACACTGCAGATTGTGTGGGTGTCACTTTCACTAGGCCAGTACATAAATACCGCAGCGTGGTGTCTCGTGAACGTAAAGAAATACCATGCCGTGTCCTTCCATGTTTACTGTGCCAGTGTAGGTCAATCACAATCGTTATCTCCACAGCATTATACCACCCTGCAAGCGACCGACCTGTTTACATTCAGAAGCCGGTTTAGTTCCCTAACCAATCTCAATGTAACGTTGCCGAGTTGCTTCACGGCTGAAAAAGCTGCTCGCAATATTCCTTTAATTCTTTTAAGTGATTAATTATTTCGAAATCCTGTATGATGTCCTATAGTTACCACCGAGCTATGTCAGAAATAACTTACTCTACGCATCTTACAAGAAACAATTATCTTCGTATATTCTTGTGGAATTACGCATCCAGTTTGGAACACAATTTATTTTTTCGAAACGGGTTGATCAAAGAACAAAATACCATTATACTCTTTTGTTTGTAATGTTTCCATGAAGCATATATTAGAAGGAATGTAATAAGTTCCCTTCCACCCAGTATATACATTTACACACACGCAAGCGCACGCGTACACACACACGCACACACAGACACACGCACACATACACAAATAAAGGAAAACTAAATAAACGGAATCTTTACACGTAGGTATAATATTTATCATGAATACTTTCAAATTGTTTTACACATGTCTTATATAAGTATATGATCCAAACGGAATCACGTTTTCATATTCACACCTATCTAAAAACATCTGTTTTATAATCATCTATTTGAACAAGATTGAATGTCCAATGTTTCGATTAGGCCTTTCTTAAGCTTAAAATAGAAACCAACTTGTATTGAATACGATCCAGATAGCCACTAAGCAGAACGCCACTGTTGTTCCGAATTCTTTTCTGTACATCTATGTGGCTTACTCAAAACTTTCACTGCAAATATATCTGAAAAAAAAACAATAGATTCATGAAAAGTAGCCTTAACGGTTAAGAGACAGAGGAGGGAATCATTAAAATCAATAATAATGGGTTTCAGCATAAACTTAGATATTTAAATGGACACCTTCTCTTATTTATGATGCAATTGATAACAGAAAATGATATTAAGAATGATGTTTATTGCGATAGATCAATTATATCCCGAGCAATTATAACTTGGAGTTCACGCTTGAGATGCGACGAAACGTGCAAGAGTTGCCCATCCCGAGGTTCAAGAGCGAACTTAATGTTTCAGTTAATCGCGATATGATGACGTACTATGGTGAGACAAAAGCTGTTTCAAATGTTGTTTTCACTATTATCAAGTGGGTGGAAATATGTAATGTGCGGTTTCCAGCCAAAAAAAAAAAAATAAAAATAAAATAAAATAAATAAATAAAAAAAATAAAAAAATAAAAAAATAAAAAAAAATAAATAAAATAAATAAAAATAAAACAAATAAAATACCTTTTTCGTGTTTTGTATACTAGAAGTGAGGAATGCGTAGAAGTTTCTATAACGAAATTGAATATCACAAGTAAATATAAACAATGTCTGTCGCACCCTTCCGTATGTCTAGTTTAGGATTTTGACATTACAATTGAAGGTAGAATACATCCATAATATATCATCAATTACAACCCTTTTCAATTGTGTACTGGACAACGGAACAATAAGACATCGGCGGTACTCGTATGTTTGGAAACGACTCTCTACGCAGAGGATTGGCCTCTTTGTACGTACTTAAGCTAAATGTCGCTAGTGTACTGTGCACAGTAATTGGTATTAACGGCTTAAATGAGAAATTTAATTAAACTGTCCATCATATCTAGGCATTTGAAACGATTTTCACAAATGAAGAAATTTACTTCTTTATGGACAATGTCATCAAAATAGCGCACAAGCAGCTTAGCTCTATACCGAAAATTACCCTGATAGACCCTAACCCGTTCTATCTTCACTGATATTGTTTGGCTCCATGAAAGATTGTCCGAAGTAGCAGAAGTTGTTGTGGCAGCCGTTGCGATAAACCCTCATGCCAGTTCTTGCGAAATGGAAAGGCGAGTTAGGATCCCTTGAATAAGTGTCCTGAACGTTCCTGCAGGTACATTTACCACCCATAACCTGTTACTACATCAAGGACATCATTACAACACTGCCAATCGGTTCTGCAGCAAGGTAGTGTAGGTACTGTGTACCGATGAAGCCACGCTTATAAATCATGGGCATGTAAACTTACACAGTACTCGTATCTATTACTGGTCTACGGAAAATTCGCATTAGTTTCGCCAGGTAGAACATCGTCAGTAGAGCTTCTGCGGGACAACACATCATTGGCCGCTACTCATTGATTGTACACTTAACAGCGAAAGTACAGGCGGTTCTTGAGAAGTACCCTACTTGTACTGATAGAACACCTATCGCTGAATTTACGTCAAATGAAGTGGTATCAGAATGATGGTGCCCTTCTCATAAAGCATTAGTGATGAGAAATACAGTCGAGCGATTGTTCGAGGCCTGTTCAAAGATTTCCAGTACGATCGCCCGACCTCACCCCGTTAGAACATTTTCTCTGGGGACATTTGAAACTTGAAGTACGTATATCAGCAGGTTCCAACACATTACACAGCAGACATACCGTTTTGTCTCTGCATGTGCTGCAATATCACAAGAAATACTGACAGAAGTCGATCAGGAATGCATCTCTTCGATTGTGAATTGTAAGGTGCTGTAGGAAATCTGATTGCACACCGGAGATACAATACAGTTCTGTTTGTTTGTGAAGAGAAGTAATAAGTTTGTTTTGACATACATAGGTTTATGTCCTCACTTTACCATATCGTGGACAAAGCGGAGCAGGTGCGGCTTTCCTCGGAGTTCTCCGATTTCCCCCGCCATCTCATTCCACCGGTGCTCTATCTTCATTCCATGCATCATTAGTGTCACCGTCTATGGTACGGCAAGTAGCAAAAGTGGGCCTTAAACACTGCCCCTTCCCCCCCAAAAAATCACCATGAGCACCATTTCGATTTTAATGTAAAAATATTCAATAACGTGTACTGAAACTGTACAGAATACTAATCACACCGCCATTAATTGTAAAGTGAATTTCGGACTTGAACCTCAGGAGGCGCAATTGATGTGCATTTCATAGTGTCTCAAGCGTCACTTTCAAGTTACAATTTCTAGGGATGTGATTGACC
This sequence comes from Tenodera sinensis, assembly GCA_030765045.1. Lineage (NCBI taxonomy): Eukaryota > Metazoa > Arthropoda > Insecta > Mantodea > Mantidae > Tenodera > Tenodera sinensis. The sequence goes on from CM060966.1 coordinate 149,704,408, forward strand.
TATCGCGATGCAGCAAATCTATTATTAAGGTGATTTTCCATGGTATCAATTACATTATAAATAATACACATGTCCATTTAAAAAAAAAGTTTATGCTGAAATTCATATTTGCTTAAGTTTTTGTACGGCCTATGTCATTTACTTTAATTAGCCGTTCCTCTGTCTTCATACTCGAGAAGATTGTCTTCCAATATGTATTGTTGTTTCAGAGATGTTTGCAGTGAAAGTTTTAAGTGGGCCATCCAGTAGATCGTTTCAAGGACTGGCCCAAATAAGGAGACTTCTTCCCAGTACAGCATGAAGTAACGGATTGGTGGCTCCTTCATTTATCCGTTGATGAAACTTACTAGTTATGCTATACTTCGTTCAGTTGGAATTTCTCATGACAGTAGGAGTCTTCAACGTCTCACCGTGTAAAATCGCTTAATGTCCTGAACGAATGTAAGCTTGCTTTCGGCCAGATATCACTTGTCGTCCTATGTCAGTGCCATGAATGCCCCACCTATATTGGTAGGTACGTAGGAGTAGCAGTAAAATCAACTGAACAAGGGAGACGTTTATTCCACTTTAAATTGTAGCTGTCAATTACATTATTTCAAGTCCTCAAAACCTCCCAAAGGACAGGACTTTATACACGCTAACATGAAAGCTACCTTGGATAAGGTGCCTGATTTGGATTCTGTCCGCTTATATTTGCATTTGCGATAATTCTGAGATTTTATTTAACAGAATATTAACACGATTTGTGTTACCAATGGCAAAAGTCCATATACACAACCATGATTTTAAGACAGTTAATTACGATTTATTGAAGCGTATACATTGTGATGGTTTCGAAATGGCAATATTTACGTTGACAACACATTTTCTAACCTTATTTTTATGAAATAATTGACGTAAATGGCATTGAGAGGCAACAAAATAGGTGACTAATTTTTGACCTACAATCCTATTTGAAAAAATCTAGACCAAATGAAGGAGGTTACTAAGAGAAAAAGAATATTATGAGCCTTGCATACCTTATTTAAGAGGCAAATACAAAATTTCAAATTGGGAAGTGATAGGTCTACCTTTTGGTGCTCGTGGAGTGATTACTAAATTTACTGTTAATTTGTTCCGACGTTTTGAATTACAATTAAGTAATTAAGTTTACAAGTTATCCCTGATTCGTTGTTCATTTTACACAACCATCTGTATACTACACTAATTAAATAAATAATTCTAAAATGGTTAGCTGCCCTATTTCCAAATTTTATAATAATTTTGTACAATATTACACTTTATCTATCAGATATTTTCACATTATACGACTTTTTATCCTTTATCATTCATATTTAAAATTGTCTTTTTCTACAGATCTGGTAGCAGGCTGTGTCTTTATGTCAACCCTAAAATAGGACAGCTATCCTACTACTGGATTCTCTCTCATATTCCCCTTGCACCTACAAGAATACCAGCAACAATTTCTGCAAATGTTTATCTCGACCGACATGTCGAAGATAGAGGAATAAGTGTTTGTAGGAATAGTTAGTACAAGATTAGAGAAAGTCATGTGATCGTAACACATCAGATTTTTTTTTTTTTTTTTTTTTTTTTTTTTTTTTTTTTCATTTGGGACATTTCAAAACATATATTTTCGGTGAAATCCTGTTTGGTAGAATGTCATAATCCTACTATTTATATACGTATAAGCAAGTGCTAGAGATATTGTCTAATATTCATAGTATCTCATAACAACAATGTCTTAACAGGTCATAGCCGATCAATCCGATTGCCGGGTTCACGTCCACAAGTGCACGGCAGAGATAGCGATAATTTCATTTAGCTGATGCCCTTATGGAAATAAAAGCCATGATCAATTTTACTTTTTACATAAGATACATAATTAATCTATACGAGTATGGAGTATTACTTAACTCATTACAGCTAAACGGACGAACGCAAAATTACAAAACATGCCAGTTTAGAATTTATTCAACCTGAAATTACGGGATTGCAAACCAAGAATTGTAGAAGTCACTAGGCTGAACAAGCACGGTAGCATTGCAATAACAATTTCATATTTGCTAGGTGATACGCCACTGTTTGCGTGGTTATATTGCTCGCTGCTGTCAGCTTCTGATTTACGAGCAGACTTGCGCGACATTCCCCCGGCTGCACGCTCACCTCTAGTGACGTGGAGAAGTAAATAAAACTTACATAATGCATTATGCACCTTTCCAAAGACTTCGCTTAAGTGCTTTCGTGAATTAAGTGTTGTTGAACCGCGAATAAAACGGATTGCCAGATTGACCAGTGGCGGTTTTTACTCGAGCGATGTGTTTATTTGTTTCAATACCGCTAAAGCTATATTATACTGTTCATTACGTCCATCATAATAAAGGAAACCTCCTACAGCAGCTAACTTCCTAATGGTAAATTCCAAAATGGCATTTCGGGCAACCGTGTTTCGCATGAGTATCAAAGGATTAAATCTGTTTGGCCAGAAGAGTTTTTGTAGACGTAGTCTTCTATTTGAAAACTGGGAAACAGGGATGCTTCCAAACTCTGGCATCCTATACAGACTTGCAACTGTGTAATCATTATAGTGCAACGTACTCTCTAGAATGGAAACTGGTTCCAATAATCTGACATGTTGCGTTCACATAACTATCGTTTACTTTAATACATCTTCTGCAAACCGTTCTTGCAAACATTATTTTTCTACCTACATCGCGTGTATCAATATAAAGCTTTGCAAAGCTAGGTACAAAGTGGGTGCAAGAAGCTGAAGCGAAAAACAAATGTTTAAAAAGCGGTTTGTTGTGTGAGGGGTTTGCATCACATCGCGAGAAACAAATAAATAATAACCCAGAACTTTAAAAAGTTCCTCTTCGAAATTTTCAGACAAAGAGTAACGAATATGTCGGAAATGGTGTATGCTACCAAAAGTTCAGTGATATATAAACTGTGTTTTGAAGAGATCTGCAATTTTTGTACTGTAAAATTTTGCCTGTATCTTATAATTTACAAGTTATATAAAGTTGCACAAAACTCACTCAGAGTAAAGATTTCAGAGTTTATTGCCAGAAAAATCAAGATACATCTTTATTAGTCAGGCAAAGAAAATAACTATGTGTATTTTTATCAAAATCGTTTAAGCCATTTTGGAGAAACGAAAAATGTGCCGCGTAAAGGGCAGTTTAGGTTGAGGGATTTTCTTGAAACTCTTAGTGTCGCATTTGGTACTTAACTGACTTTTCTTTTCTGAGCCTGTTCACACTTAGGACAAACATATACAAACGCGTACGACGATGTTTCATATGTGTGTATGCGTGTGTATGGGTGTATGGGTGACTGGGCGGAGGGGTGTATGGAACGATGGCGTTTGTGCAATGTTGGACTGTTATTTTGGAACTGTATAAGTGCACCTTGGTCTACTTCAATCTTTTCTCCTACCGCTAACAAGAATTAGAGGACTTTCGTGAAAATCTTCACCTTGTGTCCTTGGTAGATGCTTAGTTAAATACGAAGATTGATATTTATGATGCTCACGTACACACAAGACACACGCTACCTGGACTTTTTCTCAAAATCCTCTTCGTGTGTTCCTTTTTATATGACGTCGGAGCATATATTTCCGCCGATATCTCAATCTTGAATAGTTGGATGGAATGCACTTTCTTTGCCTACCACACACACACACGCGCGCGCACGCACACACACACACACACACACACACACGCACGCACGCACGCGCGCACACACACACACACACACACACACACACACACACACACGATAGTGAAGGTGATACAATTCTCAATGGCATGGTATGGGTGTGCGAAGGAGGATTTCGCACTTCGACCAACGTTGATGCTTTGTGCTCATGCAGCCTCCCAGAGAGGAGGAGGTACGAAAGGTGACCGACCCTGTGGTCGACAGTCGGGACTACCCCAAACTAAGGAGTGGTACTGACACCGCGGTACAGGTCAAAGCATTCCCCTGGCGACAAGGAAAACCCACTACAGAAAAAACCCTAATCAGAGAGCCGGCCCCGGGAATCGAACCCGGACTTCTCGAATGCAAACCTCACTCTTTACCATGGAGCCATCTTGCTCGGTATTCTCAACTGTAGTAATTTTGGCTATCCTCTGTGAGCGCTCTTGGCTGATTAGGATTACATATTTCGGTTTCGCTTTACTTTCACTAACGAAACATGTATCAGTGAAAATTGAGAGTAAAGACATGGTGTTGCGAATGGAACCCCCTCTGACGTCGCTGCAGAGAAGGGTGAGAGATTCCACGGTATCTGACAAGGAAGCTTCTCATAACACGAGCGTATGAAGATTAATGGCTTTACCAGCATTGACCTCCATCATGGGCTGGCTCAATTCAATTTGTCCTCAGGCAGGCTCGTGATGAAGCGGTCAGCAACAGTCAAGATGTACAAATGCTACTTTCCTGTGAAGTTATAAAGTACTTGGCTGCACAATTACCTCATGAATTACTAAACAACTTACTGCAAATGGTTTTTAAGCTTGTTCGATGACGTGACACTAAGTAATTTGACTTTAAAATATTACGATAGTTGTATTGAGGGCCTTTTGGAGCCTAGAGTAGTAGCGAGCTAGAATCGGGGGACAATCCCATTTATTTACCACTTTCCTTTGGTAAACAGAGGGAGTATCAAGATTCTAGTGCAAACACACGTTTAGAGGTCCCTTGAATCCAAAACGAGTGTTTAGAAGAAAAAAAGTTCGCGTGTGTGTGTGTGTGTGTGTGTGTGTGTGTGTGTGTGTGTGTGTGTGTGTTATACAGAAAAGAGAGAGATAACAATGGCTCAAAAACGTAAAGTAGGATGGATACGAAACTTCTAATTTAATCTTTCAAGGTTGAAATACAACGATTTGCATAAAATCCACCACTTCATATTCCATTATTTTTAATATTCTCAAAAATGGCTCTAACAATTTTAGTTTGGATAGCATTGTATGACATTGACGTAACTAATAGAATGTTCGTCTTCAGTTCAGAATAATCTGTGAAGCCCCGTTCATTCTTGTTTAAGTTCAAATAATTTTATACACCTAGGAAGCGCTAAGATGCAGAATAACTTTACTGCAGAAATATGTTGGAACTTCTGTCTATAAGGATGCTACAAAGCTATGAAGTCAACTGATATCAACTCTCGTTGGTATTTCAAATCATATCTTTTGAAATGCTATGTCCGTTCGTTTGTTCAACCTATGCAAAGTGTATATAACATCTAGTCCAGCATATACCGACTGCTGTTTAACCATTTGAGTGTTGTCTTATATGCTTCTCTCCAGCTACAATAAGACATGTATTGAAAACATTTCGGTCAACATTCTTCGTGATTAATATGAAGTAAATATAAAGCAAACCCTTGTATGAAAACTTCCTAGAATGTTAGTCGGTAGAGAAACTAATGTAATTGTAACACGTCAGTTATTTGTCTTTCTTCTTTCTCTTCACTCGAGGGAAAAGAAATTCATAGCTTAGTCATTCTTGAGTGCTTAAGTGTTAAAGTATCACACACACACACGCGCGCTTTTATTTTTGCTTTGGTGAAGTCCATTAAATGCACTTGCATTAATTAATTTGAGTTATAGCGTTTTTACATATATTGAGCTCCTTAATATTGTTATAAAAATTCTGAAACGTAACCAAGATAAAAATAAGTCAGTTTTTAGTTCGGAGTTCCGTTGCTTGTCCTCCAGCACAGGGTGTGCCTGCGTGACCTGATATCACTACCCCTCCTGCTATTTACTCTCATGCACGTAATTACATACTTGTCGTCTGACGTCACTCCTCGTGTTAATGAAATGCTTCATCGTGGCTTCATCTCCGTCTGCTTTATCGTCCGATCCCTGGCAATGGTGATTTACGCTTCATACAGTTCCATTTGCATGACCAGCTGTTAAAATACTGTTTCCGTAAATATTATTTATTATGCAAGAGAATAAAGTGAGTTTTTACACCTTCTCGAGTGCAAAGAGTCGTGAAGCAAACGTACTAAGCTTCGAGTGCATGATATCGGCTTGTGAAAGTCTGTAGTTTCCATTGATGTACTAAAACTCATGACCAACATCAGTTTCAGCCCAGGAAATTTTGTGAGTAGTTAATTCCGCCACCAAATGTTTTCTTTTACTCTTGTTTAAGTGGGCCATTACGCAGACTCAGTTAAGCTATCCTCGTAATAAGCGATCAAACTGAAACAAATGTCTTACCATTGCTCGAGCCAGGTTTGGGTTGAAGATGACTCGTAAGATATTCCCATGGAAATTATTTCATGGAGTAATTGTGAACTGCTTACAATATACTTACCTGCATAACATGTATCAGCAACTTCACACATGTGTTTTAGCAACAAGCATTTATTTTTACCTACCTTAGACACCAGCTGGTAACTCCGGGTTTTGACAAGTGCTGCTATCGAATTATCATCATAACAGCAACATCAGCTCAAATTCAGTTTCATGAGCATCATTCATTTTTCGAATATTTATAATGCATAGTTATTAAAATTGAGGTATTTTTATGGACGTCTTTATTCGTTATGGTTCTCCCATTCTGTATTTGGCGTGAAAGACCGTTTAATTTTGCTTGTAGGCCTGTTTAATAGGCTTGAGACACTTTTACATGGCTTATATGAACAGCGCAGACCTAACACCTTTAGTTCTCTTCCGAAGAAACCCATGTTAATGATTTTACGCCTGAAAAATCCATCGTTCTCCGCCGGTTTGAACTAGCTAGATTCTTTTCTGGCAGTTATCTATATTGAAACTCATCACTTTCTTCTTAATGGTGTCCACATGGCACGAGCGCCCTCAAAGGTTAACGCCTGGCAGTCCAACTTCACCCGAAGGTGAAGGCGCCCGTACCAGTGGACACCAGTAAAAAGAAAGTGATGAGTTTCAACATAGGTGACTGCCAGAAAAGAATAATTTATGGATCATCCCCTAAACAAAAGAGCATAATTATTTTTTTAAAAAAATAGTAGCATTTATTTCGGCAGGCGATCCTCCCGGTTCAAGGATGGTAGCCTTGGACCGGAAAGCTTCTCTCAAACCTGTCGGTAATAGAATGTTACTTGACGCGTTAGGGATAGAAAGTAAAAGAGGAGTTAAGGAGAACATTAAAACTGTTGGATCATTGAGGGTCGCTCTGTTTAGTATCGAGATCTTGGAGTATGAAAGAGCGTGTGCGTTTGCCACCTCTGGCGAAGGTGTAACTTGGCGGCTTGTCAACTACTTACCTTAATTTTGTTGTTAAAGGTAAAATTCTTTGTTGTTAAAATTGTGAATTTAAAGAAATTTATTTATTTATTTTGGATATATTCCATGTCTGTAATGCTACACTTTTAGTAATGCATATTTACTGATGCCGTTATGGGCTGCGCTCCCAGCTGTCATGGCCACACGTGCGGAAAATCTAGAGAATTTCTTTCATTAGTGTGTGGCCGTGACAATATGAACTTCGCCATCTGGTGACAAGATTAGTCGCTCGTGTTTTGCACCATCGTGTAAGCAACATACAGAAGTTCCACACTCCGACAGTGTCAGTGCAAACTGTGCAGAAAAGAATGTGACCGATGCCATACCTATGCTAGTATGTAAACAGAGGAACATCTCTAAAAACTTGAAAAAACTATCTCAAACTCTCAAATGTATATTTGTGAGCTTTACCACCTACTATTATACACTTATAGTAAGAACATATTACAATTCTGTAAGGGTAATTTATTATATAGATAATGCAGGACTGTTCAATTCGGAAATGATATAGCAATGAAAATTTCAAAATGGCTATTGCTACATTAGGTAACAAAAATGCAAATTTGATTGATCTTTAGATTTTTGTTTCATAATTTTTTTTTTTTTTTTTTTTTTTTTGGTCTTTATCTAATGACATTTATTCAGAAAACTCAACGATTGACAAAATTTAAATTCTACGTGTGTGTGTGTGTGTGTGTGTGTGTGTGTGTGTGCGCGCGCGCGCGTGCGTGTGTGTAGTCCTGCAGATATCCTAAATATATGACATTTTGAGAAAATCAAATTCTCTATGTGTAAATGGAGGTATGGGATGAGAGAATTTTCTTGAAACTTCTCGTGACAAATCTTTGGAAGATGCCTACCGAACTTCATATTTAAAAGCATTCGACATATTCGATATATTTCGGTAGCATCCGAAAATGTTTACTTTCTCTACCACTTACCAATAGTAGGTAGAAGGATATGGAGCACACAGACGTAGGGGCCTCCAACAACTGGGGCACAGCATCACAAGTAGGACAAAGTGGCCCTTTTTGCTTCAACGTGACTCCTGGGAAGGAAGAATGAGAGGAGGGACCCGAAGACAGACAGACGATGTGCGCTAGCAAGGGTGGGTTCCCTAACAATTCCAGATAGAGCGCACCCTGGTGCCGGCTAGCCACACCTTAGCCTCTTGTCCCCTGGGGGTGCCGTTGATCCGAGACATGCTGCTAGAAAGGAGAACCCAGCAGATCAACCAAACATCGGGAGAAGAGCTTTCCGAGTATAGTCCCGCTGCAACATACCAATCACCGTCGCCTGCTTCTTTAACCTTAATGATCGGAACAGAAAATGGCGGACTGGATATTCGTGGCAGAATATCGCGGAGAAGTCACGAGGGAGGGGAAAAAAAATGATCACAATGAATGCGAGTCTCACTTGTTACTGCGGACCCATCTCGATGACTGCCCAAAGTGATAACAAGATGAATTATTGGATTCCACACAAAAATTGAATATCGAGATGTGCCAGGGAATACACGTTTCGAGGCTGCCTGAATCCAAAAGAAAGCCCTTCTGGAAAGCTATACATGTGTGCGTGAACAACTTAACTCAGGAATGAAATATTCAGTTTCTCCAAAGATGCGATATGAGGATTTTAAAGAAAATCCCCTAACCCAAACTACTTTCTACACATGGAACATCATTTTCTTTTTTTTCCTCGTCAATTGCTCTTACAATTCTGATAAAGACGTTATATATGGGTATTTAAGATATTTGCATAACAAATAAACAGTAACTATACCAGGATTTTGTATTCATAATTTAGATTTCGTTTGTAGGACACATCTTCATAAGAGATGCTTAACTTACCACTAATCCAAAACTGTAGGTAGGTACATGCCAAGTTCTTTGAATCTTTGACTGTATGTGTTAATAATGTTTATTTGTTACATCTATTTTCATATTTTCCATATTAGAATATCCATTCATAGACCAGATAAAACAGATAAACAGATAAAAGCTCTTCATTCTGAATTAACTTTGAATAACTTATATAACTTGAAAACCATAACGGATAGACAAAAACATAACATACTCGTTATTATGATAACGGAATTATTGGTTAAGAAGATTAATAACATTATAAAGAAACAACAGAGTGATATATAAATAATTACAGTAAATAATCTTCACATGTTAAAATTAATACATAATGTAAGAAGCATGAGTTAAAATATCCGAGAAATGGAGGCATTAGTGAGTTCCGTATTAAGGAAAAACAATTAGTTAAGCCAGTGTAACTAAGGTAAATGGTTGCAAGTCAATCAACAAGAAATCCTCTAGCTCAAGACGTTCTTAATACTCAGTTACGCTCAGAAGTAAGAGTTGCAAATACACACAAAGGCCAGTTCTGAAAGTTAGAAAGGGAAATGACTCTTAAAATTTAGAAAGCTACCGAGTGAAAAGTTGTGTTTCATAGGCGAATAAAGAGTTTAAAATTGGACAACGTAATGTAGGAATCTTGGTGGGAAGTTCTAATGTATGTAGGCAGGACTTAAGTTGATAAAGGAGTGTGTGTTTCAAAATTCGTGTCTTTTCCTCTGTGTTTTACAATCCTACGGAAGTCCTTTCTTTACTGTGGCCCTTTCATACATAGAGACGTTAAATAATCATACGCGATTTATTACTTGGTCATTCTTTTGTTTTGTACCATTTATCAGTAGGTCATTCTTTTGTTTAGTTAGTGATGCCAATTGTATTACCTTAAATCGCTGAAAAGCAAATTATTACACATTAAAATCGATTAATAATCAAAACTCAAATTGAATGGCAATTCAAAACGGTTTGGTGATGCACCAAGTGATAAAATTGAAACAATAATGCAGAATTCTAAACATGTAATAGCTATCTACACTAAAAAATAGAATTAGCGTGTGGCATCAATTCAGTGGTTTCTGAAATGAACGGGGATATGAACTCTGGCCGGATACTTCCATTCAAGATGTTGTTTCTATTCCAAAAGATTGGGCGAAATGAGCATGAGAAGAAGTAATGAACAAGTATATAAAGGGTACACCTTGAAAAAGTGTACATAAAACGTTTAATAGTAATTAACATATTTTCCCAGAGGAAAGGTTATTTGTTAATGTCAAAAATATAATGAGATTTATTTGAGATTATCAACTGGTTAGCTGTTATAACAAGAGGAAATCCAGAGGTAAAATATTTTTTATTGTTTAATGACGCTGTCAATTGTCAGGATCACATCAGGACCGCCGCTGTGCCGGAATTTTGTCCTGCAAGAGTTCTTTTACATGCCAGTAAATCTACTGACATGCAGCTGTCGTTTTTAAGCATTCTTAAAAAGTCATTCAGGCCGACAAAAGTCGAAAGGTACATGTAGTTACTGGATTTCGTTTCCCTCAGTTGGTAGTTCTGAGTAAGTCAAACTATGTTAATCGTAATAAACATATTTTAGATTTTTTTAATAGAATTTAACATTTTCTGTTCAAATATTTGCGATATATATTTAAATTCCTATTTTATTTATGAAATAGTCCAGATAAATATCATTCAACGGGCTGTGTTTCCCAGATAGATTCTTGAACTCGAGAACTTATCGGTAGGTCAAATGTCTTGTGGTATTATGTACTTGTGATCGCTTATCAGCAGTCCGTAGCACCTAAATACTGCGCTCGGTTTTACAGAACTTTTTTCAAAAGTGTTTTCTTTTTTTTTTTTTAATTCAAGGGGCCTCAAAACATATTTCCGGTGAAATCTCGACATCGAATTTTTGGGTGGAATACAATACTTCCTATACTATACGTAATAGGGAAACTAAAAGGGGAATGGGGGAATACAGTAGGCTTAAATATTTTAAGAGCTGGTTGCCATGTGATGACTTTCAAATTTTGTTCTTTTTGTATGATCAGAAAGAAAAGCCGAATAACGACTTCCCATTTAAAATAACTATAAATATTGGAAATTCAACAAGATCTGCATTTTTTTGTGTAGTAAAATTTTGTCTATTTTTTGGTGTTTGCCAAGTATGCAAATGTCATCCATAATGAACAGATTCAGAGGCTGTTCCGAGAACATTCAAAGTGTATTTAATTTACCATAAAACATCTTAAACATATAATATTTTAATCTAAATCGTTGTAGTCATTTTTGAGAAAATCAACATTTTCGAAAAGTTCTCTATATGAAGGATATTTTTGAGGGGGGGGGCAATTTTCTTGAAAATCTTCGTGTCGTATACTTGCAAGATGTTGAAGTAAAGTAGCAAGTTTGATATTTAATCGATTTTTCGTTTTTTAGTTATATTCTTCACAGAGTGACACACAGGCACATACACAAACCTTTTCCTAAAAATGCTTTTTTTTTAATTTATTCAGGGAGTCTCAAAAGATGCATATATTTCCGGTGAAATCTGGGTATCGTTTTTTGGATTATATACAACACCTCCTCTACTTAATGTATGAATTAAATAAAGTAAAATGCTTTTCTGGTTTGTAAATAATGTGTATTTGCGGTGACAAATATAGAATTTTTGGGTGGAATACATCTCAACTTTGTTATTTGTAGTAAAAGGTGAAGTAAATATAAAGGTACCTTTCTCTTGGATATTAGTAGAAACTCTACGTATTTTGGTACTGTGTGATGCTCAGCAAAAGTATAGCATGAAATAAGAAGAAATAAATCTAATCCAATGCAATACATTGAGTATTTTGATTAATGCTGTGAAGACTTGGAAGAAATATGAACATTCTTTAAACTAAGAATATTCCAAAGTTTTTATCTCTTTCATGTTAATGAAAGAGATCTTAACAATAAGAAGCAAACACTGAAGTTGCTAAACATATCTGTTTTGATTTCAGAGCAAACGGTATCTTCATCGTAATTATTTTATATGACTAACAACTCCGGAGCAATGAGAAACTAACGTACATTCAAATTCAGTTGTATTATTTTCAGAGTATAATTTTAATCCTTAGTGCCTTACAAATCAAGTGGAAACAAGTCATTGATATGCGTAAAAATGTTGAAGATCTAACGCACCCTGTGTATTTTGTCAACGACGACATGCATCTATCAAGTTGTCATAATAGTTTAGTTAATTTATAAGTATGCTTTGTCAAACTGGGCACCTTTAGTAAAGGAATCGTTTAGTATACGTCAGTTCCGTTTATGGTAAGAAAAAGCTCTACAATTTTCACCATTCAGATCTCTTTTGGTATCTTGTGTCCATGCCTTCGCCCTTCCCTTGTCGTACCTTCTGTTAAACACAAGTGATGTGGAAATGTTACAGGGACTAACATGCAGCTTCTTTTCCTTATTCTAACACCTAAAAACTCTCGACAGCGACCTCTTATGTGAACACCCCTTGGCTCTTCTTATCCTTGGGGCTGCTGGTGAGGGATGCAAGAGGGCGGGATAGCAGCTACATGTATGGCGATCTTCAAGCTTCTAGTGCTCTACGACGCATGCGTAATGCGTTGCTGACCCTCCCTTTTACTTTAACATCATCCTCTTTGTATTTCTTTTCTTCATACAGGGGCCCTTCATCCATTTTCTTCACGCCAGAACACCAACAGAAGTGTTCAACTTTATGCCACTGAAATAAAATCGATGGTGCATATTTTTGGTTTTCCCTCGTATCGCACGTGCATCTTGACGATCATTGTCAACCTTTGATCATATTTTTAAACAGACAGTTAGCTTGCAGAAAATATAAATGTCTTTAATTCTGCAATGAGAAGTCGAAAACTGATAAAGTGGATTTCGGTCATTTTGGACTATCAGCTCTGTACAAAGTATTTTTTGCATGTACCACTATTTCTAATCCTCGACACCGACACTGATTTTTATGCACCGATACTGAATACCGTTTTTACAAAAAGCTGTAAAGACGATACCTTATTCACTGAATTAGTTCTTATTATAAACGAATGTAGGTAAACATTTTTGTTTTTGCTCATTTTTAGGTGTCGCGGCATCATTTTCCGACAGCAATAGGAGACTTCACTGGGTGTATGAATGCAGCATGCTTCATTAAGCTTGTTATATTGTGTAACTTACCACCGCATGAACATGTTTTTTCTGCATATTTTACAGAGTGCTGTTATTATTAGTCTACGTCAAAATAGTTCCACGCTTCACTTTGTTTTATTTATTGTCAGTGTTACACCTCTGTAAAACAAGTCATTTATAGAAATTATACGTACACATGATAGGTAGGTATACCTGTAAGGCACGCTCGTGACCCAAGTTTGTCTTGCGAAACAAACCAACAGGTGGAAGGAAAGTATAAAGTTTTCCATGGGCTGTATTGTATCACGGTTACGTTCTAGTTTGTTTTTGCTAAATTCAAAGATTTTGGTCACCGGAGTAGGTAAATGTAATGCTCGAGAATGGGACTACTGCAGGAATGTGAATTCAGTTCATCACCTAAAAAAGTTCATTCACAACTTAGTTAAGACTGGTTGTTACACAGTGCCTTTACTCGTTCCCCCATTGTTTTGCATGTTTTCATTTAGACACAAGAGTATATGGAATGTTGCATTCATTCAGTCACAGGAAACGCAGTCAAGGTCTATCAGGAACTATAGTTCAGCAACTCTTTGTGGACACCTACGAGGCGATGAAATGAAGCTTTGATTCTTCCATTCCTTTTCTAGTAGAAAGTTAAACCCAACAACTTTTAATAATGCGAAACATAAAAATTTGAAAGTATAGTAAAAGTATCGAAAGTGTATCTCCTAGCATTAGATCTACTGCGATACCACCGAGGATCCAAATTATCGAGGTATCGAAGGTATCGAAGACCGAGACCCGATTATATTTTTTAGCTTTCATAAATATCTATAAAGTAAAGGTTATTGTAGAGGAGGTACATCTTGACAGATAGCTGTGTAAACAACGCAAGGCAATGTAATACGCAGTAAAGGCCTAACTGGAGCCACTGAGGACCAAACGCTGAAAGAACTGGGAGTAAAATTATTTGAAAATTATAAAGTTATACATTGGCATTAAAACCTGTTCGTGTGTGTAAAATGCCGGCTAGGATCCTTAGATTATCATCAAAACCTAGTCAATTAATATTAGTCAACTTCTCATCCCTTTGTCCCAATTTTGCTCCTAGTGTTTGAACCTCAGAGGCTACCCTTCCTACATCACTTGCTCCACATCACTTGCTATCCGGCAGCTGTCAAAATCCTAAAGAAATGTTGATTCCATTGTAAATGCTTTAGTTGGTTGGTTTGAAGAAACAATTTTCTCCTGCGGTTTGTCGCACGCCTTCCTGACCGCGTACTTCCGGTAATGTGGGAGTATTTTAAAGATTTTCTGTCTTATAGCATCTCAATCGACAAAAAATGATTTGCTCTCATGTTAACTTGCTCGTTGAAACGTACGAATTGAATTCAGTAGAACAGGATATTTCCAGTCATTAGTAATTAGGTTGATTCTGAACATCTTTTTTCTTGTGAAATGAAGCTGTGAATTGGAGTCAGTGCATCAGGTCTTTAAAATGATCGTTTATAAAATTTCTATAGTATATCGCGATGTAAGGATGGAAAATATGTTTTAACAGAATAAAGGGGATATTAAGGCAAATGTTAGTTGCACTCACTGATTATCTCTATACACTCTCAAAAAACTATTCGTACAAAAGCTTTTTCTTCTATCTGCCTTATGATAATCGAGACAAACATTTGCAGAAATGGTTTCATTACACATTTTATTTTAGGTACAAAGAAAATACAGTAAACTTAAACGATAATCAAATATTTTAAAAGTGCTATGTCAGAACTTTGAAATTTCATTGTTTGAAATACCACAGAAAAAATAGTTATTTAGCAGGTGAAAAAAATAAAATAACACAAATTGTTGTGATGAGAAAGGAACACTTGAAAGTCTCTGCTGGGAGTACAAATAGTTCTATAGTAGTTCCGTTTACTTCTACAGAAGTAGTTAATATTATGAGTAGCATTCAATCTGAAATATCAAGCGAGATGGCTCCGCAGTAATGTGTGAGACTGGGATTCGCGAGGTGCGCGGTTCAAATCCTGCCTTAACCGCCATATTCAATCCTCATAATAGGCAAGTAGCAGAGAGTTACCCTAAAAATTAAGCTTGCAACTATTCCTTCCTAAAATTTGTTATCCAAATATAATGCCATTGCATGCATCATCAGTATCCACCGCCTGTGGTACCGTATGCAATAAGAACGGACGTTAAACACTGCTAGTCAATCTGAAGAAAATGGATACTGGAGGCTCAATAAACACTCAATAATGTACCAATTGTACTTTTGTATTCAATATTTTAAAATAAATGTTAGATTGTAGCCGTTTCCTTGTCGTATCTATTCCTTTTTGTTCCTATGAGCTTTGGGTTTTCTTTTGTTTGTATGGCAACCAAATTAGACAGGGGAAAATGGATACTGGAGATGCAAAAAACATTGAAGAATGTACAATAATTGTACTTTTGTATTCAATATTTTAAAATAAATTATTGTAACCGTCTCCTTGCCTTGTTCCTTTTTGTTCGTATGAGCATTTGGGTTTTCTTTTGTTTGTATAGTAACCAGGTTAGATATGGTATTGTCAATGACGGTCTGTGACAATAATATTGGTTAAGTGCTAGAAATTAGACTCGTCCGAAAAAATAAATACTGTAACAGGTATTTAAACATATTGACTTCCTGAAAATTAAAATGATATGCATGTTCAAAAATGGTTCTTAACTGGAAGCAGCTTTCTGTTTTCCGAGAGACGCTTGGGTACGAATGCGTGCCAAAACGGATGTCACTCCATGTTCTGCGGGCCAAAACTGGAAAGGAAGTGATTAAAGAAGAGTAAAATGCTGCAGCCGGTTCGTAAACAGGAAGAAGATTTGTAATAACAGTTCATTATCTTTAGAGAACAACCGTTCCAAAGTCCATTACGCAAAAACAAGAGAGAGGGTTACTGGAAAATATGTTTGGTATGCTAAACGGATAAAAGATTCGCCTTAAAAAACTATGCAGTCTCCTTCAAATGCGTTTAGTTGCACAGAAAAGTTTAGCAAAAGTTTAACCTGCAAAACAGGTTACTACTTCAGCTGCCGCGGGGGAGGAGGGTTTTGAAAGGGAGCAGTTTTCCAGACGCAAACATATATGGGATCGAAGAGGTGTAACTTCAGAGGATTTTTACTTTCTCTGCCCTTTTAGATACCTATTGTAAGGGAGTATGGCATATGATCCTGAAGTTCACTAGGCGATTTAAACGGAAATATGAGTTTTGGGGTCACCTGAGTCATAAAAATGAAAAATTGACAGCCTCATAGTGTGTGTGTGTGTGTGTGTGTGTGTGTGAGTGTGTGTGTGTGTGTGTGTGCGTGCGTGTGTGCATGCGTGCGTGCGTGCGTGTGTGTGTGAGGGGGGGTGGATGGTGAAAGAAATCCAAATAAATACAAACTTCCATATTTGAGTCACACACCATTTAATCACGTGAGATGAAGAATTTAAAGAAAACCCTCTCAACTCCAAACTACCTTTACTTGGAAAAATATATTTATTTCTAAACTGATCAAAACGGCTCCAATGCTTTTAATTAAAACATCATATGTTATTATGTTATATGATATACCTATACATGAGCAATAAAGTTAATATCTTGGAATTTGTCTGAAAAGTCTGTGAATTGTCTAATTCTGTAGTTATAACTTTGCCAACTCTGTCCAATTTTGCCTCTTATTAACTAATAACGTCACCGTATCACTCCACCCTCTCCTTCCCTTAGTGTATAAAACATCTTCCCTTCGCTCATTTATGTAACCAAGCATTAGAAATATTTGTTTTTGAGTCTCATGAATGCGTCATAGTTCGGGCAGAAGCAAATCCGCTTTCTCCCCTTTTGCATAGTTGAGCGTCTCTTGTGTTATTGCTCGTTGAAGTGTAGGCTTTCTTAAGTTCGATTTTTTTTACCATTAAACACTCACATTCGTTCCCACATTCATACTTCTAGACTCTGTGGCTGTCTGGTTAAAGAGAAATTCCCAATCCCTTCTCGGGAATCGAACTGGGGCCTCTAGGTTTTATTTATTTATTATAATTTATTATTTATTAATATTATTGTTATTATCGTTATTATTATTATTATTATTATTATTATTATTATTATTATTATTATTATTATTATTATTATTATTATTATTATTATTATTATTATTATTATTGTTGTTGTTGTTGTTGTTATTGTTATTATTATTATTATTGTTGTTGTTGTTGCTGCTGCTGCTGCTGCTGCTGCTGCTGCTGCTGCTGCTTTGTTTTATATGCCCCTTCAATATTTACAATCATACCGGCGGCTTTTCCTGTGGAACAACTGCTCGTGGGCAATGATATTTACTCGTTTGCTATTTGTGTAACTTTTTTGGTTTACGTTGGCTTTTTCTTTATAAATATTGAATCCACTCACACATTCACACTTCGAGACTCTAGAGAATATGAAGAATAATGGTTAAATATACATTCACATCCTGCAGTCAGGAATCGAACTCGAACTTCTGGATTTGTAAGCTAGCATGCTAACTACCAGACCACAGAGGCAGTTTTATTCTTGTACATTTGTATGCAATAAGATAACACTAAGGTAATTTCATCAAATTTTGAAACTTTGGGGTCCTTTCTATTGCCACTTAGTGCAATTAGTGCTTTAACATCAGATCTCTCTCCTTGGTGGCTTTGTCTTGAGGAACAACTGATGGTGTTATTACTCATAGAACTCCAGGCTTTCTTAACATTGTTTTCATTATTTTAAAATTAAACACTTTGTATTCGCTCCCATATTCATACTTCCAGACTTTATGGGGGATAGGGAGTTATTCTGATAAAAGAAAAATTCCCAACCCCAGCCGGGAATCAAACCCGGGACCTCGGAGTTAATACGCCAGAATGCTGACCACTAGACCGCAGGAGCAATCAACATCAGATCTTATAGTTTAAAAAACGGCATGTGCATGAAAAACCTTAAGCAAATGTAGTTTTAGACTCGTGTGCTAAACTTCGCTTGTGGAACAACCAAACTTGACTGAAAATAAGTTTCTAAAGCATTAATTATCATAGAAGTTGCTCCTCGCGCTGAAAGGATTCATTTCATCGCCTGGGAGATGACGAGGAGTATGTTTTGAAACAGTTTTGAAGAGTTCGCTGAACTTAGTCCCTCGGGCTGTGTGCAAGTGTGAAGGGACCCGGTGCATTAAGTTTTCATTGCACGTCTTTTGCTACATGTCCATACTCATGCTGGCGTCCGTTATCTCTACGCCATATAGGAACAGCGGGGGCATGGCATGATGATAGAGCCAGCTTGCTCTGCATGTGGTCGAACAAGGAAAAACCAAGTATATCGGCTAATCGCATTTGACACCAAAAATACCTACCTACTAAAATAAAAAATGACGTGTGTGTATCAGCGGTATAACGCAAACATAAAAAACCTTGTGTTATATTTGTGACTTTCTCTACCCATTCGTCTAGTAAATATCGTTACAAAAGCTTATTTTTTAACTAAGTAGCCTCGCGGCGCAATATCCCTTTGTAGCCAAAGTCTACCGCCCGGCCGCTGCGTCCCGCACCTCCGCTCATCACAGGTGTAATGAGTGGGGTACAGTGCTGGGTGGCACCTGGTTCGCGCCCTTGTTCCTCCCAGCTGGTATATGCGGTCTTCGCAACCAGGGGCCGCTATTTTTCAATTAAGTAGTTCCTCAATACACTCCTCAGCGACCTAACGAGTCTGAGTGCATCCCGAACCAAGTCTTCTAGCGGAAGAAAATCTCCACAAAGGTATCGGAAATCGAACCCGGGTCTCCCGCTTGGTAAGCAGCAACGCTACCACCGCACTAAGGTGACGATCTTTATTTTTTATCTACTTCATGTTAATCGATACAAACTCTTGCAGAAATTGTTTCATTACATATTTTCTGTAGGGACGATATAAGCGCAATACTGTACTCTACGTGGATACTCAAATCGTTAAAAAATGGATTTTAAATTCCTCCCTTTGCATGATCGCGAGAAACAATCGATAGGCTACTTCACACTTCAAACAACCACCAACTATTTAAAAATTCAGATCAGTAACGACGATAATCTACAGTTAATGCCACAAAGCTTTGCTTCACATCAAATGAGTGGTTTAATAAGATCTAACTTTGTTTTTCCGTAGTCATATTTTATTCATACTGTATGGTTTCTTCTTCTTTGGCCTCACAGTCCTTTCAGTATAACCTTGGCCTCCCTAATGAATATCCTCCATTCCGATCGATCTCGTGCTTTAGCTCACCAACTCCTAATGTTTGTTCTTCTAATGTCAGTGTGTACATCATCAATCCATCTCTTCTTTGGTCTTCCAACTTTCCTTGTACCTTCTACTTTAGCCTCCATAACAATTCTAGGCATTCGTTCTTTGTCCAGTCTGATTACATGGCCCAGCCTCTGTAATCCTTTTAATTTAATATCAAAGACCATGTCTGTATTTTATACAAGTTTTGCAGCTCCGAATTTGTTCTTATTCTCCAGTAGTCATTTCCCTTAGTCGGTCCATAAATCTTTCTGATCACTCTTCTTTCCCATATATTCAAAGTTGTTAAACATTTCTCAGTTAAAGTCCAAGACTCGCTTCCATATAGCACAATAGGTCTAATAAGAGTTTTATACAGTCTAACTTTGATCGTCTTAGATATACTCCTTGCTTTCACTAAAGTATCTAGATTCTAGAGCATGAAAGCACCGATTAGCAGATTATGTTTTTTCTAATATGTCTATTAGTGTTTCATTTTGATTGGTAATAACTGAGTCAAGATACTGAAAGATGATGCTTTATCATGTAGATACATTTTCATTAATTTTAATATTAATTTCTCTGTCATTATTGTTTACCATATATTTTGTTTTATTTATGTTAATCTTTAAACATGCTTTATTAGCCTCTTTTTGTAATTTTTAGTGTCTCATTTAAAACAGTTAAGTTTCTGGTTATCCTATGGTTTACCAGTACAAAATTATAGTAAATTCGTTCAGAATAAAGAGAGATATTTCCAGAAAAATCAAAGTAATCATTTTATTTGTGTTGTTTATACAATTGTCTTAAATATTTGGTATTTTGGTCAAAGCAGCAGAGCATTTTTGAGAGAATCAGTAATAATGAAAAGGTTTCCATTTAAAGCGTAGCTTGGTATGGAGAGATTTTCTTTAAAAATATCTGTGCGCATCTGTTAAAGATGCTGAACATAAACAGGTACCAAGATCAATATCTATTCCACATTTCGTTTTTGAGTTACGCTATTCATACGTTCGCACATGTGCACATACACACATATTGTGTAGTTGCGCGCATAAAAATGTATCTTGCCAAGTAAATGGTAAATACTGATACGTAGGCTTGTTTAAATTTGGTTTTGCACAACTGCTCAAACTACCGCAGTAATCCCATGATAAATATCGATGGCGTTGAATATCGACATTTTCCACCTAATAATGGATAGCGTGTCTGTCTAGTAATCCAGAGGACCCCAAAAGATAGATGCCGGATACTCTCAGCTCTTCAGGCTCATTTGAACTTCCATTAATTCTCTCCATGGACTTTAGAGTGAGTGCGTTTGAGCTTGTGCCGCATGCTTCATGTAAGATAGTGGCCAATACATATTTATAAGGACAGCATGTGACATCAGCAGTCGACTGTTCTTTAGTCATTGGGTAGTTCGAACATTTTTCTTGGAAATTAGTCATTTCTTTGATTTTCTTAGTACTTATGCGGGTGAAATGTTCCTCTATGACTCATCGGAGCAAGTAATGACACATTACGTAGATACGAGTCATTCTTGCTTTGAGGTTGTCCTTGCTGGGGCTTTTCGTGGGAAAAACTAATTTCTTATTTTCAACAAATGGGTTGAAAATTAAAAACCATTCCTGTTTATAACAATGACTTAAATTATTATGCTACTTATGCCAACAATATTTTGTCCTTCGGAGAGTTTGTGTGAAGGTAGGTAATGGGCTCTGGTTCGACGGGTAAAAATCTAGTGCATTATGTTTTAAACATTCAGAAAACATAATCGCGATATTTTACTGTATCACTGCATCTTAGAATAAACTTTAGTTTTATCAGAAACATAAATAATGCAACGGTTACTTCAACCTTTACTATATTGTTAGGCTTTTATAACGATTTTAACATTTTACAAAATTATGCTGGACAATGTATAAAGGAGTTCTTTTTCAATAAATTGAAAAAAAAAAAAAAACTTTAGTTTAAAACTTTATTAGTTTGCTTTTAACAACGTTAACATACCTTGTACAACTTCAAAGCATTCTGTTCAAGCGATTACACTAACTTAAAGCTCTGTGTGTTCACGCAGCTACTGCACTTTAAGGCTGTGCAAAAAGGAAAATTCTAAATCGTGTAATATTAAACAAACTGGATATATTTTGTCTGAAATTGACAACGCATATTAAGCTCTATAGTGAGAACACTCCATATAAAAATGCCCGCTTCTTTATGTATCATTTTAAAAAAATCAATGTTATAAGAAAAATGTTACTGTCTATATGAAAAGGCCTTCCTACCGTAGTTTAAACAGGATGATATTATTTTGGTTCAGCAAAAGCATTTCTGCCGTTTTAGAGTAGAATAAAAACATTTTAATTTTTTTATCTCAATGTTCTTTTTGATAGAGATTTCCTTTAAAATTACTGCTCAATGTAAGAAATGAGACACAACTTTTATGTGCTTTATCGTATATGGCCTGAAAATGCCAAGGAAATCAGTAAAATAAGATGAGCTCTCATTTTCTAAGGCCAATAATGATCACCTACCTGACCTAAAACACAAAATTCCCATTAGGTACAGTCTGTAAAGACAGTTTTCAAGCTTAAAACTAGTTTTACTTCCATTATTATTTATCTAGTAGGTAGAAAAAGTATCAAGTATATTCTCCCAAAATTCGTCACCCACAGGTGCATTTTTTATGGTCTCCTGATTTAAAAGAAAAAAAAAAAAAAAAAAAAAAGTATTTTCATAAAAAAAATGATCGCGCGCGGCCAAACTCATATCTTGCTAAGATACGACGAAGATTTTCAAGAAAATCGTCCTACCCGAAACTAGCCGTTTATATGGAAAACGTTTTTTTTTTTTTTTTTTTTTTTTTTTTTTCCCTGAAAAATGACTCTTAACGATTTTGATTAAAATACCATAAGCTAAGATATTTACGTTATTAAATATAAATCTTGAATTGTTTGGACGTGGATGGTGTACAGTGTGCATAGCTTGTTGCTACGTATGTACCTCGGTATTCACTTTGCCGCACCTCTGATACCGTTGGCGATAGGTCGGATGTGGTATGACTTACTTTCTGGCGGAAAGTTTTGTTCAGTAATTATATTGTAGGTTATTCGCACGCGTGTGTAAAGCGTAGCAAATTGTTTGTGAATATTTTGCCCGTTCTGTTTTAATACTTATTAAACATTCCAACTCTTCGTATCAGTAATAAATTTAATCTCAGCTTTTTCGTTTTTGGAGAGATAAGATAATTATTATACCTACTAAAAACACAAGAAGTAATATTTTACTGTTTCTGTGTGTTTTGTTCTGGAGTTAAACTTTTAACGACGACCAAATTATAATAATTGAAGCAAAGGTTTACTTAAACTACTTCATGTTGATTACTCCCGTATATTTATTTACTTTAAATAGTTTATGAACTTATTCTGCACTATACTCATTAATTATTTGTTACTTCTCTTTGGGAATTTCTGACAATTTGCTTAACGATTTTAATACGCTTTCCAGATAAGTGAAAATTTTAACGATTGCAATAGTTGAATCTTGTTGATCTTATCTAGGTATTGTCTGGTTGCTAAAGATCACATACTTCAAAAATTCTTACATGGAGTGGGTAAATAACGTATTGATGTGAATATACTGTTTACAATCGTATATAAAACACATTAATGTTTAATTCTACTTTAGTTACACATTTTTGTACTATCACAAAATTCTGGCCAATCTGTTTCGAATGTTTACTTTTAGTTATGGTTTAACGAATACAACTATTCTGTTATATATTTTAAAATAAAATATTATTGAAGGTTAAGTTTATCGCACAAATAGTAGTTTAAACATCAATACACTGATATTCATATATACAATGCGCAAATAAATATAAAATACATAACATTTCTTTGTCCGTTTCATTTGATTTCTAGTTTAGCATTTTTCAGTTAGGTTTACAAATTACTTACAGTCATGTTACAAATAACTGCTTCGATATTTAAATTTTTTTTATTTTAATAGTAATTTAAATATTTAAAATTTTAGGCAGTAGTTATTGGTGTTTTCATATGTAAGTTAAAGTACAAGAAACCCATTTTTTCAAACATAACTTGTCTTAAAAATTATAAAATAGTATATAAAGTATGTATTTGAATACAGAATCTTCCACACTTATGTTTTCCTCATGAACAGGGAGGAATATTTGCAGAGTGAGCGGATAGGGAAGCGCGGGCATTTTGTTTGAAGCTCACAGAATACTCTTGTATTAAAATTTGTCCTAGGTGTGGTGGTATTAAAATGAAGCGCTCAGGTGGGGGAAAGGGAGGTTACTGTCCCCTCCAACACATGTAAGTGTCGGAAGTTTGGTTTGCGTTCAAGAGGGCTTGACGAAACCAGTCTTGTGTGTGTGCATGGCAGTACATATTCTGGTAATCATTGTGCTAGGCTCTCTCACACAGCAGGTCACACACGTGCAGAGGGCGCGCCAAGGATAGTCAAGATGGCGGCTGGATCAATGTGGCAGTGCCAAGGCCGAGCGGAGCGCAAGACTTGAGCTCACACAATCGATAACTTGGTTTCCAACAACGAATTTGAGAAACCCCACAGGTCCCTGACACAAAAACATGATTATTTTCAAACAAGCGTGGAAGACTATATACATCTGTGGGATAATGGGAATATTTAAATAAAAAGTATGTAATATCTAATAAATAGGCACAAACAGAATCAATTTTCATTTGAAGTCAATGTACATACACATAAATTTATTCTGCATAAATTCTGAGTTGGGTTTATAAACTTATAAAAAAGCGTGTTTTTTTTCGTGCACAAAGCAGAAAGCATTTGTTTTCCTTTTAACTCGGGAATTTATGATTTAATGTACGTTTGTTATCCGCCAACTTGGGTTTTCCATTTTCATAGCTCGTCCATTCAACCGACCAAACTTTTTCATAAAATGGAAGCAGAGAAATAGAACTATGTTTCGAAAGAGAATTGTGAAAAAGGTAACCGATTCCTTGCGTAGCATTTGTTCAAATTGCATTAATCAGAAAACGTTGTGTAATTGATTTTATCCATTTATGCCTCATGTTTACATTTTAGGATGTTAGTTGACGTCAGTAAACATATATCATTGGTAGCTAAAGAAACCACAGAA
Source organism: Tenodera sinensis (assembly GCA_030765045.1). NCBI lineage: Eukaryota > Metazoa > Arthropoda > Insecta > Mantodea > Mantidae > Tenodera > Tenodera sinensis. The sequence goes on from CM060966.1 coordinate 149,729,138, forward strand.
ATATACTTAAAAGTTGAAATAATCCATTCGATAAGGAAGATGGGACAGAAACTGAGCGTCGTGGAAACGGCCAAAGTTCAGAGCGTCCACTCCTAGGAGCGCCGTTGTCCCCCATATTAGACATAAACGTTTCTTTATTTCAACTATAACAAGTAACAGCATAAATAATCAATGATGACCTGCTAGGAGACTCTATCTACAATTATCTGTTCTTTGTACCTCAAAGGTTTACCCCTATCCATACAATTCTTACAATAATTAATCAGCATATTTGTACAAACTGATAGATAATAATAAACAAATACTTAGCCTTGATTCACTTCCTGGTAATGCCTTACAACATTACCACTAGAGAGCAGTCGTAATCAGTTAACGTTATAATTATGAGATACCTACATGAGGTACCTACCTACCTATAGCTTGTCGAAATGATTACAAAGGATTTCTCATTTTACTTGGAACTTGAACTTTTAAACATACTTGCATATGAGAACCTGTTTTTATACATCCAATGGTAATTTTTGTTGGAAGAAGAATTCCTTGAAAATGAGCATCAATTTTCAGATCACTTTTCAGGTATAAAAATGCTATATGAAAATTAACAACCAAAATTGTTTTAACATTTTAATGCCTGATTTGATTGTTTGAGACGTACATGAGAATAAACTGTTTTCTAAGAGATGCACTGAAGAAATAGTATGAAGAAAAAGGTTAAGGGTAGAAGTTACATTATATTTGGATAAATGGTTCATATGGAAATTAGAGGGTCAAGTGAATGGAAAATACGGAAGAGTGTGGGTGACTGGGTATCCAATGAATAAACTACCCTTGGGCAGGTAACTATGAATGATCTACTTGTTTCATTATTTAAATACCTTGATGTATCATAGTAAGAGTCTCTTGTAGTGGAGATTTTAAAGCTTCATATGTAGGTACCTACTAATTTAACGAAAAGCGTACTTTTTGCAAAATAAACTTAATTTTGTGTGTGTGTGTGGGGGGGGGGGGGTGCGTGGGTGCGTGCGTGGGTGTGTACTGTATAGTACAACCCTTCTTTGTAGCGTTTAGCGGCCATTCTTACTACCTACATACGTTACCACAGGCGGTGGGCACTGATAAGGGTATTTGGGAAGAAAATTTATTTAATGTTACAAGCCTAAGTGGGTATATGCTAGCTCTCCAGCATTATTTACCAATTTTGTGAGGACTGGGGAAAACCGAAAAAAAAAGCATATCTGGTAGGCGAGTTCTGGTTGAATTTCTACAGAGCTCTCGCTTACGACTCCATGCTTTAACGAGCTCGACCACTCGTGTCAACACAACACTTCGCATAATAAATATATATATATGTGTAGAAAAGCATGCAGATTGCCGGATTATATCGGGGACAAACTATCATTTAACTAATATATATGGATTATCGTACGGTATAGTACATCTTATATGTATTGCATTTATCAAATATATCCGCTGGATTTTATTTTCAAAGTCAAACCAACAACCATAAAGCTATTGTACCTGTGCCCTTTTCATATTTCGTCCATAACGGCTTTGTTCGTTTTTTTTTTAAACTGTGATAAAAATGACCCTACTCTTGGCGCCTGTAGTGGGCAGAGGTGGGGACGCGGCGGCCGGGCGGTAGGCCTTGCCCGAAAAGTGCGGTTACGCTGCGCATTAGGTAGTAATAGGAATTTCAGTCTTGTTATTATCACTGAAATGTACATATAATCCATAAAATGAGAATTTGGCAGAAACTGGAATTAATATTTCGTGTTCAGAAATAAAATAAATCCTATACCTATATGTCTGTGGATCTCAAGTCGGTAACTCGTGAATTGTTTCAAACAATGGAAGTATTCTGCGTAATCTAGAAGATGGTACCAACTCGGTTTTTATTTTAGATGGACTTAAAATAAGTATTTTCTTAAAAAAAAAAGAAATTAAAGCTATCGCCTCATACGTTTTAAGTTCATGGTATTCTTAACTGATTTTTTTATGAAAATGCGTTGTCAACTTCATGTTCCGTTGCTACAAGTTATAATAATAGTTGAGTCATACTTCTTGCTGCATAGCAAAGAAATGGTAATTATTTACTATCCCTAATGGGATAACAAATTTGTGTTAACATTACGAAGTAATCATATATGAGTCCAATAAAATTTAAATACACATGTTCTAGAAATTCATGTAAATTAAGATTTGGATTCTTCCTGATAATTTAATTGTTTGAAACTTAGAGCAAATAATGTTTCCAAAAAGCAAAGAAAAAATGTTAAAACTATGGCGTTGCATGGTTTCTCGAAATAGTGGTTAATTTATCAAATAGGTGTAACGAATGTCGAAACCTTGCATAAATAGAAGAATAAAATCACAAATAACAGGAGAACTAACAAGTCATCACAGATGTACAATTTGGTGTGACTTCAAATCTTATTTTAGCTTTATTGATCACTCAAGCCAAGAATCAGGTTTGTAGTTTCACAACTTTGCTAAAATAATAATTGCAGAATAGAATGTTACCTACTTCAGCATTGTTGCCGACGAGTGCACGTGGCCATTTTGGAGGTTGCGTGATAAGATTTGGAATGGCCGCTACTAGGTACGATCATTCGTGCAATCCTTGGAGGGCGACCTAATGGACGCATAGTTAATAACCGTAATTAAAGTCTTTTTGTTTGTGTCGTTCTTAAACATCTTGGAGATAATGTGCTAATGTTGACTGATGAAGTGTGAGAGTCATTTTATTTTTAAGCTTAGGCACTTGTTAATGTGACAACCTTGGGCAAATTTAAAGCTTGTATTACTATGAAACCTCAGCGAAATGAATGCAATAAAGATCTGTTTTGCATTGTTTATATGCTGCGAAATTAAAGTTTAGGCTCTTACACAGAGCTCCAAATGATGCAAATAAGTTACTGAAACAACTTCCTTTATCCTTCTAGGAACCAAGATTCCTGATAAATGAATTAATCTTTCTCTGCACATTATTCTTTCTCTCATAGCACATTTTCAACTATGTTCAAAACGTTAACATGACAAAGGCCACCGCAGACCACTGATCGTCTTTTTCCTCCCCGTAGGATATCATGAGTACTATAATCAATGCCTTTTTGATTGTTTATAAAATACTCGTGTACTAATTGATAATACAGAATTAGGTAGGTACTTTGTCTATAATGTCATTCTTTATCTAGAGGTTTTACATTGCGTGCAGGTTTATGAAGGGAAACAAATGTAGGATCGCTCTTGCGGTTGCCTGCTCAACCTTCTGACTTCTGATTCCTGCGGTTCTGGGCACGATTACCGATTGCGCAGTGAGATATTTTTGTTCGTTTGCTTTATTTATTTATTTGTGGAATTTTCCTATCCGAGTATGAAAGTATATGAGAGTGAATGAATGAGGTCTCAGTATTTAAAATATGAACTTTTCCATGTTAACGGGTTATGAACATTGTAATTTGTTTTGGAGGCTCTTCGGTACATACGATGTTTGGGGTCTAATGTGTGACTGTGAGAATGCTTGTCTTGTGCATTCCAGTTATTTAATAACCTTCTAGCCTATGGGTGCCAGGACAGTCGCTGGACAGCCGGCTACATTAATGTTCCACATTCATTCTGAACGACACATTTTGTATCATAATGAACACACTAAAACCTCTTTTTAGTATTCTCAAAGCCGTTCCTACCGCATACGGTGCCACAGGCCGTGGATGTTGTTGAATATAACATTAAATGATAATTGGGGAAGGAAATTTTGGATTCCAGGCCTAAGTTTAAGTTATTTCCCTGGCGTTTTCCAGTTATGAGAGCTGAGGAAGACCTGGGAAACCCCTCTATCAGGGAGTACGGTGCTGGCGGGATTTGAATCATCTGAATCTGTACTGTAATCACTTTGATCTCTATGAAATTTAGATGCCTAAAGTATTAACTTATTTTTGACAGCTTGCTGAAACTTCATCACTGTCCTTAACTACGTGTCCTTGGTTCAAGCACTTTCAAAGGCCTATGCCTTCATCCTCTGGTACAGTGATGAAGTTTCACAAGCTGCCAAAAGTAAGTTAATAATGATCATCACTTCAACATTTTTTAAGAATTTATACCTAAAGTTTCTAACGTCAATTGTTAAGAAATGGCCGCAATAATTAAAGCTTAAATAAAAAATAAAAGGAACTAGATAAAACACTCGTATAAATAATCACAATTATATAATGCTTCGCCGTTATTTAATTTCGGCTTATGAAATACACAAAAACTGCGACTGAGCACTGTTGGAAATAAAGTAAAAATGTTTGTTGATTTAGAATGTTAGAAACATACTATTTCTAGCATTTACATATCAAACACATAACAATCGGAAGGATAAATGTGTTACATCGTCCATATTTTACACCAATTCAACTGGCATTTGATATTAAGCTTCGAATTTACCGAAATATGAAAATGTCAAAAGAAATTTATCGCCTATAGGCGTAGCGGTTCTTCGAAATGGGATTTCTGTTGAAACGTCACGGTCCACTGCGTTTTCACTCGGAACACATTTCCAGATTTATAACACGACTTCAGAATTGTATTACGCTTCTTTCGCTGACAACAGGAATCATAGCTGTCCATAAGATAATCTTCAAACGGCATTCACCTTCTTGTGTTTAATTGAACTCATCTTGTATCGAGACATGTTAAGATCAAGGGAGCAACAAAAACGCAAGTATATTTGTACACCTTCCAAGAATCTCTCCCAGAACTCGTTACATAAATTCCGTTTTTCTAACGAATGATGACGGGTCAATGACCTACACATCCGACCAGACAAGCGTGGCAATTCTTGGAAATGGGGTAAAGCTAGAACCCCTACTCAGTTTATTCGTCCATTTTGTTCCTTTTTGTGTGCTTCCGAGCCAGAAGGTGGTCGGATATCCGCCACCATCTGTAAAAATGTAAATGAAATAACATCACCAGGAACTGAGTGGCCCACCTAGCTAGAGCCATTTAATCTTTTTCTCTTTCATTACTACTTCTAGTATTGCATTCCACTCAAAAGTTCTATATCGAGATTTCACCGGAAATTAGTTTTTTAGGCTCCTGTTCAAAACAGTCCTACGCGCGCACATTCTGAACAGCATAACTCAAAAAGCAAAAGCCGGTTAAATACCAAACTTGCTATGCATTTAAGTTCAGCATGTTCCAACGATAAGTGACAAAGATTTTCAAGGTCTCCCACCACTACCTGCTCTTTACATAAAAAAATTTCGAAAATGTATACTTATTTTCTCAAAAAATGGTTTAACGGTTTTGATTAATATACCATAACAAGAGTAATAGTAATAACCACCCAAGGCGCAACAGCCCGTTCCAGGCCAAGGCCTGGTGCCCAGCCACTGCGTTCCCCACCTCTGCCTACTACAGGCGTGATGAGTGGGGTGCAGTACTGCAGTTTATGTAAAATACCTACATTTTCTTTCTTTCTTTCTTTCTTTCTTTCTTTCTTTCTTTCTTTCTTTCTTTCTTTCTTTCTTTCTTTCTTTCTTTCTTTCTTTCTTTCTTTCTTTCTTTCTTTCTTTCTTTCTTTCTTTCTTTCTTTCTTTCTTTCTTTCTTTCTTTCTTTCTTTCTTTCTTTCTTTCTTTCTTTCTCTCTTTCTCTCTTTCTCTCTTTCTCTCTTTCTCCCTTTCTCCCTTTCTCCCTTTCTCCCTTTCTCCCTTTCTCCCTTTCTCCCTTTCTCCCTTTCTCCCTTTCTCCCTTTCTCCCTTTCTCCCTTTCTCCCTTTCTCCCTTTCTCCCTTTCTCCCTTTCTCCCTTCCTCCCTTCCTCCCTTCCTCCCTTCCTCCCTTCCTCCCTTCCTCCCTTCCTCCCTTCCTCCCTTCCTCCCTTCCTCCCTTCCTCCCTTCCTCCCTTCCTCCCTTCCTCCCTTCCTCCCTTCCTCCCTTCCTCCCTTCCTCCCTTCCTCCCTTCCTCCCTTCCTCCCTTCCTCCCTTCCTCCCTTCCTCCCTTCCTCCCTTCCTCCCTTCCTCCCTTCCTCCCTTCCCTCCTTCCCTACCTCCGTTCCTCCCTCCGTCCCTCCCTCCGTCCCTTCCTTCCTTCCTTTTTATTTTTGTGCGGAGTTTCTAAATATTCCTTTTTATTGATGTGAATTTTTCCTATATTTATGCTTTTCTCAAATATATAGTGCGAAATGTGTGCTGGAGTTGAGTATTTATGTGTATTTTAGTCTTTACTATAGTCCTTGTTTTTTCTTCTTGCACTCTGCAATGTGCTATTTCCCGTACCTTTGATCACATAACACACTTGCAGTCTTCGATCCGCTTGTGGTATTTCTTGTTTGTACTTATTATGTGGTGAAACCGAAGTATTGCGAGCCTTGTGACGTGTCTCTGGGGCTTGCACTCTGGTCTTCCAGCATGACTGATGAAATCGAGGACTATTCCTCTTTTCTTTGTGTCCCTAATAATCACCGTTGCCTGATGCGGTCCTGTGGATGGCAACTCGTGCTTCAGTCTAATATCCTCTAAGAAGTCGTAGGTTTCCCTCAAGAGTTCATATACCAACCGGAATAGCACCGTTCTTCATATTCTGAGTAACCGTTTCATAAACATTGTTTTCAGCATTTCTTTTCTCATTAGGCCACCTTTCCAACATTTTCTCTATTGCATGTGTTGCAACTGGCTCCATTTCGTTCTGAACAACTTCATTGCTGTTTGTTGATTGGATGGCTATGTTCAGGATATTGTACGAAGCTCTGATGACTGCTGCTCTCTTGAGTGTGTTCTCCAAAGACTGTTGCTCTTGTTTGTAGTGTAATTCTCCCCCCCCCCCCCCCCAACCTAGCACAACTGCCCTTCACGGGCCAAGGTTTACCGTCCGGCCGCTGCGTCTCCCACCTCTGCCCATTACAGGTGTCATGAGTGCGTTGCAGTTCTGAAGGGTGGGACGAGGTCAGCGCCCCAAGCCCTCCCTCCTATGTGGCCTTCACGACTTGGGGTCGCTACTTCTTTACTCAAGTAGCTCCTCAATGGGCCCCACCAGGACCTAACGAGGCTGAGTGCACCCCGTACCAGAGCTCCCAGCGGGGAACAAGTCCCCATGCCGATACTGGGGTTCTCCTGCGGGTCTTCCGCGCCAGAGGTAGGTGCGCTACCTCTGCGTTACGAAGGCGATCCATTGTAATTCCCAGATATTTATATTTCCCTACTACTTGGACTGGCTCGCTATATATGTATGTAGTGATGTATTTTTGGGTGATGACTTCCCTGCTTTCTTGAAGTTCATTTGCATTGTCTTCTCTTTGTTTATATCTAGGTAATTTTTCTCTGCTCATATCTCTAATCGTATTATCTTTTGCACGTTCCTTTTCTGTTGATCCTATCATTATGTCATCTGCATATAGTAAAACTTGTGCTTCTGAGTCTTTTTCTGTTATTCTCGTAGCGTCTGCAGTATAATTGTTAAAGAAAGTAGGGTTCATGGGATCCCCATAGAGTACTATGCACAGTTTCTTTGGAGATTTCGACATTGTTGTTTATCTGGATCGTGTTTTGAAGTAAACAGGCTTTGTTTTGACTAGAGGATGTCCCTCCCCAATCATATTTGTCAGTATCCTAATTAGCTTTTTCTGTTTATACTTTCTGAAGTCGAGCAAAGCAGCGTCTTGGGTGTCTCAGGGGATACTTTTCTCAAATGCGAAGTCATTCTTTTTTTCTCCCGAAATTTCCCTGTTGTATTGTACTTCTAAGGAAATTCGTGGGATAAAATTATTTCTGCAAATGTTTATCTCCATTAACATGAATGAGGAATAAGCTTTTGTAATAGTTTGTGGAATGGTGGAGAAAGTTTCTGTATAGAACATTATCAGATTTATTCATGGTTTTGCCGCGCAGAAACAAGTTAGAGATTAGAAAATTGCTGTTTAGCATTGTCACGTGTACACTAAAGTTGGAGAGCAGAACTAGACATCAAAACATCAATCCCTCGGCCAGGATTCAATTTCGGCTTTCTTCCCTTTCGATGCTCAAACTCTGGACCAACCAAGACAAGCTGCCGAACGCGTTCGAAACCTTATCTGATTCATGAACCTCAGTAACCTTAAAGTTGAGCACAAATCCTCTGAAAAACCAAACTATGTGTTGCAAGTAAATTTTTTATTCCCAGATCTTATATTATTAACACTGAGGGATAAGGAAGCATTGGTTAAACTAGTAGCATGCTTAATATTCTTAGTTTAAGTTGAAGTTTGAGGCAGTAAAAAATTGTTTAGAACACACTGTACACGTACCGAACGAGTTGGTCTGGGTGGCTCAGTGGATAGATGCTGGTTTACTGATCCCAAGGTTGCGGGTTCAACCCTGGCCAGATCAGCAATTTTTAAGTCTGCTTAAAAGCGGCAATCCCATGTCAGTAGTTTTACAAACATGTAAAAGAACTCCTGCGGGCAATTGGCAGTGTCATTAACAAAGAAAATAATGTAATAAAATAACGAGCGACATGGCTCGGCGGCAACATGTGTGACTCGAAGTCTGAGGTTCGATTCCTGTAGGGCCAGCCATTCTGGCCTTGGGTTTTTCCGCGACTTTTCCTGGTTGGTAGGCGAATGCTGTGGTGAATTATATAATGTTCCAATTTTCCTATCTCCTATATCCTGTAATTTAATTTCCTTATTATGTTTCAGGGTCAAAGTTGAGGAGAGCGGAAGGGGGTGTAGCGTGCGAGTTTACTTTGTGGAACTGTCTTGGCATTCGGTATGGGATGCCTCGGCAAGACTTCCCCATGGGTAATGTTCCGCCAACGTTAGATGTAATATCTGGAGACGTTAGGGATCCCACCTGTATCTGAGCCTGCCGCCCCGGGTCTGGTCGTCCTCTGTAGCGTTTTCTTCACTCCTTCCTCCTGGAGGTTTCCAAAAGGCGACTGTGCCGATATCCCCCTCCGCTTTCAGACACCCCGTTCACCAACAGCTGTACTCATGCTAAGAGAAAGCGGATCATCAAGGTCTTGAGGGAATGTGAAGGGAAGTTCTTTTCCTAAGGGTAGTGAGACATTATTAAGTATTACCGCTCAATGAATGAAGCTTTTGTAATAAGCTCCATAAATATCAGTCATAGTGCTAAGCTATAAAAAGAGAAAGCTGCCAACTTATCTAAACAGGAAGATTCAGAAAGAAATAGAATGATTTATGAAAGTTATGCTATTTAGGAGTAGAAGTTCCGATAATCCATTGAAGAAAATTGTCTCCTTTATGCCTACAAGAAAACAAACATTTCCACGGACTGAGATAAACCCAGAATCCAAATCAAATGCTCCAGTACCTTCACCTCGAAAAACATACAAAAATCCCGAATGTGCAGGTTTGAGAGCTATATGAGCCAGTCGGAAGCAACGCGGTCTCTCGGGGTAGGGGGCACAAAAGTTAAAGCCATGTCAAGTTGGAGACTTGGAAAAGATTTGACATGGTGTTGAATTTTTATAGCCTCTGTGGTTTCTAAGACTGCCACCCCCCCCCCCCCCTCGCCAGATTGGTTCAACCTCTCCTGCAAACGGGATATTACATTCTTTGTGTGTACTAAAAGTTGTTTGGTGTATTTATATTTTGGTTGATTGCTACTCATATCTTAAACTTTTGTATAAAAATAAATTCAACTTCTTCACATTTCCTGGAACATGGAGTCTTTCGGGCAATTTCATAAATACTAAATGCTAACCCCTTATGGAAACAGAGAGCATCTCTTAAAGTAGAAATGCTCACTTCCAGCCTCTAGGGAGGACTGGGAATAATTCAGGCTAGAGAAAAACTCCCATTCTCCAGCCTGGCTGAAGTCGAATCCGGAATCTCTGAATTTCGAAGCTAGCATGCTGATCAGTAAGAGACAGAGGCTAAAAACTCTATCCAAAAGTTATTGACTAACTAAACTAAACCCCGGCGCGACAGCCCACAAGGGGTCAAGGCCTACTGCCCAGCCGCTGCGTCCCCCACCTCTGCCCACTACAGGCGTCATTGGTGAGGTGCAGTATTGGAGGGTGGGACGTGGTCAGCGCCCCGAGCCCTCCCGGCCGGTTATGCGGTCTTCTAGACCTGGGGCAGCTACTTCTCTATCAAGTAGCTCCTCCATTGGTCCCCCCGGGACCTAACAAGGCTGAGTGCACCCCGTGCCAGACCTCCCAGAGGGGATAAAATCCCCATGCTGATACCGGGGATCGAACCCGGGACCTCCGCGCCAGAGGCAAGCGCGCTACGGAGGCGGTCAAAAGTTATTGACAGCAGATGAAATTTCGCTACACTTTGCAGTCTGTATTATTATTATTTTGATCTACTCGATCATATTAATAATCTCATAAAAAAAGCATCAGCTCTACATCATAAGTATAATGGTAATTATTAGTTTGCTACAAACTTTCAGTAATTTAACTGAACTTATTGTTTCAGCATGACCTTCTGATGTGTGCAGCTGATCAGTCACGAATCATGATCGGTAAGTGACCGCAAAAAACTAATTCGATCCTTCTGGGGAATTTTCCATTGTCATGTGCGTCTATTAGAACTGTCTTAAACTACCTTATATCCTTGTTTTACTGACGCGTTTTACTTGGCGACAGGCAGTGAGATTTATGAGATCACACTCTCTCCTTTTTTCCTTACTTTGATATCTTTAGTTGGGAGATTTGTGATCAAATACAGGATGTTTAATTATTTATTGGTCTGAGAAGCAAAACTGACATCTTATATCTATCTATAGCAGTCTGGTTTCGACTTCACCAACGGTCCAACTGTCTCAAGAATGAAAGACATAATATGAAATAAATTTCTTTGCCACTTCGTATGTAAGGATTTAACTTTTATGTAGTCACCATGGCTAGTATAACAAATTAGTGGATACTTAATTGATCCTCGAGGATCAGTTTTTCCCGAAGTGTAAGCCAATGGTCAAAACACCGTGTTGAAATAATGCAACGAGCACTGAAAATTTTATACGAAAATATTCTATCTATATTATGTACGTATATTAAACACGACACACGTTTACTTAGAAATGATTTTAAATTAACAATAAGTGCTTACTTACATTCAACATGTAAAAGGGTTTAAAGGTTTCAGACGCATGGAAGAAAACATTCGGAAGTCGAGATATTGAGCCCTTGCGAACGAAAAGAAAACAGGACAAAATTCTGTAATCTTGCATTCACATGAATTTCTCTACCTACTCTTCTACAAATTGTTCTTGCAGAGCTTATTCTTCTATCTGCTTTTTGTTAATATAGATACAATTTCAAAACAGCGTCATGGAAAGAGTGGAATTTCTAGGCTAGCATGTAGCGACCCGCATTTTTAGTGAAATGTTGAATTAAACTACTTCTGCAAAGGTTTATCTCGATTAAAATGAACTTAGTGAAAAAACAAGCTTTCGTAGAAGTTCTCGAATATCAAAATAAATAAAGCAGGTAGAGAAAGTCACGTGAATGTAACTCATTAGATTGTTTAAATTGAGGATGAATACTTTAAAGGGTCATAGGTGATAGAGGTTGCTGATCGGATTAGCTCTAATAGGGATGAAAGGACAGCTCCGTGACAATTGATTTTGGGGCCAAAATTGAATTTTAATGGGAGGATGTTAAATTGATTACCTTTAAATTTAGTAATTTTGAAAAGAGATTTTGTATTAATTTGGTTTGTGAGAAAAAAGAAATAGTAAAACAACAAAACTGCCCATTGCGTTCCTGTCCAAGTGTTGCGGCTGAACCTGACCTCAAGACCGGAACTGCGTGACTGCATTCATTGCACTTATAATGTAGTAGGCGCCCTGCGTGTTTACCGGACAAAGATATTACAACCATAATGATAAGCAGTATTGATAAAAGATTGAAACAGTATTTAAATGAATGGCATTCAACATATGGTCTCCATCATGAGACTTTTCAGTTTTGAAAATGTTGTTATTCTAAATTGATAAGCTGAACGACGATCAACAGTGTTATCAAGTAATTCGATGCTATAAGTATTCAAATGAACGGATTTAAGCGAGTTGTAGCACACATAGAAGGCAGTGATTTTGATCTATAACCCATGCTGCAATATCAATTAATGATATTACACGGTTTCCTAGTTGATAACGCTGGATTTTCAATAGAACTTGTCTAGGCATATTCAAATGCTTGCATACAAGGAGTCAAAAAACTTACCTAACTGATTTATTAATTTTATTCACTATTGTTTGTAATTTAAAAAAGGTAGTTGGTAGCGCAGCTTGCCTCTGGCGCAGAGGATCCGTGTTCGATCCCCGGTACCAGCATGGGGATTTTATTCCCCCTGGGAGGTCTGGCACGGAGTGCACTCAGTCTCGTTAGGTCCCGGGAGGACCATTGAGGAGTTACTTGATGGAAAAGTAGCGGCCCCAGGTCGAGAAGGCCGCATAACTGGCCGGAAGGGTTCGGGGCGCTGACCACGTCCCACCCTCCAGTACTGCACCCCACCAATGACACCTGTAGTGGGTAGAGGTGGGGGACGCAGCGGCTGGGCGGCAAGCCTTGGCCCTTCATGGGCTGACGCTAGGGGTTTTATATATTTTGGAATGACTGTGGAAATTTCGCTGTTACAAATAACCAGATTAAAAAGGAAGCTCGGAATATGAGGAGTCGTGGTCACACCTTTACCAACATCTTATATGAAAGAAAGCAATTGTGTAATCAAGGCCATCTATCGCGCATGAAGTGAATTATAAACTACTCGGCGTTTCACATGTTCCGAAACCATGTGGTATGAGCACGCCGCTGTTGTAAAGTTCAATATCTAAACCAGTTTTCAAACCTTAATCCATAAATTCAACTATTACATTACCACTAGTGCTTAAAACAAATGACTAAGTTTCATTGAGCGTATTTGTACATAGTTCCCACTAACGCCACTGCGCTGCAGTTAGACAATGTGATTACGTCAGAACTGCAACATGCACATAGTGACTGGGTGAGCCCTGCCTACACGTGTACATCTGTACGACACGTGCGAAAACAGCAGTCTCATGGTGTCAGCGTGGAATATTTATATTGTAAATGAAGCAACCATTCTTTACTTCTCAGCAATCCTTGAATGTCATGTGGCAAGATCTAACGAACGCAACCCAAAGCAGTGGACATCATATGTTTATCGAAAACATCAGGTCCAATTTTAGAAACGCTTAAGTACACATTTCGTAAGGCAAAATCTTCTGTGTTGCTTTAACATTACTCTTCACTGTCTTTCTCTACTTCTTGTTGATCGAGATGCACTTGAATTACACATTCGTTGTCGGTTTAAGAAGCATGTAATAGGCTAAAGCAGCGATGTCCAACGTTTGCGAAAGAGGGAGTTTGGGTTTACCTCCTTCCAATATACGCGAACTTTGCCTACCTTGCATCTCCAGCCGTGCATTGTGTTGCAGTGACGGATTGGTTACGTGTACGTTGCAGTTGATCACGAAGTCACTTTCAACTCTTATGCAATAAACATCTATTCATCCGTGACTAGTTTGGTATTGCTTACGTTTAAGAAGTCAATCAATATTTGGCGACAAAGTCGAAGTGCATAGCCTTAGAAGATTCACCCAGTGCGATACAGACTGTTAGTATAGTTCAATTTGTTCAAATATATGTAGTTATACTCACTCTTATACACACTATTCTTGCAAATGCTTATTTGTACAGTACAATTTGGTCTATCTCTTAACGGTTTACCAGTTATGCAAAAGTCGTCCAGAGTAAATACGACTACAGGGGCTATAGCCAGAAAATTCAAGATATACATTTCATTTGTCATCAAAATATCTCAAACATATGACATTTTAATCAAAATCGTTAGAGCCATTTTCAAGAAAATCAACATTTTCGAAAAATTTTCCATGTAAAGGGTAGTTTAGGGTGGGGCTATTTTCTTCAAAATCTTCGTGTCGTATCCTTGAAAGACATTCAACTTAAATACCAACTTTGGTTTTTAACCGACTTTTCGTTTTTGAGTTATGCTGTCCACAGACTGACAGATTGACACAGACTGACAGACACACAGACACACACACGGACCTTTTTCTAAAAATGCTTTTTCTGGATTCAGGGGGCCTCAAAACATGTATTTCCGGTGAAATCTCGACATCGAATTTTTGGTTGGAATACAATACTTCCCCTACTTACCAGTAGAGAAAGTAAAAAAGTGTATGTATTGGTAAATTCAAACAAATAAAAGGACTATCTCGGAAATGGTTCACTCAAAAGAAAAACGACGTATTTGACATAAATTGTGTGTTTTAACCAGATCTACGGTTTTTTATTTAGTAAGGCATTGTCTGTCTTACTTTTTCCCATATATACAAAAATCATCCAGAATGAAGAGGTTTTCTGTGGACATTCCCAGAAAATTCAAGGTATTAACTAAAAACGACCATAGCATCCCTTGTTTGTGTCAGTCACTGGATACTGACGGTCTGTGCCTCCGACTGTAGAAATGGAGTGGGGATAGCCGCTCATTAGGTTAGGTTCTCCAAAAAGAGAAGGTTGGATATTCCGGAGCTAAAGCAAAGGTAAGATTTCTACAAAGCGGTTCGTTCTATTCTACAGAGCCCTAGTAACCTAGCTGTCGACGGGCTCTTAAACCCTACTCATTCACTCAATGCTACATATTTGCATCAAACTCTAAGGTCTTCTCGTCCCTATATAACATTTAAGTATTTTTACTTTAAGTCTAAATTCAAGATAAATTAACATAAAACGGCATTCACCTCATCCAACCGTTTATGACAGCCTTCAATTAAGATAATGATAATGCCACCTTTGAACAGTCAAAATACTGCTGCCCTTCAAAATGTCCTCAGTAGGCAGGTCAAATTCTATTTAAGTGGCCAGCCTGGGCACTGAATGTGGCGACGTGTGAAGATCTCCAAAAGTCTTCACAACCAGAGTCCAGAGCACCCGAGGCCAGGCCTATGAACCCCAAGCCAAAGCAAGTGTGTTTGCAGACTACCTGGAACGTACTATGTGTCCAAGAGAGAATCCCAAGGAGTACCGATTCTCGGAACGTATCCGCCGGAATCTTCGTCAATACTTTCAACGCCCCCGGAGGATGCGGAGCGACTCTCGGTACTACGCCCCATGGAACTCCATGGTGCACTCCAGCGCCTCAAACCCATAAAGGTGGCGGGACCTGATGGGCTGACCCCCCCTCATGCTTCGCCACCTTCCCTTCACGACGTGCTGAATTCATCAGGCTGAACCTCAGCCTGCCAGCAATTCGTGTCGTGTTGTTGAGGAAATTTTGAGTGCGTGCCATGTCGTTTTATCTAAATTGCTCTCTTATGTAGGTTTGGTTGGTGTCTGACAGTAGATGTCAGAGTATTGTTATGAATTCCAACAAAATCTTGGAGTTGTGGCAACAGTGCCGCAAGATACTGTTGCCATAATCTTCGTTCAAAATGTTTGGAGGCATTTTTTGTGGTTTCATAGGAGAGTTGGTGTGACTCCATGATGCTGATTCGTTGTGTTTCGAAGCTCGCGTACCGAACACATGTCTCATCTCCATGACAATATGGCAGAGAAAGTTCGCCTTCACCCCCGTAACGTGGGGGGAATGTTAGTGTTGTTCACACTCTCATGTCTTGGGGCTTCAGAGAGAATTTTCGGCACCAACCGAGCACAAAATTTGCGATGGTCTGATTTCTATGCTACCAGTTTATATATGAGTCCTACTGATTAGCGGAAGGTGCTTATGGAGTTCTGAAGTTATGAAAGGGCGATTTTGTCTGACCGGATCTCCAAATTTACAAGTTCGTCGTTCAAAGAGACGGTCGCCTACTTCGCTCTTTATCATGGAAGTTAGGGCGTTCATCTTAGATTTGATGGTTGAACAGTACTCTCACTTTTCGATTCTGGCTAGAGGATGTGAATTTTTCTTTGGCTTGGATTATTCCGCATACACCGAAGAGTCTGGTAGTATGAGAATGAGAGTAAATGTATGTATGTGTGTAGGTGTGTGTGTGTGTGTGTGTGTGTGAGAGAGAGAGAGAGAGAGAGAGAGAGAGAGAGAGAGAGAGAGAGAGAGAGAGAGAGAGAGAGAATCTAATGACATAAAGAGGAGCCCCAAAGTAAGCAAATCCAAAAAGTAACCCAACAGTAGAACGAGTAAACAATGCCGATGAGCAACTGTTCCAAAGACAAAGTGGCTGATCTGACCTTAGAGTTAAAGGCGGGATATAAACAGCTTAAAAAAACACTTGTCTCATAATTCTCTCGTGCACTGCAGTCATTTCACGGTGAATCGCAACCGCCGCCTTTCCCTCCCCTTTCTTTCCTTCTTTCTTTGTTCCTTTCTTTTCTGCCTCAAAATACTGTACCGCTACACGTGCCTCACTCTTGGCGAGGGCTTCTGCTCTGCGCACATTTTATAAGCCTGTCTTGGTGATAGGAATAGTTGATTGCAACATTGCCGTGAGCGCTCTAAAGC
The DNA here is from genome assembly GCA_030765045.1 of Tenodera sinensis. Taxonomy (NCBI): domain Eukaryota; kingdom Metazoa; phylum Arthropoda; class Insecta; order Mantodea; family Mantidae; genus Tenodera; species Tenodera sinensis. The sequence goes on from CM060966.1 coordinate 149,745,576, forward strand.
ACAGGGCGAATAAGGAATAACTGTATCTCCTCTCCTGCTCATGAATGGCGAGATCGGAACTTACTTTCCGAATTACCTTCGTATCACAATATTACCTTAGAAGTTGAAAGAACACCATAAAGGTCGAAAAGTGAAGCTTGATAACTTACATTAAAAATGTGTATAAATAAAATCTACTTAACAATATGTGCGCCAAGGTCTACTAATCAGTGAAGTTACAACTATCTCCTCCTATAAACAAAACAGACAATTAACCTTTATATCTTCGGAAAATTTGGATGTAGCGTAGTACATATAATTTGTTTCTAGATGTCTCTTACATATCTCGGGCTCAAATGACCTTGTTGTCGACGGGCCCTTAAATTTAACACTCCACTACACTCTTACATATCTGATGATACGTGGTTCAGTGGTGGGATAATCATCTATCACTTCAGTTTTTAACATGGCTGTAGATTTTTTAGTCTGTTAATAGTTCCCATCCACGTATTCTAGGTTCATTCCCTGTTGGCATGCATATATTCTGTGGTAAAGTAATCTTTTCCGGTTTTAAAAAACGCTCGGTGCCTTAAAAACCGCAAGGAATGGCATTGTATTTCGCCTTCTCTTTCCAGACTCTGAAAGACCAGTTGTAACACTATACACAACTTTGTTTGTTATCACTGAACGTAGTGTTGGGTTAGGTCAGGGAGAAGGTCGAACGGAACCGTAGCGATGGTTATTTCTAGACTCGTTTCTGACAACACTGCCAATTGAAAAGATGCAGTACCGCCGTTCAAAATGCAAGACAGCATAAGAGGAGTTCTGTCTGCTTCTACGGCATGTAAATCCTCTCTTTGTCAGTAACATAACTAAGTAAATAGGACGGTGTGCTGTAAACAACGTAGTCAAATCTTTTCCAAGGTTTTCTCTAAATGTTTTGAGATTCCTAATGCCATTTAAAGGAGTTTATTATTACGTTTCCATGCAGAAATGAAATCCAACAATGCAATAAAATTTCCATTCAATTTCACTAAATAAGTGGTTTGGATCCAGTGGTTGAGCTTCGTTTGATCGTTTGATGTGTGTGCGCGTGCGTGTGTGTGCTCCTTATAGACTTCTACACCGTTGCACCGATTTACACCGCACAAAATCTTTGACACCAAATAAAAATTACTAGAGGTCGAAATTCCACTCCACTTTTTCTTCTTGTTTTTCTTCTTCTTCTTCTTCTTCTTCTTCTTCTTCTTCTTCTCCTCCTCCTCCTGCCTTTCACAGATTAGCCTTGTCGACCTGTTCTGGCCTCAATTTCTTATTTTAGCTGGCCGTCCTATGTCCCTCTTTCTTGAGGATTCCAAAGATGGTAATACAAACCATCTTTGGAATCCTCATTTCTTCCATTTGTTCCAAATGATTCCTCAATTTTGGTTTCTGTTCTTTTATTTTGTCATTTACTGCAAAATATTCAGTTCTTGTTGAATAGTTCCATTAGAAACCCCTCCAACTTGGTGCAACCTTTGGCTGTTCGTAAAAATTTCATTTCCGCATGCAACTCATGACGAGCTAGAAGATTTCAGCCATATTCAGGCAGCGTAAATGAAATTTTTACCAGCAGTCAAAGGCTGCACTAATGACTGATTATGAGTTGCATGCGAGCTACCTGGATGATCCTTTTAACGGCCTGATTTCCGTGCCACTGGTACCTGAGTGGAAAACAGGTTCTCTGCTAATTAGCTCGGCATGCTGATTCTGTACAGGGCCTGTCATTGTTCTAGTCAACGTGCCAGAGACTTAAGGTACTATGTAAGTGATTTACGGTGAAAAAAAAAAAAAAAACTACTTTATGTGACAGACAACCATCCTACATTTTATTTCCAAAAGAAGCCAAAAGATGAAATACAAATGTGGGCTTGCGTTAATAAGACGGGTAAATCCTACATCAAATTGTCACCTACGATGGACATAACTGAACGAGTGATTATCGCAATCACGAAAAAAAATCCTGAGAATGCTTTAAACAGGCAGCAGATTTCAAATTCTTTGAAATGACTAGCATTTATTTCTTTGACCAACCAAAATTATACATCAGAAGCTGAGGAGTGGTGACGTGAGTACACTAACATCTTCGGGTATAAAATTTATTAGAAATAACATCTCTGCAGAAAGACCACCAGTATCCTAAGCAACCCAAGAGTATCAGTGGAGCTTAAACAGCAGTCGAAGAGGTGCAAATAATATCAAACGCAGATGAGACATTCTTGTTATTAATGGCACTAGGAGCAACATTGTGGGATTTTCAACTGAAGCAGATATTTAAAAAACTTTGTGCTGCCTCGCAAATTTATGGAGATGGAACGTTTAAATGCTATCCACCATATTTCTACCAGCTGTTCACTCTGCGCGCAGTTATAAATTATTAAGCAGTGTCATTGGTGTTCTGCTTATTGCCAAACAAAAGTAAGAAAAACCTACAAGAAAATATGCAAAGCATAGTTAACAAATGTAGCTCTTTTAGCCTAAGCTTTAAGCCGAAGGAAGTATTCGTAGATTTCGAAACTCCCAATTCATAATGTTATGTAAGAGATGTTGCCTGAGTCTGAAATTCGCGGTTGCCGCTTTCATCTTGGTCAGAGTTTGTGGCGAAAAACACAAGCAATGGGTCTCACTACAAAATATAACGAAGACAAGGATGTCAGCACGTTCTTGAAATATAACAGAACATCAAAGGAACAAAGGAGCCATTATAAAGGAAAGCTTCCTGAGAGAACATGCTGCTATACACAAAACGATCAAAAAACGAGGATGGAGTTCTTAAAATCAGTGTCGTTCAAGTTTCTCCCAAACATGTAAATACTAATGTCGAGATGACAAAACTGTTGCTAAAATAACTGTAGGAGATTCAAACTTTATAAACTTTGCAATATTAAATTTTAAAAAGCAAAAACGAAAAGTAAATAAAAAAGTCGATGTGTTGCACTTGCATGACTTTCTCTGCTCTTGCACTAACCATTCTTACAAACTCTTATTCTTCTTTTACATGTTGAGATAAACATATGCAGATGTTATCTTATGCTTATTACCTTAGATGCACGGGGAATATGGGAATACAGTAGACTTTCAAATTCCGTTCTCTGTGCACGGCTAAGATGTAAAAAATGAATAAATATCTGCCATTTGACGAAAGTTTAAGTATTCCAAAACATACGCAAATAACAAGGAATATATCCGAAATAGTACTCTCTAGAAAAAAAAATATTTGGACATAAATTTTGTTTTAGCAAGATCTACATTTTGTATCCATAGTAAGGCTTAGTCTATCTCTTATGGTGGACCAGTTATGCAAAGTACATCCAGATTAAACAGGACTACATAGGCTATAGTCAGAAGATTCAAAATATAAATTTTGTTTGCCATAAAAATATCTCAAGCATTGATTGGCATTTTAATCAAAATCGTTAGAGCCATTTTCGAGAAAATCAAAATTTTCGAAAAAGTTTCCATGTAAAGGGTAATTTAGAGTGGAGAAATTTTCTCCAAAATCTTCGTGTCGCATTCTTAAAAGTTATGAAACTTAAATACCAACTTTGGTTCTTAACCGACTTTTCGCTTTTGAATTATGCTGTCCACAGCCTGACTTGCACACCATACGGACGTTTTTTCTAAGAACGTTTTTTTTTTTATTCATGGGGCCTCAAGGCATATTTCCGGTGAAATCTCGACATCGAATTTTTGATGGAATGCAATACTTCCTCTACTTATATTACTATACGTAGTGCAGAAAGTAGCATATGGGAGGCTAAGCAGTAAACCTCCACGTGGGGCCTCTTGGGTAACGCTAATAGGCTGCAAAGACTGACAATGGAGCTCATGATGAACTTCCAGCACCCAACTCAGCCCGCCCGGAATAAAGACGGATTTAGGGATGTCGCATGGAACTCAATATGACTGAATTTTCTCTCCTGATAGCCCGGAATTCAGTGCCACACAGTAAAGCGGTACAGCCATCACCTTATAGAATCTATCTGTGTGTCTCTTCGTGTACTTATTAATGTTTTGCTTACAGTGCCACAAACACTCTGATATCTCTGCAATTTATTATCTATATATTTATCCTCATTAAAAGTAATATAACTCCCCAGATAACAGCACTATTTACGAGACCTGAACTTCTTGAATTTTCGCTTTGCCTGTTGGCCAAACCTACATATGTTCACAAATTTATTCGAATAGGCACGTTGGAATCCAGTTATTCAATATCATTTTGTGGCTAAACAACTATTTTGGCACAAATGAAAAATACACGAACAACTCATCCTTGCTAACTGCAGAAGAAAACGATAAAGGAGTGGTTACATATTGACAATGAAACATTCGACCAGGTTTATTTTTATTTATGCAACCATACACTACTGAGGAAAATGTTAGAGAAAGTTATGCTTCAGCTTAATGTCAAGAAGTCACAGTTAGTCTGCGCATTCATAGCTGTGACAAGTTGTAAAAAACGCGGATCTTAAGTTATTAAATAACTATCAGGCAAACACTTAAAATTTAATCTGCTGTGATTATCTAATAATTAATCGGGTATTCCAATAATTACTTCATTGTTTAAGTATAGAGTAAGCAGTACTGCGATCTAAGAGAATAAGTGCGACTATCACCCTGATGGAGGAAGGAATGAAGTGAAGCACCCACAGGAGGCTGCAGGCCTCAGGGAGACATGCCACATAGATGTCTGTTAACGTTCCTGGCTTGAAGACCCGCACCACTGTTGAAAGACTATTAATAACCCGTTCAAACCGAGCGGGATGGTCAGACGGTAATATCTGTGCCTCGCATTCGGGAGGTCGCGGGTTTGATTCCCACGGCCGACCTTTCTGACCTTGGGTTTTTTTCCGGGTCACTCAGGCGAATGCTGACAACATTTACTTTACACCCCCCCCCTTCATTTAATTCTTTCTCTATCCGATCTTTCCAGGTTGTTGCGCTCTGAAAATAGTGTTCGTCTGAGGGGAGGCGCTGCGGCCGGCTGGCCGCCCGCCAGGGGGACTGATTGATCAGCCGGACCTGGTTCGGTTGTGCGCTCTCTGTGGCGACTCAGTCGGGCTGCATCTGTTAGGAACACACCGTAGTAATTTTGCCTGTGATGCGTTCTGGCGGCCTGTAGGGAACTCTCTTATCATCCTTCCTCCTGAGGTCTGACACACAATAAGCCATTGCCTGACGTGCCGGAATCTCCTCCGTAACAAGCAGCTCTTTCCTTGGATCAAGCATCCGCACCATCTGTCCGGCACCGCCCTGCACTAAGAAACCTAGAACCGCAAATTAAACATAAGAAGGAAATGCAATAGAAGGGAAATGATAAGAAACCACGTCAGTATTTGCCTATCGATGAGATAAAACCATAAAAGACCCAAGCTCAAAGAATCGAACCCGGGACTTCCCGAATGTGAACCCCACACATTACCGAGGAGCAAACTAGCTCGGCTCTCAGTGTACTAATTTACAGAGCAGTGTTACCCAATCTTTTGTGAAAGAGGGGAGGGAGGATTTATCTCCACCTGCGTTCGCCGAGCTATGACAGATTCGTGGGACTCAGACGAAGATCTCTAATGCTTGTTTACTGAAAGAGAGCAGGGGATATGCTTCACGCACAAAACTGAGGTGGAGTAAAGGGACAATGTGACGTCATTAGCTCATAAGAGTAGACTCTGGGCACCACTGTTAGAGTATACAACATTTATAGAAATAGAAAGACTGTCGTGAGGGAGGTAAACGAAATTGGAAGTACTATATTTCATTAACATTTTCGTGAATATCGGGGATATTTCGTTCGATTGTTAGGAAAGTCACAGGCACTATATGACATTAATGTTATAAGGCACAAAAAGGGTATACTATTAAAGCTTCAAGATCGTTGTACAATAATTTCATTAAAATACAGATGGCAAATTAAATTAATTCTAGGTTTATAGAGATACCCATGCATAACTAGGTAAGAAACCTTATCACTGCAAAAGCACATGCTTTCTTTTTCTTCTGAGTAAGCTGTCCCTTACAAATCTCTAACCTCCTCCCCCATTTTGGGTGCCACTGTTCTAAACCCTGCAGGTTCTATATTATTTCTCCATCTGCTATTGTATAATTAAAAAAGGATGGAGTGATAACAAAAGGTTTGAAGCTTGTAAAAAGGACGTGTATTTCTCCAGACTAGACCAGGAAGTAAAGGAAGTATTCATACAAATAAGGTTTTAAAAGCTTACGTGCCCAAATGCGATAACACAAAGGAGCGTAAACAATAGAAATGTCGGCTGGGTTGTTTTAATGCAGCAGCAGGAGATGGTTATTGTGCCCCGCTTCCTGCTGAGATTTTTGGTATTTTCTTTTTCTTTCCTCGCTCGGAGCCAATGTTTCAACATCGCTTGAGTTTCTCCTAGAGTGGATAAGTGGAAATACTCCACAGCCACTAAAGAAATAACACCAACAAGTCAAGCAGTTCGATACTTTACTCCATCAGTGTTGATGTCATTTCGTGTTCTTCACAATCAAGTCTCGCATTTAATGGTCATCTGCATATCTCTTGTTATGTGCAGTCGACACACGTTAATGTACACAAGTTTTATATCCCTTCATACTTGCAGTTGATGCAAATACAAGACAAATCTTAGTCAAATCCATTAATTTTGTGGTTTAGTGTAACACAAATTGGTACACAGTTTCAAAGAAATCAATTCTCCTGAGAAATGAAACTTAGGCATTGTTTATAATATCAAAAGTAAAAACTGAAAAAAGAATGGTTACAGAATTCAGTCGTTGTGTAATGACTAAATATACATAGTATGGAATAACGTATCTCGAGTTGGTGGTATACGATACAATTAAAACAAATCTTTTGATTTAAGGAAATGTAAAAGAAAGAGTTAGGTGTATTACTAAGTTAATTCCGAGAATAACACTTAATAGAATTATGCAAACAATAATAGGCACTATTGTCAGATCTATACAAAGTAGTACACTAATCCTAATTTGTTGCATCATTTTGGTAGGAGATTGATACTAACGTTTAAGAAATTTGGCAACTTGAAGCAAAAATTAGCAAATTTCCACGATGTTCAGTCAAGTTCTGAAGCTTCATTTTTTTTAAGGCTCTCTCCACAGAGATGGAAATTGAGCCACTTTTCAACAGTTCCCCTCAACGTAAACTATATATATATATATATATTTTTATTTGCAGCATCAGCGGCATGATTGCATGTCTGCCATAAACGCTCTTTAAGGGCCACTGCAAAACTACTGATATAGGAATAGCATGTGAGGAAAATGCGACTAATATTAGCGTTTAAGAAGTGCTGACAAATTTGAAGAAAAAAAGAACAAATTTGTACGAGTTGTAGTCAGATTCTAAGGTCTCCCATATTTTCTCTCTCATAAACTGTTTGGGTCACAGAGATGAAAATTCAGCCACTTTTCAATAGTCTTCCTCAACGTAAACATTTTTTGCAGCATCGTCGACATGATTGCATGGCTGCAATAAAAGCTTCTGTAGGGGTCACTGGAAAATTACTGGTGCAAGAGTAGCATGCGAGGGAAATGTGTGTTAAGAGTCAACTATTGCTAAGTGCAAAGTCAGATGAGTACGGAGCATGACAAAGCACCTCAACGCTATTGAGAAGGAAATTCTATAGATTTTCTGTCCAATCACCAGAAGCATTTGTGCTGATGAAAAAGCACATTTGGACAACTTTCTCAACCTTTTCTGTTAATTTCTGAGAATTCCTGTACGCATGAACATTTTGTCACGTTCATGTTTCCGTCTTTACTGACGAATGCCAATCAGTTTGACCCCTGCAAATGATGAAACCAGATGATTACACACTGACGCAGGAACGTGAAACTCATGAGTATCATTAGCTCATCTCACCACAGCTGCTGCCACTAGTGGGGCTGATTTTTTTTTTATCACACGTACATAAAGAGTGCCTACGTCCTGTGAGACAAACCGCATGTTTATATCTACCTCCATCCCCAAGAAAAACAATCGGAGATCTTACAACTTGAATGCACCTCCTTCATGTGTGTGGATGTGTGTGTACGTTTCTTCACCCAAAACATGGTTAAGCGATTTATGAAGCTTGGCACGTAATATATCATAGGCTACACATACCGGGTGTACTAAAATTCATGTTACAAACTTCTAGGGTTAGTAGAGGGGACTGAGTAGACAATATTTTAAATAGGAATCCATGTCCGGAAACGTACCGTTTCCGTGCTACAAGCTTTGCAATGTGTCAGATTTGCCGGTGTTGTTTTGCAACCGAATAGGCAGTAAACTGACGCCAGAAGAGTTCCACGTCAAATGTCGTGTGACGTTAGGTAAAGAATTAAATGAAGTTCAACTGATTACATAGGAAAATCGAATACTGTAACACCAAAGAAACAAAACAATTACATTGATCACAATAACACTTGTGTGAACAGTAGAAAAAAATTGTCTTCTGCTCCTGTGTCCCATACTGTACTGACTGCTCACTACAACAGAGGCTCGATGTGACGACCACCAACGTCATTGCACACATTGTACCGACGAATCAGGTTCCGGTACACTCGTTCCATCACTCCTGGTGACCTGCTAATCTCTTGTGCAGCGGCCATAACGTGTGCGAGCACCAAACTCTTCATGCGACCTCACAGGACATAGTCCAATGGTGCTATATCCGGAGATCGTGGGGGCCATACATTAGGACCACTCCGACCTATCCATATTTGTCCAAATCTTTGGTCAAGATGTTCCCGAACGTTAAGTGTAAAGTGCGACGGTGCACCATCGTGCTGAAATCACAGTTCCTGCCTTACATTCAATGGCACGGTATCCAACAATGGGGCAATACGTTCCGTGGGAAGATTAAGTACGAAACACCGTTAACCTGGCAGGAAAAATGTGTGGCCCGATCACATGACCGTCTACAATATCTACAATATGCAAAAATATCAGATGGTAAGCTTGCGATTGGTTTCTGGGAAAACTATTAGACAGAAAGAAAATACAACACACCGAAGTGGATACATATTAAGGTACCAATTATTAAAATATTTGCACTTATACCTACCCCTAACAGTCTGTAGGTGTATATAATATGTCCCATTGTTTCTTTTGTTACAACACCTGGAGCTGGCTCTTGAAATAAGATTGCCCCTTCAGGAAAAGTACAGCAAAATTAATGTAGGTATCATGAAGCTGTAGACGACATGGCTTTTTACTCGGTATAGGAACATTACAAGTATTTGATAACAAGCAATGGTAACTACACGATCTCTGTACAGTAAATCTTACAGTTTACCCCCTGTGAGCTGAACGCATTTCCTGAAAACACGCTATTCCTTCTGCACATGCTCAACCCCATTTGGAAATGCTAAAAATATCAAGTAGATAAGCGAACTATATTCTGTCACGATATCCCACACACGAGACTGTTAATAGTAGCGGCTTCGGTTATGAAGCTACCCCGACTGGAACTGAGGTCAATTATTACACACATATGAGTATTTGTGTGACTTATAATTGTTACGGTACTTAAATGTACTTTTAACAATCACATAATTGTAATTCAGAATATAAATTGAACTTTATCATGGAAACCAAACACGAACTTCTAGTTAAGGTACAATTAGGTTAAAAAATAATGTGTTACTGTCGGACGACCTTTTCCGACCATTGTCGTTTATTTTAAAACCTGTAAACATTTACACCAGATCTTGTTTTTCTATTTATTTAGTGTTAATCTTTAAAGTTATTGGCAAAAAATATTTCAATATATGTTTTGTATTATTACACAAGAGCATGATGAGTCAACTGTCTTGTGTATGACTACATTGCTTTTACACACTGAATGAACTAGGAGAAACGAACGGGCCTTCAGAATGTACTACAGGAATTGGACATATAAAACAGACCGCATCTCATTTTACCTATATTATTTGGAAAGAAATTATGACTATCCTTTCTTCAGTCTGTTAAGTTTCATTGTTGTTGATCATGCTTATGTTTATCATGAGTGAGGAGGCTTTGTTTCATCTATCGGGGAGGTATGTTCGTGATATTTTTTACAGAGCCTGTCAAGGACATACTTATTGCCGAGGGGAATCACAACTTTTCCAGTTGATTCTTCTGTATATTATAGATAGCAGCATAGCCCGTTACTGGTGTCAGTGAGAAGAGGAGACTGTGAAAGAAAGAAGTGTTGTTTGCCACGAGTTTTTCTCATAATTTGTACCAGTTTCTGCGAAGGTTTTATTAATTTGTGTTGAAGAGTTAATCGATCAACGTATGTGAATCAAACATATATCATCTCCTTGAGAATGAAATAAGCTAGTGCTATGTACAGTAATATATTTTACTTACCATTTGTGCATCGGCAGTTAGAGCTTAAGTTCTGGCAGGAAATTATAAGCTTTTGGCTGGTTGAAGAAAAGATGTTTTCGTACGTTTACTATTTTGTCATATAACTTGAACCCAGCGCATTACATCAATGTAGACCACTGTATACAAATTATTCCTTATTGCATTTACTATATTTAGGAAAATATAATGTTTAATTTAATTTTGCAATTATCACGAAATTGTCTCGCCTAACTTACGCCCATCTTATTTTAGGTCATTGCTTTAAAAGTAAAGATTCTCCTATTTCTCATGCTGTTCTACCTAACTGTGGGCTGTCTTAACTTACCTCTCTTTCCTAGCACTGCAAAACTGGTAAAACGCGAAAATGTCTTGGTTTATGCTGTTTCCAAAAGAATGGGTGTTTTATGGTCGACATTGAATGATTTTCTTCCTAGGAGTTCTCAATATGAAACAATCCTCTTTCCTAAATTAAGATTCTTTGCATTGACGGTAGATATTGAAATGAAATTATTCAATACGGTATTCTTGAGATGAAACAAAGGATGACGCAAAATGGATGCAGTGTGTATTTTGTCTCATGCCATACCATGTTCGTCGTCAGTCATCAGTTACTAAGTTTTCATGTGTGACAAATGTGCATCACAAGACAGTATGTCGTGATTCAGAGTAGAGGAGTTAAAGCAAATAATATTTCTTACCTTATTAGGATTATGTAATAGGTTAAGAGGCCTTGTTTAAGAACAAACAATTTGCACAGTAATGCGTGTTTTCTTTCACTCACGAAATTACCTTCAACATTCCAAAATATTAATTTAATCGTAAAGGTATGTTTAATACAGAAATTCTTCTATATCACCTTAAATTACATTCCAATAACAACGTGTGCGCTGGATTTCTAATACAGAGACGTATGTGGAATATAATGGCGAAAATATAAAAGTATTACGAATATATCCTACCTTACACTACAGAGCAACACAAAATCCTAACCTATTGTTTGAACAACTTCTACACCACCAAAAGATCAGTGCCAGGTGCGCTGAGACTGCAAAGCCCAGTATGAGCCCTATATTATTCGATACCACGGTCAATATAGATTACTACTTGACCATTTTTGGATTAAACGCATCCCCAACTAACAGAAGAGGAGTGTAATTACTGCTTCTTTCAACAAGATGGGGCAGTACCTCATATATCTGAGAATCACATTCATTCAGATGTTCACTGAAGAGAGGAATGTGAGCAAAGATTAATGACCACCGCGATCACCAGATTTGTCGACATGTGACTTTTATTTATGGGAATACTTGAAGGGAAGTGTACGAGAAGAATCCTCATTCCATTGATGAGCTAAAGGGTAACATCAGGAATTGCATCTGCACTATCACCCATAAGGAATTGACACGGCTTTTTACGAACCGTTAAGACGAGCACAGAAGTGAGTAAATAGAGCTGGTAGGCACTTTCTTCAAATGGAATACACTTTCAATATTCATTATGAAGCTAATTACAGGACACATTCATATATTTGAAGTTTGTTTCAAATCAATACATTGACCTGCATCTAGATACATTACAACGTAATAAAATATTAACACTTTATCTGCCCAACCCTGTATTAGGGTTGGTTTCTTTTAAGATTTTGAAATCAGCAATTTAGTATTTTGGTTTGTACATCCCTGGACAAAAAGAGAGAGAGAGTCATGTCTGGAACACCAAATTCATCCAAGTCCTGCTCGGCACCATCCGTGATACAGTTGTGCAGCGGCAGCAACAAGTTGTAACAAATTCCAAACCTTAATATTAGTAACCCATATGATCAATAATCATAACCAAATGCACAGATTTAGCTTCTTCAACTACAGACTATCAATGTTAACTACAAATATTAACGACACAAAACAGCATACAGTTTGGATTGTACGGCATTACTAAACTTGCCACCTTCCCCGTGTGTCCACTGTAGCTCTGTGGTGAGGGTCGCAAGTTCACTTCGCATGTAGCAATTTTTTTCCTTCTCTTAAGGATGTTGAAACAACACATAGCTGCTAAGTTATTTTAAATGTACTTGTTTCATACACGACATTTGGTGAAGTTAAATCTCGTAATATGATCGTTAAAGAAGCATCATAACTGTTTATTCTACCGAACAGCAATTTGCTGCACACGAAAGCACGTGGTGCGCAGAATGTTGCGAAAATGCATCAGGCAGGCAAGTTCTCTCTCAATGAATCGTACCACGCTTGACAATAGCAGAACGTACACACAAAGACATAAGCACAAGGAAGTCACTCCTTGCAGTACTCAAGTAGGACTTTTCTGCTCGTAAAGCTGGAGCTCGTGTTGGAGTCCTTGCATATACAGCGCAAATGTGGATGAGATTATCCAGGGGAGGAGTTGAACACCATATTCCTGGATCGGGATGAAGAAGCAGAGAGGAACCCTTTCCAAACTGCTTCTGAAATGAAGATAAATTCGATTTCCTTGGATCAGCTCGAACAGCTCTGCGACGTGCAAATGATGTAGGACTTTATGTGCGAACAGCAACTAAAAAACATCTGGCAGACGATCACAGAGGAAAATGCCGACCGCAGCTGGAATAACGTGATACTCTCAGACGAGGTGACATTTTCTTTTACACGTAAGGGAAAGATGATTGTCTATCGTCCAAAGGGGTCCCGATACGATGCAAAATATGTGGATTCACAATTTCATCATGGTCGCGTATCTGTATCATGTTGAGGCTGGATATCAAGGGACGGTCTAGGTGTGCTGTGGCACCTTGACAATACACTGAACAAGGCGCAATATACGTAACACTTGAGAATGTTTTAGTTCCCTCTGTGAGGATGGGATATCCTGATGGAATTATTGAATTCGTACAGGATAATCATCCTGTCCACACATCTCGAAAGGTTTCAAATTGGTTCTTGTAGTGGCAGGACATCAGAGTGGTAGACTGACCTCCCTGGTCACCGGATTTAAATCCTATTACGAATGTGTGGGCTGAGGTGAAAAGGGAGCTGCGCTCCAATTTCCCCGCAACTGGGCGAAGGACAAAAGATGACCTCTGGGCAGAAATTCAAGAAGACTGGGACATTCTAGCTTCGCGACCACCTTACTGCAGGCATTTAATGTTGTCTTTGCCCCGAAAGTTGAAGGCAGTTATATGTGCTGAGGGCTCATACACCCGATATTCATTATGCTTATTACTTTCTCTGCTGGTAAGTAGGGGAAGTATTGTATTCCACCCAAAAAGTCGATGTAGAGATTTCAACGGAAATATATGTTTTGAGACCCCCTGAATAAAAAAAAAGTTATTTTTAGAAAAAGGTCCTTGTGTGTTTCTGTATGTCTGGACAGCATAACTCAAAAACGAAAAGTCGGTTAAAAACCAAAGTTGGTCTTTTAAGGATGCGATACGAAGATTTTGAAGAAAATAGCCCCACCCTAAACTACCCTTTACATGGAAGATTTTTCGAAAATTTTGTTTTTCTTGAAAATGGCTCTAACGATTTTGATTAAAATGCCATATGTTTGAGATATTTTGATGACAAATGAAATGTATACCTTGAATTTTCTGGCTGTAGCCCCTGTAGTCGTATTTACTCTGGAGGACTTTTGCATAACTGGTAAACTGGTTTCCACGTGTGTATAATTAGGATTTCCCAGCGTTTGTATTTGTAATTTATCATGTTATAGCAGTTTGAAAAAAAAAAGTGATAAACACGAATGACTTTTGAGAGAACGTCACTCTAAAATTAAAATCAATGTGTAAAAGGTTAAGGAAATAAAATGCATAGGTGTAAAGCCGCTGTAAAGCATTTATTTTTGAAAGATTTGACCATCACTGTTCCCTCTGTACCTAAACGAAGTAAGTAATGAAACTATTTAGGCAAATTTTATTTCAACGAAGTACGATAGATAGAATAATGAGCTTTTGCAAGAATAATCTATAAAGGTTATACCTATAAAAATAAGAGGCATTGGGAAGAGATATCTGTGTGAATGTAACATGTCAGATATCCTTTTTTACTTCTTTTTTATACTATCATCCATTTTCAACATGTCTGTTGTTTTTGGAATTTTTCACAATTGTGTGAAAATGATAACAAAATTATGATGAAATAAATGCGCCTGACATTTGACTCTGCGTGAGTATGCTGATTCTGTAAACTGGAAGGGTTTAATAGAGCGTTTCTAATTAGCATTCTTTTGATTGCACTGGTATAGAAAGAACGATTTCACGCCGAGCTTTTAGCGAAACAGGATACTCCTGTTCGTGGTGGATTGCGACAGTTCTGCAGGTGTTGAAGTAATGGAACGGCGTGGTCGGGTTGGGAGCAGGTGTCCTTCCGTCTCAGTGGCATCCGCGGGGCAGGTGCTCTTACCATTTAAATGCAATTTACCTCTCGGGTACACGCCTATAACTAGGCTGCATAAAAGTACAGGTTCGAATCCAGCTTGGCTTCTCATTTCTCTGTGAGCACAAAAAACGAATATTGGGCTACTTTAGCTTAGAGAATAATATACCTGAGTGCCAATAATAACGAGGCAGTAAAATTGACAAAAGGTTTAAAAACTACAAACAAAAGTCTCTTAAAGAAACTTAAGTGAATATGGGTGCCATTTTAAAACTTCTTAAGCAGACGCAAACATCATCTCTTTCCACATACAATTTTCCTTCAATTTCCCTTCACCTAGTTCGGCAAAGAAAATATTACATTCCAATAAGAAATTGCATCTCAAGACTTTACTAGGAGGACACATCTAAATCTAAAGATAACTTTTTTGAAAAGTCTCAGTGAAAGAGTGAGAGAGCAGTATAAATAAAACGTTGGATATATGCCAAAATTTGATAAGAGTCGACGCAATTTAAGGATGCACAGCGTAGATTTTAAAGAAAATCTTCTCCTCGCATTCCAAAAATCTTTTGTATGCAAAAATCTTCATTCTGTTTTATTTTTTCAAAAAGGCCAACATTTGAGTATGAAGAATAAAATATGTATCTTAAATCTTGTATGAATAGTCTGCAAAGCCTTCATCGTTCTACTGAATTTTGTGTAACTGAAGCTATGGGGAATAGAGAAGGGAAATGTAGAGATCATTAAACTTTGCAATTTATGTCAAAAACATTTGGTAGCTTTAACCATCTTAGAAATATTCGTAGCTGCTTACCATTTGCGACGCCTCTGGCGCGGAGGACCTGGGTTCGATCCCCGGTACCAGCATGGGGATTTTATCCCCTCTGGGAGGTCTGGCACGGGGTGCACTCAGCGTCGTTAGGTCTCGGGGGGGCTAATTGAGGAGCTACTTGATGGAGAAGTAGTGGCCCCAGGTCGAGAAGGCCGTATAACTGGCCGGGAGAGTTCGGGGGCGCTGACCACGTCCCACTCTCCAGTACTGCACCCCACCAATGCCATCTGTAGTGGGCAGAGGTGGGAGACGCAGCGGCTGGGTGGCAAGCCTTGGACCTTCATGGGCTGTTGCGCTAGAGTTTTACCATTTGCGAACGTTAGAACCTGACCAATTCACTTAAGATCATATGATCCCACGATAAAAAAAAAATCACATATGGTTTTAGCACTTAAATCAGAAGTTTAACATTTTTATTTATACATTTAGCTTTTTGTTGCCTTAATATATTTGAAATTTAACTTTTTATAGCATTTTAAAGAACAAACACCTAATTGATAAACTGTAGGTAATGCTTTTTGAAATAACATTAATGTAAAATTAAAATCACTTTTGTGAAATATTATTAGTAAAATAAACATGCATAAAGTAAATCATGCAGTTTTTTAGGTTAATATGAGTTAAAGCAACACAGAGAAGTTATAAGATTGAGATAAGGCTAAAACATAACACAGTAAAATTAGAAATAACTATGCAAAATCAGATTAATAAAAAGAACAGTAGGTACACAAAATTAACTCAAGTCTTGGAAGTTCATATATAATTAATGTTGAATCAAATCATAGAACATATCCCTACATTTTGTTCTGTCATTCCTATTCTCTTGTTACTACAGTTAAACGAATTTACTGAACTATTTTTCTGCTTCTGCATTATAGGACAGGATTCCAAATGTAACACATTAAAGAACTGCTTAAGAAAAATATGGGTATTTGAGTTTAGCAGTCAACAGCATTTGTAGACAACTTGAAACCTTATTTTCCTGTACAATTTATAGCGGTTGAGAATTTAAAAAATACACTATGCACATTAATAACTCAAAATGCTGTCTTTCTTTCAATTTCACTTAAATCTTCAAATCTATTCTGAATACTTGGTCAGCGGTGACAGGACTAAAATGCTTAATAGCCTCTTGAAAAGGAAAACAAATGTTTTTTGTCGTTTTCTTTCTTACTACTACTCGACCTCTTGTTACATTGAAACAAACGTCCAAAATGTTTTCCTTTTGCTTTTACATCTTCATTTGAAAATGAGTCCAAGGATGCACTACATTTCACATTGATATCGCAGTTTAGTATCATTTCCGCCATTTGCATCAATTTCGTATTTTATCTATTTTCAGAACACATTAAAGGGTGATTTAGTGGTGAAATATGAAAAGGCAACACTATAAGCCTTTACGGGTTATATCACATTTGCAAAAATCGCCATCTCTAGTTACATAATCAGTTGTGTATCGTTTCGGCATATTGCATACAACCCCGTGGCGGCTCATGACTTGTCCCAGTGGGGACCTTTAATATCTCTCCCCCCCCCCCCCCGCCTCTCTCTCTCTCTCTCTCTCTCTTTCTCTGACACATACCACACAATTCTAATTCGCAATTCATATGGGCAATTGAGCTCTCATGTTTTGCTATTTTTTGTTTTAAATGACCAGTAGGTACCACACTAACCATTGTTTGTCCAGTTGCCGTTTCTTTCACTCGCAAACAATAAGCACGGAAAACAGCTTCTCTTCTAAGAATAAACCCGAAGGATTTATCTCCTTTTCAGTTTCGCCATGCTATTCGTTTCCACACTTGCATAGATTCAAATCTCCCGTTATGTGCAGACACAACTGCATGAAAGTTACTAGAAACACAAACGTTACAAATAATAATAATAATAATAATAATAATAATAATAATAATAATAATAATAATAATAATAATAATAATAATAATAATAATAATAATAATAATAATAATAATAATAAACAGTGTAACAGAACAACTATTCCAAACTGAAGTATTGTCCTTAGTAAATTACGATATGAGGAGTAATTATATACATTTATAATGGTGTAATAAAAATAGATGCAGTGGTGTTTACAATATTAACATCAACTATCATTTTAATATAGAAAATAGGTACATTATATTTAGAAACGTTAAGTTGGCTAACTGCCTAGCAGGTTGATTGCAACTTTTGCTAAACGAGGAGGGAAATGCTCTTAGCAAGGAAAACGGATGCGCTTGCTCGGTAGCAATCGCATCTCTTGGCTTTGCCGATCATGCTGCTTTAACTCGCCGTAGTCCTAAATGCAAGCTTTGCTCCGCTCCTCGCGACCTCTGACCATGAAACTTCTTTCGCCAGTCGCAAAAATGCCTCCTTACAGCTTGTTGACTGAATGCGCTGGCATTTGGTAAAGAGGACGCGGGAAAATTAAACGAGTAAGCTCATATAGAACAAAGTTCGGCATTCGACTTTCTCATTTGCATGTCTATATAGGTAAATACACATTCACATTCAGGAAAAAATCAGTGGGTTTGCAGTTGCGAGTATGCGATCACCCAGGAACCGCCTACACAACCTCACTGTGCAATGCAAATACTTACCTCAATTAATATGAAACGAACAGGAATATAAACTTCTGTAAGAACATTTTGTACGCTCGAGGCACAGTCCCATAACACCTAATCCAACTGTGGACCTCCCTAGGGCTGAACAAGAGGCGAAGAGGCGGCTACACAACATTGCCATCATAGCAACATGGGTCTCCAATGGCCATTTTAAGAAATCATTTATATAAGTTTTAGGATGTTCTCCCCTTTCTCATTGTAATTTTCTGTTTTAATTTATTTGCCTTATACATATATTAATTGTAAATTTCCTTAAATTATTATTATTATTGTTAGTGTTTCTATTATTTTCGTTGATTTATTACGCATGTTTTACACCACCTTTGTATGTATATGTTCATCCTATATAATTTTGTTTTTGTACACTTTGTCCTTGAGGCAGCCTTTTTATAGGGGAATTAGTTAAAGAAATAAAAATGATAGAGAAGTGTTAATATACTATAATTTGCTCTGTTATATGTTCAATTTACATGCTGCCTTTAACATCGAAGGTCATATGGGCGGCCTGTAACCTCTTGGAATAACTGCTCAATAGCAACGGTGTTCACTCGGTTAACGGTGGTTTTACATTCACACTCCCATTCATATTTCCAGACTCTAGGGTGGGTGGGTAATAATCCTAGTGGAAATTCCTACCCTCCCACCCGGGAATCGAATCCAGAACTTCTTGCACAGCAGGCAGGTGCTCTATCGACTAAGCTACGGGATTTTCTTTTTGTTTTGATAAATACAGCCAATAATAAACTGACAACTGACTGTGTAATGTTTTAAAACTACTGTGGAGAGGTTCATTTTATTTTCAAGGTCTCTATTCTATCAGAAGTTTAAAGGCCTATTTTATTTCACTTGTGATATTTCTGTGGATAAAAAGAAAAAGCAGCTAAAAACTTACCCAAAAAGGAACAAAAAAGCTAGATTAGCCGTAGCCCTAGCGCCTCATTGCGATTCTTTCATTTTGGGCCTCAACAATTTGACGAAACAATATAGTGACATTTTAATAATTATCAATTGTTGTGTTAGCAGAAAAAACTTTAGCTATTATATATTTACATATATCATAAAAATAAATCGAATTAGGAATAATAATTATTGTTATTGCAATGATAATAGAACGGACGGTTTTTCTAATAATTACAGGTATGACATATTTCGGCTGTGTGTGGTTTAGTTGAATGCTCTGAAAGCAATGAGTAATGGAGGTGGTCAGACCTCGGCTTATTTGCCATAGGTTTCACGGTCGCACAAGAGAGAGGAAGCTTTGTTTAGTTAACAAAATGGAAGCGAAGTTTTCCCCCACGCTGGTTCCGGGAATCAAATTTTTGTGTTATATAACAACTGTCGGGATTGGTCGGCTAGGCCATTGACCGGACCCAAGTTTGGCTGTGAGGGGAACAAAGGAAATCGGGGGTATGAGTTCAACTTCTCGTTGCCCTGTAGTTTATTAATTAATGTTTGCACCGTACGTTACTGTGAGCAGATAGCATACACTCAGTACATTTTAATAAACTTATGGTATTCTATTTTGCAGTTCATAAATTATCTAGAACACTTAACCAACTTTCTTCGTTAAGTGACTTTGGTTTGTGTCCTCTGTTAAGTAGCTAATATCAGTTAATAGCCACCTGATGCAGGAAAAGTATTGGATTCAACCCTAAAAGTGGATATCAGGATTTCACCGGAAGTTGGTTGCATGCACATATCGATGTGCTGCATTCACATGGTTTTTTCTACTTTTGTACAAACTATTCTTATGAACACTTATTTCTCTATTTTCATGTTAATCGACATGGACAACTGTAGAAAGTAGTGTATTGCTAATTTACTTGTACTTAATGGGAAGAACAAATACAATGAGCTTTAAGCGATAGTCAAATGTTATAGGAGCTGGTCGCAATGTGTTGGCCTTGAAACTCCGTTCTCTTGGTATAGCTAAGAGATAAAAATAATCAATAACGACCTCCCATTTGAAGAAAAAAAGTAAAAGTATTGCAAAATTGAGACAAATAGCAAGGAATATGGTACACTCAAGAAAGCGTCAAATATAGATTGTGTTTCACCAAGATCTATATTTTTGTGTAGTAAAATTTTTGTCTGTCTTTTTGTATGGTTTACCAGATGTGAGTCACCTAGACCCCAGAGGATATCAGAGGACATTCCCAGAAAATTCAAAATATCATTTTGTCATAAAAATATCTTAAATGTATGATACTTTAATCAAAATCGTGACAGCCAGTTTTGAGAAAATCAACATTTTCGACAAATGTTCCATGCAAAGGGCAGTTTAGGATGAGAGGATTTTCTTGAAAATGTTCGTAGCACACGCTTGGAACATCCTAAACTTAGATACCAAGTTTGGCATCAAATCACTTCGTTTTTACTCTCTCCTAGGTATAGTAAAGTAGAGGAAGTATTGTATTCCACCCAAAAATTCGATGTCAGATTTCACTGGAAATATATGTTTTGAGGCCCTTGAGTCCAAAAAAATGTTTAGAGAAAGGTCCGCGCGCGCGCCTCTCTCTCTCTCTCCTTCTCTCTCCCTTCCTCTGTGTGTGTGTGTGTGTGTGTGTGTGTGTGTGTGTGTGTGTGTCTTTGGACAGCATAACTCAAAAACGAAAAGTTGTTTAAAAACCAAAGTTGGTATTTAAGTTTAATGTCTTTCAAGGATGCGGCACGAAGATTTTGAAGAAATTGCTCCAACCTAAACTGCCCTTTACATGCAAAAATTTTCGAAAATTTTAATTTCTTTGAAAACGGCTCTAGCGATTTTGATTAAAATGCCATGTTTGAGATATTTTTTATGACAAATGAAATGTATATCTTGAATTTTCTGGCTGTAGCCAATGAAGTCCTATTTACTCTGGATGAATTTTGCATAACTGGTAAGCCGTACGGGATAGACCAAATCTTACTTTATAAAAATGCAGATATTGCTAAAACACACAATATATGTCTGAATACATTTTTTGTAGGGTGAACCATTTCGGAGATATTCTTTGTTATTTGTGTAAGTTTTGGAGATCTTCTACTCCTGTCAAATGGAACATCGCTATTCATTTGTATATGTTAACCGTGCAAAGAGATCGGAATTTGAAAGCTTTAAAATATTTTACTCAAATTATTATTTATTAGTGCCAACAAGCTAACTGCTGGTTACTTAAGGTTACTTAAAACCGGGACATAAAGCACTTACAATTGTAAGTCGCCCTTGGGGTATTTATCTCTGATGTGAGATTCCCTTGTGGTCTAACCGGGAAAAAGTACGAATCAGCTGGGGAATTTCATGTCGTACTGGCAAGTTGATCATAGTAGGTTAGTGATTAAAGCAGCCACTCGATAAGCGGAAGATCCGTGGTTCAAATCCCGGCTATCGCATTGAATTTTTCAGTCCTGATTCCACCTCTTAAATTTGACTCAAAGCCTACTGTATTCGCATATTCCCGTTGCACGTGCAAGAAAACGAGCAATAAGATAATTTTTGCAAATGTTCAGCTCAACCAACACGGAGAAGATACAGGAATAAGAGTTTGTAAGAATTGTTAGTACAAGAGGAGAGAAAGTCATGTGACTGCAACACATCAGATTAGGCCTCTTTAATTTCACCACTTTTGTTGAAAAGTTCGACCGTGAGTTTTAGCGTCTTTTGCCTTTTTGTGCCCTTTGCTGCTTTTTGTTGTTATTTTTTGTTTTTATTTTATACAGACATGCGTGTTTGTACAAACATAAATATGCATGTCCGAAGGAGAGATTTGAATCTGTAGTCGCCCAATGAAGGAACACTAAGCCAAACGCTTTAGGCGATAAGGACACCGGATGAGATAAAACATATTAAGTATGTTGGAATGACGAATCAGGCGGTATCTTTAATTTTCCTTACGGGGCCTTTTCATTCTTACTGAAGCGCATATGCAGTGGCTCCAGAATGTAGTCTGTTTAGTCAACGCGTGTGCAGTTTATCTACAAAGGAAATGAACACTACCCACAACTATGACTGTCATAAATCCATCTCCATTCTTCAGAAAAGGCGAACCTCTATCCCTGTCCTTGAATACCAATAGCAACCCTGATTTTAGGAGAGTGACAATTACATGCTCACTCCACGTTGAATCTCAGTTGCTAAGATTCTAAATTCTAGTTCTTTTCTATTTCATCAGCTCTAAAGGTTCCTGTTAAGATGTTGCAACTTTGCCAGAAGGGACTGAAAAGGAAAGGCCCCTGTTGTAAAACGATTATGAGGGTTCTTCATAGGAGGTGGCCGAACTGCACACGCGTTGACTAAACAGATGTTATCCGTATCCACTTTTAAAACATAGCAGCCAAGCTAGCGGAGAGAAAATTTTCATGTGAACACATAGATGCAGTTTACATGAACTGGAGTATTTCTAGAATTTCCACTTTCCTTTTAGTTTTATATTCCTTTTTTGAACACTGCGCCGATTTTACAGATTTTTTATGTGTTGTGTTTACAAAGTTATACATTTACGAGAGGGAACGTTTTAACAGACAATGTCAAAGACATTATTTATTGTTGTACATTTGTAAAGTAGTAAAACCTGCAGCATTCGTAAGGAAGTTCTTAACTATTCACATTTCCTTCTTCAGGTGTAAAGTTATTTTCAGTGCAATTTCGCCATTATGGTAAGATTTTGCTATATTAAATGCGTGTAAATCAATTTCACGAACACCTAAGCATGAAAAACTTGGAAAATTGGTGCCATTTTCAATAAATTATAAATTAATAAAATGAAAAATCTGGAAAAGTACCAGAGCACGTAAACTGTCATATGATTTCTTCTTTGCATGTTATAAATTAAAATTATGCATAATTATACATTTTCCCTGTTAATTTAACCGACAGAATTGTTCGAAGCGGAGGCACAGACATTTGTAGTTACTGTAACCGGAAAACTACAGGATAAAAACAAGAACTTCATTTAGAGAAAATGCCGATTTTATTAAAATACAGATCCCCTTTTTGTCAAATATAAATAAGTCTATAAAATCAGTATTTCCCTGATACAACGTACCTAACTGAAATACTTCTTGTAAATGTTTATGGTGACTAACAAAATACACGAAAATAAAATAGTGTAAATATAATTTGTAGAATAAATAGATATGCAAATAAACGATGAATATAAAAAGTAACGTGATTTATTACAATTAATTTCAAATATTTTAATAAATATATTGAAAATTCCTTTTTTCCCCTTTTCCTTTCCTTTTTTAGGTTACGCCAGAATAAATAACACTTGCAATAAGAATTAGGAAATTTGCGGAAAGAAATAAAAATATTAATATAATTTGAGCATTATAAAATTAAAGAAGTATGAAGATGTGTTTAAATATAAAAATAAATGTTATGTTACGAAATTTGAATATTTGCGTGTTGAACGCCATAGATGCGTCCAATAAGGCAAAAGTAAGTTCTTCGTAATGTTATGATTAACGGAGTAAAATATGTTATCAATTGTTGTGATGTCCACGTAGGAGTCTGGAGAGGAGCGATTGCTCCGGCTGAATAACGTTAGAAAGAAGCGCTCTACCGTACGGCACGTGTATGGTTGGCTCTCCCAGAGGGAGCCTCTTTCACTGCGTGCCGTGTCCTTCCTCAACCGAACACGCAGTCTGTACCGCGCGGTGCGCACTACTCAAACATTTCTTCCTGCTGCTGCGGAACTCGCTGGAAACGCAGCGCGCTGTTTCTAATTACACTTACTGTAACCGCTGTTCTTTCTAGCAATGGCTGCCAGAGCGCGGCGTAGCGATAGAGTTTCACATAGATGTTCTGCCATTTAGCAACGGTCCGTTGAAAAAAGTAAACCTGCTGCGCCATTTCTAGCAGGCGTCCAGCAAGAGTCTACAATTCTGATCTCATGGCCAATCACGCGTCGGCCATTTGAAAACAATATTTGACAGTACCTAGGCAATAGCACACCAAAAACCTTGCATGTACAGAGTGTTAAAGTAAATGTATCTAGATCTCACATTAGAGAGGTCCCACAAAGGTCCTGTGAACCGACCAATTTCACTGGGATTTTTCGTGATTTGCCTCAGTCGTCAGGTAAACACTGGAGACGACTCACAGTGCAGAAATAAAATAGATGGCACAGGAGGTCGATTACTTAATTAAGCTACGTTATACTTACCATTGCATTGACTGGGAACTAAAGGACAGCAATCTACCTACGATTTAATCAGTGGCATACATAGGAGGGTGGCAACACACCTAAGCACCTATCTGTGTGACTCAGGCGGTAGCAGCTATAGCCCGCATTCGGGAGGTCGTGGGGTCGATTTCCTTTCTGATACATTCGTTAGGTGTATGCTAGGTAGGATAATTACGATACATCCCCTATTACACCTCATTTCGTCTTTCACCCTGGTTGGCTATTTCAGGGTTCCAAATGCCGTTGGGAGTCTGGGGTACATGGCAGGAGCATTACTCTCTCTAAAACCTTATCCTCCTTATCGGGGAGGTCTCCGAGTCCCAGGGGACGTGTAAGCCCGCAGGAGGGTAGTAGCCACCATTGGGGAGCTGAAACCTGTAGTTATTAGGCACCCTGTCCTCTGCTATCTTCTCTCCTCAGTCCGACCACCCTTACTAGACTCACACCTATCCCCTTCCTGCCGAGGGTGCCCCATTAGGGGCATAAACACAACGATTTCATTGGTCGAGATGGTAAGTCCCCCATCCTAACATGTCATAGTGTCATAGGTCGTATATGTGAAGGAAACTACAGAGAACTTCGGTTTTGTGATCTCCCACTTCAAATGCTATTAAATGCTAAAGAAAGAAACAGACAAAACAAACACTATGGCGGCAAATGTCTATATTATTGCACTGCTAAAATGTTATGACTTAAAGTAAATTCCCTAGCTTTATAGACGAACACTAAAAATAAAACAACAACGTTGCTTTATCCCTCCGCCATTCCTTCATTGCTGTCTCTACCGTTTGCCTTGGTTAGCTAATGGAAGTAGGTATCATATTACACAAAATATTTGATACCGAGATTTTACTGGAAATACACGTCTTGAGGTCCCCTGAAACAAAATGACAGTCAGAAAAAGATACATACGTAAGCGCCCATGTTTTCCGTCGGTGTCTCTTTGTGAAACATTACTCAAAAACGAAAAGTGGGATACGCACAACTTCATATTTTAAGTAGGTATAGCAAATTTAAAGTTCGCAAGCAAATTCTCTCTACGCTAAAGAAATCGTTACACGGAAAGGTGGCCCGTATTATTTATTTTCTTGGAACGAGTTCTAAGGATTTTTATTAAAATTCATACTTAACGTCATTGGAAAGTGGAATGATAAAAAGTATATGTTGAGTTTTCTGTGGCCTGTGAAGTCCTCTTGATTCTTAGTGAAATTTATGTAGTTAGGGATTCATAAGACAAGATAAACTCTCATCACAGAAAAAAATGCTGATATGCTGCTTTCACCTGACTTCTTCTACTCTTGTACAAACTATTCTTACAATTGCCTAGTGCTTCATATTAATCGTGATAAACATTTACGGAAATTATTTTATTGTTAATTTTCTTGTAGGTGCAAGAGGAATATGAGAATACAGTGGGTTTTAAGCGATATTCAAATTTTTTAAAGCTGTCACTGTGTGTTGGCTTTGAAATTCCGTTTTCTTTGCATGGCCAAGAAATAAATATATGAATAACGACTTCCCATTTGAAGAAAATATAAGTATTGGAAAATTTAGACAAATAACAAGAAATGTCTCCGAAATGTTTCACTCCAAATGAATACATAAATAAGCGAACGAACAAATGAACGAATAAATAAATAAATAAATAAATAAATAAATAAATAAATAAATAAATAAATAAATAAATAAATAAATAAATAAATAAATAAATAAATAAATAAATAAATAAATAAATAAATAAATAAATAAATAAATAAATAAATAAATAAATAAATAAATAAATAAATAAATAAATAAATAAATAAATAAATAAATAAATAAATAAATAAATAAATAAATAAATAAATAAATAAATAAATAAATAAATAAATAAATAAATAAATAAATAAATAAATAAATAAATAAATAAATAAATAAATAAATAAATAAATAAATAAATAAATAAATAAATAAGTAAATAAATAAATAAATAAGTAAATAAATAAATAAATAAGTAAATAAATAAATAAATAAGTAAATAAATAAATAAATAAGTAAATAAAAAAATAAATAAATAAATAAGTAAATAAAAAAATAAATAAGTAAATAAAAAAATAAATATTTGATATAAATCGCTTGATTTAACCAGATCTACACTTTTGCGCAGTAAGGTTTGTCCATTGCTTAAAGTTTACCAGCTATGCAGAAATCATCCTGAATGAAGAGGACCTCTGACAACATTTCCAGAAAATTCAACATACACATTTCATTTGTCATAAAAATATCTTAAACATCTTAATCAAAGGTATTAGAGCCAACTTTGATGAAATCAAAATTATCGAAAAATGTTCCATGGAAAGGATCGTGTAGGGTGGGATGATTTTCTTGAAAATACTTGTGTCACATCCTTGGAAGATGCTGAACTTCACTATCATGTTTAGTATTCAATCGACTTTTCATTTTTGAATTATACTGTTCAAGACGACACACGAACGTACGGACATTTTTCCAAAAATGCCTTTTGTAGGTTCAGGGGTTCCCTAAACATGCAAGTATTTCCGATGAAATATCAATATCGAATTTTTGTTTGGAATGCAAGAGGCACAGCAATGGAAAAAATGATTGAGCGCATTAAGGGAGAAGAATATTTCAAGTTCCACGTCGTGTGGCAGCGCAGTTTACAGAAGTCGCTATTCCAACATGCAGCTGAGTTTATTTATAGTCTCTTGATCCATACTTCTGTCGGACACACAAATAACCCGTGTATTGAATCAACACTCGCATTTGTATACACACTTGCAACTTAAAAATATTTTACTCTCCTTATGCACTCAATCATTTTTTCCATGGCTGTACTTCGCCTACTTATACGTAGTAGAGAAGGTAAACATTAGAATTTGTTAAAATAGGCAGCCTTTGTCAAATAGCTTATCTGGAGTATTAGTCCAAATGGGTTTTGCAACGTTTCAAGCAATGCACTTTTGAAAGGCTGTATGTGCTCTTCTGTTTCCCATCAACCCGAGCAAAGAACATACTGTAACAAAGCTTGCTTGTATGTTCGACCTCACATTAACAATGGACAGTCGCGCCAGCCTCTGCATCTCTATAGACATCTTGAAACCATACCTGGAAAATATTTATCGTGATTTACAGGAAGGACATAGCAAAATAAACTTTTGCGGGATCAATTTGTGTAACATGCATGAGGAAGTATGCGATTTTACCACAGTTTCTTTTCTTTAATTTATCAGCTGGATGTAAGAATGCTTTAACTAAAAAATCCTATATTTCGTCCATCCAGCTCCTTAATTAAAACGTGAATCGAATAAATCCCAGCAATATTTAAAAAATATTACAGTTGATAAAGAGAACTTGGTATTAAAGTTTATAAAATAATAAAGTAAGAACGGCTAGTGGTACATACAGCTTTTTTCATTGTGAAAAAAAGCTATAACGATTTTTAATAAAAATATACGGCTATATCCCTATTGCTAACACACTAATATGTCATTTTCATTGTGAATGAGGAGTAGAAAACACAGATTTTGTGCTTTGGTCTCTAATGCTCAAGAAGTTGAAAAAATAGGGCGGACATGTTGTGGCCAGGAAGCGCAAAGGGCCTTGGCACTATATACAAACAAAGGGAGCAACGTTACATACGTTGCTATGGTTACCTTACTTGCTCCGCGCATATCGATTCTTCTGCAACACAAGTGTCATGGCGTCTTTTGGATGCGCTTTCTCATCAACAACATACATATAAACAACTATATTCTGTGGTAAATAGCCTTGTATGATTGGCAACAGACAGTCACTCTGTTTGGCTAAGAGTCGGTGAGGGACGTATAAAGAGCCTTGCAGCTTTTGTGACAGAAATGTGAGAAATTGCTTTGCGTAACCGTTCCGAGTGTTCCGATTCACTCAAAAGAGAATAACGAACGTTCCGCAAGAAAATTCAACTGCGGTTTTAGTATGTTCCAAAACACAAAACAAAATCTTTTGAATGTAACAGATTCCGAATTTCAATCTTAATATTTTAGTATTAAGGAATGTAGCCGTAAAAATAATCTATAAAATTCTAAAAATAAGATTTTGCACAGTAATAAATATTAGTGCTTTTAAGACGAATTGGTAGGCATCAGGCAACACAGGAGCGCAGTTAGTAGTTCATTTTCATTGTTGTTTTCATTGTTCGTTATCACTTCACTATAATCTTAACATACCTAAGTTGAATTAATGGCTGGAAAATTTTAAGGAAAGTAAAAATGGCGAATTAAATGCCTTTAGATGTAATTTTCATTAATTAAAAAACATAGGTATAAACCAAGAATTAATCCTACTTTTCAACTTTTCTAAATAATTCGTGTTTTATTTGTAAACTCTTTCACAACTTTGTAAGATATCTAAATATGTTTCGACGAAAAAATTGAAATTTGATTCCAACATTTTGGAAACTGCACCGTAAGCAGATATTTCTGTATATCTATCATTTAAAAAGTAGAAAAAGTTTCTCTCTCCCTCTCTCTCTCCCTCTGTCTCTCTCACTTTGTCACATATATTTGGTAAAAAAAACTAGTTCCTTAAGAAATACAGAATTTCCCAAATTTAACAGTTAGGTCCTCTAGTAAGAATAATCAGCATAACAAAACAGTCGTGCGTATTCTTAAATCCTTGGACGTCTTCTTCTTCTTCTTCTTCTTCTTCTTCTTCTTCTTCTTCTTCTTCTTCTTCTTCTTCTTCTTCTTCTTCTTCTTCTTCTTCTTCTTCTTCTTCTTCTTCTCCTCCTCCTCCTCCTCCTCATCATCATCATCATCATCATCATCATCATCATCATCATCATCATTATTATTATTATTATTATTATTATTATTATTATTATTATTATTATTATTATTATTATTATTATTATTATTATTATTATTTATTACTGTTATTTATAAGTACTATTATAAATATAGAAAATGTGCTTGTTGTGCGAGTGTGCGTGCGTGCGTGCGTGCGTGCGTGCGTGCGTGCGTGGTTCCGTGAATGGCTGCGTGCGTGCGTGTGTGCTATGCTGTCGCTTAAATATCAGATTTGGTATTTAAGCTCAGCATCTTCCTAGGGTGCGACACGAGGATGTTCAAGAACATGCTTCCACCCAAAACTACTCTTTGCATAGAAAGGTTTTCGAAAATGTTGATTTTCTCAGAAATGTGTCTAATTAGTTTGATTAAATACCATAATATATAATTCGTATTATGTTTAAGATACTTTCATGACAAATGAAATGCATATATTTTATGTTCTGGGAATGGCTTCTTAATCTCCCTTTATTCTGAATGACTCGTAAACCGTAATAGATAAACAAAACCTTATTGCACAAAAATTTAATCTTGTTACAAGACACTTTTTTTGTGGAGCTATTTATTCCCGAGCTGATTTTTGTTGTTGCTTTGAATTTTGAACTAGGTAGGTATACGTTTCTCAAATACGAAGTCATTCGTTTTTTATGTCCTGGCCATGTAAAGAAAATGGAACTTGTAAGCCATCACATAGCAACCAGCTCTTAGTGAATTTTACTTTCGGTTGAGCCTATTGTATTCACTTATCTCTTTGTACTTACAAAGAAAACTATAGTAAAACCATTTCTACAAATGTTTAGCTCGATAGTAGATAGAATAAAATTTGCTAACAATAGTTCCTTGAATAATGGGTAGAAAGAGTTATATGAAGTTAACTAATTAGATCTTTTAGAGTGAAAACTTATAGCTTTAATACCAGAGTAACAGAAGTATTGAAATTCTCCCCCCCCCCCCCCCCCATTTGATATCTAGATTTCACTTGAAGACCCTTGGATAAAAATACATTTAGACCTTTGTACTGTGTGTGTGTGTGTGTGTGTGTGTGTGTGTGTGTGTGTGTGTGTGTGTGTGTGTGTGTGTGGGGTTGGGGGGGGGGGGCTTTGTGAACAGAATAATACAAAAATTATATGTATGGTAAATAGCAAATTTTAATTGTTGAGTTAAACACCAGCCGAAGATTTTTAAGATCTCCCCACTCGACTAACTTTTGCAGGAACATTAGTGCCTAAAATCTCTTAACAATTTTAAAAAAGATAGCTACATGCGTGGCAAATAAAATTTGAATGTTCTGTGTGCAGTCAGGGGAAGCCTGTTTGTTCTTACTGAATTGTGTGTAACTCTTAAGACCATGACAGAAAGGCAACAATCATAGGAATTACCTAAAAGTCAATAGTGCTAAAGCACTTTTCATGTATAAAATTAGGCAGTTTCCAAATATTCGCTCTAGTTCGAATTCTCCAAGTCTCTCTCTCTCTCTCCCCCCCCCCCCCTCTCTCTCTCTCTCTCTGCTGTAGTTATGTCCAGACTCTTGTATGTTACTCAAAGCTGCTCGAAATGCTTGTTGAAACTATTTTACCACTACATATTTATCATAATTTACAGGTATACAAGGAAAACTCTTTAAGAACACATTTCAGAATAGCTATAAGAAACTACCTCGCGCAGAGAAATTCGTGCGATTGTGGCACACAAAATCTTTAACGCTAAGTGGATAGAAGTGAACCTAACATTGAAGCAGAATAGGAATCGTTTCTTTATTGAAAACGTTCAAGCGAACCACAGTTTGCAATTCAATCTTTCTACAAAAAGTGCACTCAAATAGGTTACATAGTAAGTAGTAAACCACATTCTTCAGAGGGATTTCATTCTCATGAGCAGGTAAGTAGCTTTTTATGATTATCGTACATCACAGGAACTGTTCTATAGGTTTAAGCTGCTTATCTTAGTTCCGTTTGGGGAACCTGCTGTTCCATATTTTTCAACCACCTCTAGTGGAAGATTGAGGTGCTAAGAGAAGCATAATCACATCGCTAGGTTCAGAATGGAAACGTGTAGGCTTTTTCAGCGTGTCATTGCCGCATCGATCTCCGACCTTTCTCAGTCTATTTCCGTATGTCTTACTCACTAGTAATTCTCTAAAGGTCATTGCTAATAACTAAAGTGGGCTAGTTAAGCTGCTTTACGAGATGGATTGCTGTCCTGGCTATAGGAAATGCTTTACTGCTGTTGCCAATCATAGCGGAGAAATTCATTGTAACCTACATATATTACAATCCTTGTAATGTGAGATTATTATTGTTAGTATGAAATGCATGTTTCTATAGGAACATATGACATCGTTCAAGCTTAGTACTTACTCATTTTATTACTCTTCGGTCCCAAATATGTCTACTTTTTCCGTGCATATTCGCATGTTTTGGCATTCTTGGGGATAAAAACATGCATAATGCATATTTAAGGAATTTTTGGCTTTATCCTACATTTAATATACATTATATTCGCTTAAATGCATGTTTTAATGCTTGAGTGAACACTTCAAGTTCTCGTCTTGTGTGACACTTATTTTACTCGTGTTCCTCACTTTAAAAAATATATATCCTTGCATAATTCCCCATTCTCCGAATTCTATTTCTGGTTTCCTGGCTCTCTTGTGAATCCAAATATATACAAAAGCAACAAAAATTAACTTTAAATAGAAAGTTAATGAATTTAAATTAGAACCAAGAAAAATTACACACATAAGTATACTTACAAATAAGATACTTCCAGCGCGAATCAATTATGTGGGAAGGGCGAGGAATTTGACCTTCGAAAACAGGAAAACGCACCCAGTTGACTCACTACCACAGCTCGTGCTGGCTAGTGTCCTTTAGGGTGTGAGAAAGCTTGAACTGGTTAACGTGGTTGGTATTTAACGTGGTTATTTCTGAGTATTAATGTGACTTTAATATACCTCCAATTACTAAAGGTGTGTCCCTGATCCTTCTACATTGAGGAAACATATTCCAAATTCTTATAATCAGGTAGGATTATAAGGAGATTATGTGTAGAAGGATTTGATTTGTATTAAAACCAGCTTCTGTAATCTACCCCCTTCAAAAAAAAAAAAAAAAAAAAAAAAAAACCCCAAATAGAAGCCACATGCGTGCCACTGGTAGACTCGGTGTCAATTGTTGAGGAATTTCAAAGATCCCTCAATTCTACTCCTGGCAAAGTGGGTGTAGCAGTAAAGAAGAAACTGGAGAGGTTCATAAATGCGAACCCCGACTATGCCTTCTTGTGTTCAGTGAAAAAGTTTGTGGAGAACACTCGAATGAACAATTCGACCTGACACTGTCACAAATGCGTGCCTTTAAGTTTGTACCCATAACGTCTTGCGATGTAGAAAGGTCATTCTCTGCCAAACTAAACATATTAACTGACAAACGCAGAAATCTCACAGAAAACAGTGTAGAATTGTTGTTAGTTGTTAACTGTGCTAAGAAAAAGTGAAGTGGTGTAAGGAAATTGGTACACGAAGGGTAGTGCATAATTTTAGTTATTATTTCTTTGATCGTGTATGTTCCATAGTTGATAGTGCATGAAGGTTTCATCTTTTATTATTATTATTATTATTATTATTATTATTATTATTATTATTATTATTATTATTATTATTATTATTATTATTATTATTATCATCATCATCAACAACATCAACATCATCATCATCAACATCAACATCACAACATCAACATTATTATTATTATTATTATTATTATTATTATTATTATTATTATTATTATTATTATTATTATTATTATTATTATTATTATTATTATTATTATTATTATTATTATTATTATTATTATTATTATTATTATTATTATTATTATTATCATCATCATCATCATCATCATCAACAACATCAACATCATCATCAACAACATCAACATTATTATTATTATTATTATTATTATTATTATTATTATTATTATTATTATTATTATTATTATTATTATTATTATTATTATTATTATCATCATCATCATCATCATCATCATCATCATCATCATCATCATCATTATTATTATTATTATTATTATTATTATTATTATTATTAATCATCATCAACAACATCAACATTATTATTATCATCATCATCATTATTATCAACATCATTATTATCATCATCAACATTATTATTATTATTATTATTATTATTATTATTATTATTATTATTATTATTATTATTATTATTATTATTATTATTATTATTATTCGTATCAAGTGCTAAAACACCATAAATAGACAAGTAAAAGTTTTCGCACATGATCACTCTCAATTAGAAGATTAAATCGCTTTGGATCCAAAACTGTGTTCTTGTGACTGTAATTCAGCTTCGCCAATTCCAATGTAGACTAACACACGAAGAGCTCGGTGTATTGCATCAATGTAACAAAGTCTGAAGGTCACAGGACGACCTACCATTTTGAAGAAAAATCAAACGAACAAAACTTTGGCGGAAGAAGAAAAAAGTACAGCCGAGAGTGCGCCTCTCAAAAGACGTTTTGAGAGCACGGTGAAATGTAGTCCTCGGTAGTATAGTGGTCAGTATCCCCGCCTGTCACGCGGGAGACCGGGGTTCGATTCCCCGCCGGGGAGGTAATTTTTTTATTCCTTCTATTTACAATTAATTCTATATGATGAAGTGTTTGCCTAATGCAAAGCAATTTATCTTCATTCTTTACCGACTTCATAATGCTTAATACCCCCAATATAAATGCAAGCACGCTGAGATAGCGTTTAAGGGGGGACTTTTAAGTGGAGATTGATTTTTATGGAACAAATTTTTATTCTTAGTTTCAAACTGTATTTTGCCATTACGTCTATAGACTATATAGGCGTCTGTATACTTATTTATTAAAAGTTAATACAACGTTTATTTGTTTCAAAGTTCGTATTTACGAATTTGACCTTTTTATGATTGAAGTTTGTTAGTTATTGTTTTTCTAGCAAAATTAAGGCGAGTAAAATTAAAATGTTTTGGGTAATGAACTGTTTATCTGAAAGCTAAACTGAATTGGTGCTTGTACTTCAGAGCTGTAAGGAATCCAACATGCGATATCAGAACCAGACAATTACTGCTATGCCACTAGGGGTGCTTGATATCAAAGTTAGTTAATAATAATTAAATAACTGACCGACTTCGTGGTCGGTTGGCCATTGTTCTTTATTTTTAAACCCAAGTCCTAGGTCAATTTAAAGGTAGATATAAGTGGGACTGAATGTAAATGTGTTTCACCACAAGACAAATAAAGCACGATGATAAATTTCCTATGTTTCGAACTTAGATGGTTTATTCACATGTTTTTCTCCACCCATTAAAATTTCCACTTATATGTATACCTTACATGCCACAGTACTTGTATTTTTTATGATGTACTTTTGTTTGTAATTTCAAAATAAATATTATACAACCTGCGACAACAGCATTCAAATGTTAATATCACAAGCATGGAGGAATAATGAACTAATTACAAAACGAAAAGAAAGAAACAAGGAAGAAGCTTTCTAACGTTTCCTTGGTGCAGGATTTATGTAGGTACTCTGGGAGAATGTAAGCATATAAGTGCGATAATTTCTGTCTTCTATGACTCTCTAGCCATGCAAAATTGAATCCGAATGAAGAGGATTTAACAGGCTATTTACAGAAAATTTCAGGTACGTATGCGTATGGCAAAACCTCAGAAATACGATATTTTAATAAAGAACGTGATCTTTTCTGGGGGAGAAATTATAAGCGTAGTCACTTTGACACAGAGACATTTCATGAAAATCGTCGTGTTGTGCCTTTAAAAATGTTGGGTATAAATACAAAGTTTGTTATGCAAATATCCGGCTTTTTCATGTCCCTAGACATACGAGCGCAAACAGGTACAAACAGAAGGACTATTTTCTAGAAAAGACCTTTCATTAAGTTCGTAAATTTCAAAGCGTGTATTTTGGGTTAAATCTCAACATTCAGTTTTTCAGTTGGATACAAACCTGGTCCACTTACCGCGTATATCTAAGTGGCGAAGAAAATAAAGTTTAAATTATCGTAAAATATAAACTATTTGGCTGGTCTTGTAATCTTCTTAATTGGGAATATGAGTGAAAATTCCCAATTTTGTGAAAAAAAGAAAAGAAAAGAAAACACTTTTTCAGTTCTTTTTAGAAGGACAAATTTATCAACCGTATGTTATGTATTCATGGTCCTAAATGTACTTGGAACCTTAAGAAATGAAGTCATTTTAAAAAGATGCCATATTCCATTAACGAAAGAAAACATCATGTACTATTGCATTCACATGACTTTTTCTACTCATTCTTGTACAGAATATTCTTACAAATGCTTATTCATCTATCTACTTCATGTTAATCCAGATAACCATTAGCAGAAATTGTCTTACTGCATATTTCCATTAGGTACAAGGGAATAACAGAACACAGTAGACTTATGCGGTACAGTCAAATGTTTTAAGAATGGCCATTGCGTGACGGTTTTGAAATTCTGTTGTCCTTACATAGCCAAGAGGTAAGAAAACATTTTTTCTTTTCGCTTATATCCTGCCACCTTTGCTTTGGAACATTTTGGCTATAATCAATTATGTTAACTCATATACAGTGAGGTTTGGTTCTTTGGGTTTTCTGTACATTAGATCACAGACACATTCATACTCGCATCCATTCTTCCAGACTCTGGGAAAGATAGGGAATAGCCTTCTTCTTCTTCTTCTTCTTCTTCTTCTTCTTCTTCTTCTTCTTCTTCTTCTTCTTCTGCTTCTTCTTCTGCTTCTTCTTCTTCTTTACCTGATTACCCTTCCCTTATGTAGGACTTACACCCTCTAGGACTTACAAGCCAGTGCCTAGGGTCAGACGCCTGTCGGGGAGCACAGGAACCTATGGACCTGACAGAGTGTAGACCTGGAAGCTGGTGGTCAGCCAAGCACCAGGTATGACAATGAGGAAGAGGATGACATGAAATGCAGGCGAAATCGATGATTTGGAAAGGTCACAATGGAGCAATTTGTGAAATGAATGGCGGGGAAAACCGGAGAACCCGGAAAAACCCGCCCAGATGCCACTTCGTCCACCACGAATACCACATGCGGGTCCCTGGGATCGAACCCGGGCCACCTAGGTGGTAGGCGAGCGGTCTAACCACTTAGTCACGGCGCCGCCCCGGGAATAGTCCTGGCTAGAGAAGAAATCCCAGTCCCAGCCGGAAATAGAACCCGAGACCCCCGCAAAATAATTTTGTTTTGTTTCCTATTTGAGAAAAGTATAAGCATTTTAAAACTGAAGCACTGGAAATGTTTAGATAAAACAAGAAACACACACACACACACACACACACACACACACACACACACACACACACACACACACACACACACACAAAGTTCGTGGTTTAATGAGTTATACATTTTTTTACTAATTTTGCCTATCTCTTACGGTTCACCAGTTACGCAAAATCCATTCAGAATGAAGAGGGATTCAGAGGTTATTCTCAGCAAATTCAGTGTACTCTTACATTTCATTTGTCATGAAAATATCTTAAACATATGTTATTTTAATCAAACGTTTTAGAGCCATTATTGAGAAAATCAACATTTTCGAAAAATGGTTTCTTATAAAGGGTAGTGTGGCCTGGGGGATTTCCTTCAAAATCTTCATGGTATTTGGTATTTGATATTTGGAAGATCGTGGTATTTAACTGACCTTTCATTTTTGAGTTATGCTGTTCAGAGAGACACGACAAACGCAGACGGAACATTTTCTGAAAATACTTTTTTTCAGGGAACCTTAAAGGGTATACTTCCACTTAAAAAAGGATATCGACTTTTTAGCTGGAATAGAATACCTACCTTTTCTACTACTACGCACTACGCGGTAAAGAAAATAAAAATGCCTTTTTTCGGATTCAGGAAGTCTCAAAACGCATCTTTCCAGCGAAATCTTGGAATTGAATTTTTGGGTGCTACTGTAAAATACTGTAGAGAAATTAGGTAGCAGTAAAATAGCCGAGACAGCTCTCAGAAATTTCAGATTTCGTGTTTAGCTCATTCAGTAGTTACTTAACTTCGGAGCCAAAAATCGTATAATTCAAATTTTATACAGAAGTGTTTGGTACTTCAGGATTTTTTAAATAGTATTTTAGTCAAATTTATAGCAGGAAAACATTCTGAAAAAGCGTATATTTTAACAAAAACATTAATGCCTCAAAAGATGTTATTCTCAGTAAGATGAAAAAATTGTCAAAATTGATTGAGTGATTTTTAGGTAATCCTACATACACGTTCATAAATGTTCCCTTTTTTATATTAATATGAATTAACAAAGAAAGCTAAACGTTTACATAGGTGTTATATTGGTGACTAACATTCTCTAACCTAATTTTAAAATTGTAAAGGTTAGTAATTTCCGCTTAAACTGTCTTATTCTTTACATGGAGGTAATCCTTACTAGTGTATAGATGGCATCAATCATTACTCTTAATGTTTCAACATGTGCCGAATTATGTATTACGTTATAAATAACAACAAAGTCAACTCGAAAACAGAATGCGATGCAATGGAATTCTAACCATTTCCTGAAATGTTTTTGTAGAGAAGTGGTTTTCCTCTCTTCTTTCTCTCTCAGTAAGAACAAAAGACATGGAAAACCTCTTCACACAGAAGTATACTTCTGTTCTGGAATATTGTGAATTTTAAACAAATATCTGCGCTTTAAATTTTTGTTCTGAAATCCAATCAAATGCTTCAGTTTTATTCACTGAGTTGCACATCTTTTTGCATAGAACGATGCAGTTATCAATAAAGATATACACACATGGATATAAGTATTCATACAGTAGCAAATACAAACTAAAATATTTCATTTTGAATATTTGCCGGTCACAAAACTTAGAACACAGTTCACAATATGAACTTCACACACCTTATTTAAGTACAGATATGAAGAATTACATTTACTTTGTTCTACTACTCAAAATCTTTGCTCTCATAGATTGAATTTTAAAGTGGACAAAAGTTTCATACAGGAACCTAACATTGGTGTATCGAATGTACAACATGCAAAAAGAAAATTAAAAAATCGTATGTGTTGCACTCACATGACTTTCTCTACTCTTGTACTAGCCATTCTTACAAACTTTTATTCCAGCATCTTCTTCGTATTAGTTAAGATAAACAGTTGTACAAATTATCTTATTACTTATTTCATTGTAGGTGCAAGGGAAATATTAGAATACAGTAGGCTTTGTGCGATAGTCAAATCTTTTAAAGCTTTGAGAACATAAAAAAAATGTACAACGATGTTCCATTTCACGAGTTTTCCGAAACTCACACACATAACAAGGAATATCTCCGAAATCGTTCACCCTACAAGAAAATTTATTGAGACATAAATTGTGTATTTTAGCAAGATCTACATTTTTGGTACAGTATGATTTGGTCTGTCTCTTAACGGTTTACCAGTTATGCAAATGTCGTCCAGAGTAAATATGACTACGGGGCTATAGCCAGAAAATTCAAGATATACATTTCATTTGCCATTAAAATATCTCAAACATATGACATTTTAATCAAAATCGTTAGAGCCATTTTCAAGAAAATCAAAATTTTCGAAAAATTTTCCATGTAAACGGTAGTTTAGACGGGCTATTTTCTTCAAAATCTTCGTGTCGCATCCTTTAAAGTTATTAAACTTAAATACCAACTTTGGTTTTTAACCGACTTTTCGTTTTTGAGTTATGCTGTCCACAGACTGACACACACACACGCGCGCGCAGACCGTTTTTCTAAAAGTGACAGATAATGTCAGAATGGATTCAGGGGATCTCAAAACATATATATCCCGTGAATTCTCGACATCGAATTTTTGGAAGTAGCCTGCATCCCAAGCCAAAACACCACCACCTCCATGTTTAACAGCTGCTTGCAAATTTTGAATATCCAATGCTGTATTCGGCTTTCTCCTCATTCGCATTCTGTCATCATTGTGACATATTTTCGTTTGTCTTGTCCTACATATTCCCTTGCAAAAACTTTCTTTTGATTTTTTCTGCTGATTTATGGTTTCTTTCCGCTGTGTGTCTTCTCAGGGTAGGGAAAACCTCGGAAAAAGCCTTACCTGGATAACTTCCCTAAGCGAGATTCGAACTCGCGACCTCTTGAACGTGAGGCAGACACGCTAACCATTACGCTACCGAGTCTGGGTGCCCTGATATGGAATTGAGTATGACTGATGAGTGGTCTTATTGTCCTGGGCGTTACATGCTTCCCATACTGTTGTTCAGAAGAGGCAATTTGGGGTTTTTCTTCATTTTCATTAACTGCCTTTGTTCCTTAGAACTTAGTTTCTGTAGGCGGCCCACTTTCTCTTCATTTATTAGCATATGGGTTTCTTTAAAATATTTAATAATACTTTGCACTGTCGAACGACTGCTTCCTATGGTGTGAGATATCTCAGAATGTCTGTTTATGTAGTTTATTATTATTATTATTATTATTATTATTATTATTATTATTATTATTATTATTATTATTATTATTATTATTATTATTATTATTGTTGTTGTTGTTATTATTAATATTAATATTATTATTATTATTATTATTATTATTGTTGTTGTTATTGTTATTATTATTATTATTATTATTATTATTATTATTATTATTATTATTATTATTATTATTATTATTATTATTATTATTAATCATAATCATCAGTATTAGTCTTTATTTGTATTTTTACGTCGCATATTTGCTTCTTCTTTTACATAAGTTTCTGCACCCCTTGTCAGCCAGTTTGAGATCCAGAACAGTATTTTACATGAATATTCCATGGAATATGACATGGAAATAGACGTATACATATCCTCTGGCTTTTATACATCACATGTTTTTTACTTTTTCGCTACTATTTTCTCCTAATCCAACGAAAACTTCCACATATGCAAGGATAATATGCCTTAATGGTTAATACACGAGCATTGGCAACACTGCGGTGTCATTGTTTCTGGACACCATGGTGCTATTTCTGTAGAGCGGATGAAACGAGGCACTCCACCTGCCCGAGACGAACTCTATTCGCGGACATCGCTAATTTTATACTCCGCGATGATTTGATAGCTCGGTTTCCTTCCGCGAACCTGCTCTTCTCTTGAATAATGAAATGACAGTGAAATACAACTTCCTCTGCTCAATGACGGATTACTGTTCCACTGGCTTGAGCTCGCTTCAAATATCTCACCCATTATTGTTTTTGATAAATGCCTACCATATAAGAAAAGGTTGTAAGCATTATTTTGTAATAAGTTTCTTATTTAACAAAATTTCGATAGAGTAAAATTCCAGTCGCATTGCAAGGAAGAAGTACAGGTTTGTGTATTGTTAAATCTTTCATCTTTTTTTATTTTCATTAACACTGAAGAAGAAACAGCTTTATTGTGTATTTTCTAAACAACATAATATAACAAGTAGGTATATTACAAAGGGGAGAAAGAGATGTGAAGTGAAGGAGGAAGAGACAGTAGAAAGAAAGAAAAATGGATAGGGAATGAAAAGAGGAGAGATATGGATGTAGAGAGATTGGGGAAGTGAAGACAGTAAGAAACAGAGAAGAATGTTGGCAATTAGCGCAACATCATGAGTGATGCGACTTCTGAGAGTTACACAACTTAAAAAGTTTTAACATTTCAGAGATCTTGTCTCTTTTCCTTACGCTTGTAAGCTGCTTCACCTGATAATCCCTTACCTGCCAAAATACTATGACGAAAAGCTACGTAAGCTCGTAGCATGGGCGTCCGCATGTTCGAAGTTTGCAATCAGACAATATTAATTCATTATTTTGTTGTCAGAAGTTATACTGTTTGTTGCGGATAACCGTATTAATTTGCGCTAAATAAAATTGTTCTTTACATCCAAAATAATAGTTTAATAGTCAGTAATTGATTGCACATTCATTAACATCCGAAGGGGACCGTGGCTCCATCTCGGCCCCCCCCCCCCACCCTTCGCGACGCCCATGGTTCGTAGGTAAATAAACACTGCTGTCATAGAAATTATAATAAATAAAATTTGCTAAAACATCGTGCGTACATAAGTTTGTTCTGTGTGTGTGTTCTTTTTTTTAAAAACAAGTCTCTTTTTTACTTTTTTATTTCATACCCTGTTGGCTACTGGACTCCGCTCCATTGGGACAAAGGATTAAGATAAATACTATGGAGTTTTCCTAAAGGGGGCATGTATATCAGGTATCGCAAGAATTGATTTTGCTTACCTGAAAAGGTGACAGATACATACACATATAAATACACTAAAGCAAAATTCATGCATTTTCATTATGTACATTTTATTTGTCATGTAAATAGCTTAAACATATTGTATTTCAATAAAAAATGTTAGAGTCATTGTGTGAGACTAAAAATATGAAAAATATTCCACGTAAAGTGTATTTGACAGGAATTTAATGAAAATCGTCGTGTCACATCTTTGGAATATACTTACCAATTAGTATTTGGAATTATTTACCAAATTTATAGTATTTATAGAAGCCTTGGTTTCTTATTTATGAGTTTTGCTGTTCACAGACACACACAAGCAGACAGTTTTTCTTTTCTTTCATTTCCCTTTTTTTTTTTCGGGAGTTTTGGGGGTCTCAAAACAGAAACTTCAACGTCGAGTTTTTGAGACGAATTCAATATATCCTCTACTTATTGTAAGTAGGCAGTAGAGAAAGTATAAACTGAATTAGTTTTAATTTTGTTGCTCTCGTGCGTCCCTTATCACAAATATGGCATGAAGTATCTGCATATTACTTGTCCAAATAGGAAATTATTCAGAAAAAGTTTGCTTACAACATAGCAATTAGTTCCTAAAAGATTCATGTTTGTAAGCTTAGAATGAAAAGCTCATTAAAGCATGGTGATGATTTCCTAAGTTATAATAATGTTAAGTCACAGGAACAAAACTTGCATGTTGTGTAGACTTGAGTAACACACGTGGTCAAGAAAAACATACATCAAGTTTGGGCTAGCAAACATGTTTCCTAAACTTTGGAGACAGATTATCTCACAAAAACATGTAAAGAAGTTAACACGTCTAAAATACAAGCTTGGAGAATTTCGCAAAAAGAACATTAATCAAGATGATCTCACAAACCTTACGTTGTAAGGTTTACAAATCTTTCTCATGAAAGCTGTTAACTATAGCATATTGGCTGGAACTTTTTTAAAGTTTCACGTCCTGGTAGGTGACATCAACGCGGTCCATAGAGCTTAAAATTGTCCAACGGTTGTGTTCTGAGGATAAGGAAAAAGTTTGAGAGAAGCATTATCCGAATAACTTATCCTAATCGGGATTCGAACTCGGGACCTCTTGAATGCAATCCCCGAACCACAGAGATATGCGGAAGGATTTATTTGCGTAGATTTTGACACTTATATGCACTAGTCTCTGCTTCTTTCACTTTCTGTAATAGAAGATAGAAGAACTTACTATTAATCCTAAAATTCGATATCCAGATAAGATTAAAATAAACTTTTTCAGCCCGTCTAAAAATTACTTCATATGACACTCTCTAGTCAGTATCATTGATTAATATACAGGTTCTTTAAACTATTATTTTAAAAATCTATTTTTGCGTCTGCTTCATGTTAAGAGACGTAAACAATTGCAGCAACACTTTCATTAGGTACATACATTGTTGTACGCTTAAGTGGGGTACGGAGGCCTGAATGGCTAGCCAAATCTTTCAAACGTGAGTGGCTATATGCTGGCTTTGAAATTCCATATAATTTCTCTGACTTCACTAAAAGTCAACAGAGCAGCTACGTATAAGTTCTAAGATTGAGCGAGATGCCATTTCTATCATTTCGAAGGTAAACTTAGGGGCTATGTAGGTCCGTTGGACACATGGTGCAGATGCTTGCTCATTGGAAAGTTGCTCTCAGCCCTCCAGGTGGGTCGAGTTCCGCCAGAGGGAAGCATTCTCTGAGTAGGCCGCCGGTGTACACTAGTCATCAGTACAGCCACAATTTATTAGTACCGCATCGCGTGTAGGAATCTCAGTTACAGTGGCGGCTGGCAATGGAGGACGCTAGGACGGCGCCCTCCC
This sequence comes from Tenodera sinensis, assembly GCA_030765045.1. Lineage (NCBI taxonomy): Eukaryota > Metazoa > Arthropoda > Insecta > Mantodea > Mantidae > Tenodera > Tenodera sinensis. The sequence continues at coordinate 149,788,903 of CM060966.1, forward strand.
AATAAATAAAAATAAGAAAGAAAAGGTAGCATTACATCAAAAGCATTACTTCAAATATCCTTGTCATCAGACGTCATGCCAAAATACATTCGTAAACTTCCTGTTTCTATTTACCCATTTTGTGTCGTGGAAAATATTTTTACAGCGGTAATACGCGGAAGAGCGCCGATGTTTTCATTACGGATACAGTTTCGGACTGTAGCTCATCCCTCCGGGAATGTTCGCATCTTGTGGATACTGCCAGCGGTGAGGGGGAGGTAGAAGATGGCTTGACTATAGGCGGAGGGGTGTGGAGAGGCATGACAATCCGGGCGGCGCCCTGGTGGAGGGGGAAAGGGCCTGCGATAATTTTTCTCGGAACTGACAGCTAATAGTGCTGCCATTCATATACGTAAATACTCCTTCCTTTTAAATTGAATTTTGTGATTTAAATTGATTGTAAATGAAATTTATTTCTGAACTAAATAAGCTCAATCTGGGCCATTGAAGGTACAGTGTTGCAGATTTGCGATAAATCGATACCAAGAAAGTACATTAATACTACATTCATGTTGGTAATTTTGCTAGCATGACACATTGAATACGTATTACGTTATAATATAATTTGCTTTGAAAGGAATGGTGCCAACTTCTGAAGCTCAAAAGTCTCAAACGAGTACTCAGAACGTCCCTTTTCTGTATAAACTGTCCCACGTTAAGAAAAATATGTGATTGCTAGCTTTAAAAAGAAGAAAAACACTCCACATGCAGGGCGATAAATTAGTAGTGGAGTTCAGGGTGTAGGTACAACTGTGATGTTTACTACCGCCTTTGCAATACTGGGTTAGGTACAAAATAATGTAAAATCAGGACTTATGTTATTGAAGTGGTTGCTCCTCCTATCAGTAGATACAGCTTTCCTTTTATGGAAACATTACTCACCAAACACATAGTCGAATCTCACTTATAAGGTAACAGTGCATGGATATTACTGTTGTGTATGCAAACCTACTATGCCCTTAGTGAGAGTGCTCATTGCTGGTTGCATAAATGACAGTTTGCGTGTTTTGTGTATTTAACTTCCGTGAAATGTTTATCTTTGCTGTTGTGTGCACCATAACCATTACTACGCTATGTTAAAGGCAGCAATTATTAAATGTCCCATATTCATCTCAGTTTTTTCAGAAAAGTCCCTTTGTCTCTTCCTGAAAATATTTGTCAAAATGTCCCACAATATGGGACAAATCCCAAGGGTTGGCAACGCTGGCTGAAAGTAGTTATAACGGTTAAACCACGGTTAAACAAATCCAGTCTTGGCAGCGCTTTCGAGTGGTGTCATGATCTGAATCTTCACGGGGACTGTGAAATAAATTAATGAACCATCAACAGTGTATCTAGCGTACTTAGTGCGGGTATAACGAGTTTTGCGTCTGATTGGAACTTAAGAAGCTCGGACCGCCAACACCAATGCTGAATATTGAACAAATTCAAATTCTAATTGATGATAAGATGGAAGGTCATGCATAGCAATTTTTCGATTGATATGATTCATTTTCTTTTCACATATCTTCGGGTGAAATTCAGAATTAACTGTCATGCTAATGTGCTAATTTTGAAAATATATTATGCCGCCCTCCCAAATTTACTAGCCACGAGCCGCCACTGGTCAGTTATACCGTGAGTGTGTTCGCCCAGGCCGAGAAGCCAGCCATCAGCACTGAACGAAACAGCCCTATGCACACGGTAAGGTGACTAATAATTGTGGCTTTAGTCATCAGGTTGAAATCGTTAGGGAACCTGCGGAGTTGGGTCGAGTTGTGGGGTGTCCCTTGCGTCCCTTGCGAAAAAATATTAACTTCACCATAAATTTACTGGATTTTGTGTGCTTGTAATGAGATCCCCCAACTCTTAAAGTATTGGGCTACTAATTGTTAATGCCTTATATAAGATTTTACAAAAGTAGGGTGTTTAAAGAATACTAGGTATATATTAATTCTCATGTCATATCTGTGAATAAGGAAGTCTATAAGAAGAGTAGGTAGTGCAGGCCTGGGCGACTCGCGGGATACCATGAATGACCTTTTTTTTTAACCTACTTAACATACAGGGTAGAAGGCAAGTCATTATATTCCTTCTAATATGTGCTTCATAGAAGCATTACAAACACAAATGTCGAATGGCATTTTGTTCTTTGATCAGCCAATTATCCAATTATCCAAATTGGATACGTAATTCCACAAGAATATACGAAGATAACAGTTTGCTACTTGTTAAGATGCGTAGAATAACTTATTTCTTACATAGCTTCGGTAGTAATTACACAGGGTTTCGAAATAATTAATCACTTAAAAAACGTGAAGGAATACTCCGAGCTGCTCTCTCAGACGTGAGGTAAGTCGACAACATTGCGTTGAGGTTGGTCAGGGAATGAATCTAGTTTGTGGATGTAATCAGCTCGGGCACTTCCGCTTTGGTTTAATGTTGTGGGAGCTAACGCTTGTGATTGGCCTACATACGCACAGTAAACACGGAAGGACAAAGCAGGGTATAACTTTGTTTTCAAGACGCGCGGTTTCGCTGTTTATTTATGTACTGGGCTAGGGAAAGTGACCACCCACACAGGTTGTTTTCGACAAAACTAAAATATCTCCGTAGGAAATGGTCAGAGACACAAAACGTAAGATACAAAATGTGTTCCACTGGTTTAAATAATGACTTCCCTTCCACCCGGTATATTTATCAGTGCAAGTCTGTGAGCACAATGAGCACAAGTTGTCCAGACCTGGTAGTGTGAGCATTACATAGATGCAGCTAACCCAAAAATGTGGATTTCTTTGACTGTAATTTACAGATGAATGTAAAAAGATAACTATATAATCTGTGTATACATGGAAGATGGAAGATACTGCTTCGCCATACGTTAACCAGGGATTCTACGTGATGGATGCAACAAATATGTAATATTTCCAATACAATTACTGTGAGTAAAGAACCATTTCGACGAAAAAATAATGCGTTCTTTATTAACAATAATTGTATTAGACATATTTGTTACATTCCTCATATAGAATTCCTGGTTAACGCATGGTCGAAGCAGTACCTTCCACCCGGTATACTTATACGCATGGTGTATATATAATCACGTTTATAATCATGTTTTGCAGTTCGTCTGAAGAAAAAAAAATATTAACTTCAAAAATAGTTTGCTAAACAAATGACAAAAAATTGCATTTAGGTTCCCGTTTCTCAGAAACGAGTAGCGGCACAGACCTAAAATTTTTGTAACATATTAATACATTTTGCCCACATGCTTATAAACATTTCTCGCTAGGAGCATTAAGCTGTCAATAATATTTCTGGCTCTATTTTTTTCCTCTAAAGCAGATTAAACAAAGTTTACCTCACAGGGTTTTACGAGTAGAAATATCATCTTTTTCAAAAAAGATTACACTTTAAAAATACAACACTAGTATGTTATAAATTATCGCACACAGTTGTCCAAAATTTGAGCCTTGTAGCTTTAATATTTTTTAAAAAAAAAACTAATACATGTTTCCAAAAACTAAACTCTTGAGATTATTGCAGTTGAAAATTAACTTAAAGTTATAGCTCACGTTAGTGCATTCCAAAATACTCATCACTAGCTGCATCCCTTGTTGTGCATCCTGATTTGCAGCTGTACGTCTTTAGACTTGGGACTTCTTAGATGAAACTTGTGATGTTCTTTGGCAGCTAATTATCCTAAAAATACTCGAGAGATTCAAGATTCGAGCGTGGCACTCTAACGGTTAAAAAGACGCGCAGTCAATTTATTTTTTATTTATTTATTTATTTATTTATTTTTTTTCTTTTTAAAAATTTGTGTGTTTTAAGGGCCAATAAACCATATATATTCTGAATCAGAAAGTCACAGAAGTGTTGTCCGTTAAAACAAAAAGTGTCAATTTTTGTAATTTTACACCCCTTAATTTTCCCATAGATACATACGATAGTCAAAGTTCTGAGGGGTACTTAGCACCTCGAAGTTTAGAGGATCTTTTGTGATTATGCCTCTGATGGAGTGCTCCCCAGGAGGGAGAGGCGAGGTGAGAGGATAGAAGGATGAGGAGAAACGACAGCAGAGTACAGGGTCCCTAACAACTACAGATTTGAGCTCCCCACTGGCAGCTTGTACTCCGGCCCCTTTCCTTCCCTGCGATCTCTAGGTCCCTTGGGAAGTGCGGAATTCGAAGACCTCCTCCGATCTGATGGATAAAGATTTACAGAGAACAAGCACCTGCTATGCGCACCTAAACTCCCGCCAACACTTAGAACCTTGAAACAATCAAACAGATGAAGGGTGAAGTGAAATGAAAAGTGAGGTGAAATTGAGGGACAGGAAATTCGGGGGATGTAATCATCTTTCCCAACATTCGCCTAGCTACCAGGGGAAACGCTCGAAAAAATCAATAGGTCAGGAAGGTCGGACACGGGAATCGAACCCACGATCTCCCGAATGTGAGCCACACACGTTACCCCGGAGCCATCTCGTTCGGTTATTTTTATGTCTTCATTTCTGTGAAATTTCGCAATTGTGTGATTTGGTCCAATGCAGTACTACCACTTTTCTGCGTGACGCGTACGAAAAGTAAAGAAATGATGCAGGCCATGGCATGTGCCATCTCTATTTGATGTCTTTGTGGATATCCGGAAGTTATTTATCTCAAAGCGCAGTCGGCGAGTGGTTTTTGCCTACCCACGCTGCAGCATCCAGAGGTAATGTGACTGTGACGCAATGCGCCGCCGCCGCCTGGAAGCGTCTATCCTGACGTCATCGCTTAGTGATGTCTGCGACGTCCCCCTCCCCCAATCTAGGCAGACACTGTTGGAAACAGATGCTGAGTTATTTTAGGCGCCGCAGCAAGGGGAAGCGCTGGTCAGGAACGGGACATCGATCCCGAGAACAGTGCCACAGTAGACACGTTTAATAGCGGTATCAAAACAGCAGGTCGCCCGCGCTCGAAGACTGTTGCGTTATTATGGACGTTGTAGAGCTCAAATTGGAGCTTAGTGTCAATTCACAACAAACTCGTACTTTCTGTCGCTAAGTGCAACCGAAATCGCATGGTGGAAAGCGTTTTCTTCCTTCTTTTTACGACAGGTCTAAAACAAAACCATAATTTTGGTTCCAAATTATCTCCTTCAAGATAATAAATTGGTTAAACCAGGTGACAGAAAACTTGCCGAAAATAACTATTTATTTACTATACTTTCCTCATTTGAGAGCTGCCAAGAAAACAAAGTTTAACTTTACAATTAGCATATTTTAAACTTACAATGGCGAGTATATAAAATTAGTTACAGCACATTAAAATAACAATTAGATTCAAGGAAATATAAATTATAGGTAGGTATCAATATTTGCACATTTAAATTTAAGTAACAGGTGTAAAATTTAAGGAATTAAAGAATTTAAGTATTTTCCTTTCTTCTCCTTGGATCAGATTTAGGATAGAAACCGTGGCTTCTTTCATGAACAATTTTTGGGATACGAAACAAAACACATGTGAACAAATGAAAGTGTAACCCTTAAGACCTTAGTGGTATGAAAATCTATTTGCTAATAATGACCTGACGTGTGGGAATTCTATGAGTACATAATAACACGAACTACATTCTGCAGGAAATAAATTTTGTACTTTTTTCCCCCTTTCTTATTTTATAAGATTTTTTTTCCTATTATATCGTTGCCTGACTTACATGCCATTACCAAGCGAGATGGCCCCACGGTAACGTGTGAGGCTCGCATTCGGGAGGTCGTGGGTTCAATTCCCGCGACCGACCTTCCTGACCTATGGGACTTTTTCGAGGGCTTTCCCGGCTCATCAGCAAATGTTGGGAAGGATAACTACATCCCCCGAATATCCCGTCCATTTCATTTCACCTTCACTTTAATCCAGTCTTTCAGAGTCGGGAGGTGTTGGTGATGGACGGGTTCGGAGTTGCTGTGTGGGGACTTTGCAAGCTATAATTGCTGTTCTCGACGGATGGGTGGCGTTGTAGTCGCCTGATTGGTTGTTACTTAGAGAAGCCTGGTGTCGAGATGAGGGGGTCTCGAAACATATTTCCAGTGAAATCGCGACATCGAATTTTTGGGTGGAATGCCTTCCTTTACTTACTATACGTAGCAGAGAAAGTAAAAAGAAAATGCAAGGAAATGCCCGAAAATAATAGTGGATTTAACATAGTCTAAAATTTCAAATGTGTTGGATGGACAACATGAAGACATTCCACTCATACGTGACTTCGTTGAAATCAACTACTTAACCTAACCTTTAAAAGAAAATTTTAAATCCTGAATAACAAAATAAAAAATTTTAAGATTTCAACCAATGATAGCCTTCATTCGCGAAAAAACTATCGCATTTAATTTTCACCTCCTCTGCTTTTCTTACTTTATGATCAGGTTAAATAATCTAGCTTCAGTGTGGTTCAGATGCGCAACAGCTGACGTAATTTGACGCTACGGAGCCGCTATTCAAATGTCAAATATGGCTGACGCGCTTCGGTAAGGTATTTAATGCTGAAATAGATTAAATAAATTGGAGGAAACCCCGTAACATGAATACAATCGTAAATATGTTTAGAATCAGTATGATAAATTTTGTATTGAACTAGATTATAAATTAACAGCAGATGCTCTAACTTCTGACATTGCCAACATCTTAAAAAATTGGAGCATCAATTTGAGAATTTTGTAGGCCGTGCCAACGGACGTTGATGCATGTATATCTGTTTCATGTTTTCTTTCAGAGGTTAGTAACAATTACAATACAGCATTTAAATACATTTCATAGACTATATCATCCGTTAATTCGTGAAATAGTCTTAATAAATGTGACTTGTGATGGTCAAATCATCTAGATAAATTGACAATCACTCGTGGCATTATTTATGATAACACTTATTTAGCGCCTTAAGTAGTATGTAGATGTTTAAATGCTAAATCGCTGCCAATCACTTATTTAATGCCTGTTTTAAATCTATATGAACTGAAGGACTGACAACAGATGCATCAATATGCATTGCAAATTAAATATAACAGAATGATGAGACGTATAGGCTATAAAAGCGAGTGAAAGTTTAAAACAAGTATTGCAATTCATATGTAGCCAAATTGTATTTGCATATACCTACCTGAACATTATGTTAGTGGTATAACTGCAGGGAAATTTCTTACATGATTACAAAATTATCCCTGCTGTGTTTTCATATTACCTGTATATAATGTCTTCTTATGTTCAATTCAATGTTCATAAGTCTTTATGGCTGCTAGTGAACTCACTGAATACCATCCAATGCTAACCAATCCATTTTGCTCACTGTATAGAAGCGTCAGATTACAGGTATATATTTAAAAAGCATGTTGATTAATGTTATCTTTGCTATTAGGTATCTTTTCACAAGTGTATGAGAAACCATCATTTCAAAGAATATTTTTCAAAATACTGAAAAATTCAGACTAATAATAGTGAATATTTAATGATAGAAGAGCGATATTTCAATGCAATTTGAATACTACGTCGATTTTTGTTATGTCTAATGGTTTTTCCAGTTACCGAAAACTCAGTAGTAATGAAAACGCCCTCACAGTTATTTTCGGAAAACTCAAGATTTGCCTTTTATTCGTGGTACTAATATCTCAAACCAGTTGAAGTGAACCAAATTACCAGAATTATTTTTGAGAAAATAAAAGCATAAATATTTTAATACATGAAGGGAAGATTAGAGTGAAGGAATTATTTGAAACTCTTTGTCTTGCATCCTTAAAAAGAGATTGCCATAAGTATACAATTTAGTAGGTACATTTCTCATTTTGTATTTGAATTGCGGAATTGCCAGACCGATACACATATGCGCGCGTGCACACAGAGATCGTTTAAAGTGCAATACTGCGCTTTTTGTTTAGGAGAACTCAAACCTCCATAAAACCATATTTCATGAGCCATAGCAGTAAGCTAGTTGGCGAAAGTTTGTGCACGAGGTACTGGAAGATGATCGGCAAGTCCTGCCCAGATGTTCCGAAGTTTCCTCATTGCTGAAAAGGAATGTACTTCTGTACCTACTGAAAAAGAAGAAGAAAAACAAACTGGAAGACTCAAGGACATAGGCCGAGGAAGGCGTTTTTCTTCCTCAGACATTGCGACGGCTGACAAATCTGTGCCAACAATGGCAGTGATTTCACTACCATGACTTCAAAGTTGGCTCACATTCGTCATCTTCACAGATTTTGCTTTTAAGTTTCTCCGACTGTTAGAAGAAGTTGGTCGCTGTTCATTTTGTGACAGCTGCGCTCTATCAATGCTTCATATAGGTACGCATGTACGAAGTTTACGCATATGGTTCATTTACCTAACATAATATCGTGCGTGATATCACCAGGGAATTTCAGTGAGCAGCTTATTCTCCGATTCGTGACTGGGTGGAAATGCCCGACTGGCGTGCACATTGTCCATGATATGCAGCTAGCTTGTCGACAGTTTAGGCAAATTACAAATCAAGCGTGACCAGGATTTGGCTTCACTTATCACGTTCTGGAACTAACAAGATTCTTTCTGTTGGCACGACATTTACATACAAGTAGCTGCGGAATATGTTAAAGGACAGGCGGCACTTTGTTGAGCACGAGATGCTCTTGGATGGCAAACCTAGCGCTTGTGTTAGGAAACTAGCAATGTTCGTGAGAAGCGTTCACAAAGCGACAACTGTCATTAAGAAAAGCGAAAGCGGCCGTCTGAATGGGAAAAATTACTGGTGTATTTCAGAAGCAATTAGCTACAAGCGATGGACAGATAGACATAGGAAGGCTATGATCCCACTGCTCGGCTCCTAAACTGAGAAAGCTTACTGGAGTCAGGGTTTTCTCTTTTTTTTTTTTTATATAAAACCACACATCTAAGTTCAAACTCTTGTATCTCTCAATAATTCCAGCATAACCTCATTGTTTTCTATTCGAATCTTCTCATTTACAGTACAAAAATAATCCTGGTGTGTTATAGTCACATTACTTTCTCTGCTTGGCATAACTTATTCATATGCATCCTAAAGAGCGGTCGTTTTATGGTATGTCGCGGACAGTGTGTATGGGTGCTCCACGTGCTTTCTGCTAAAAGGTTGTCTCATAAGTTCCTTGGTTTTGCTCGTAAGTTTCATCTATAGCACCTAAAAACACCGAAGGGTTCAAATTCAAGTTATCATACTTCCCTAACCACCCCTATTACTTAGAGGTCAACAACCAGACTCGCTATTGATCACGTCAGTGTCTCTTTGTGACCGACGTTGCACTGAACAACGTGAACTTGTGTTGACAAACTATGGAAAGCAAAAAGGAGCATTTCCGACATCTTATATCTACGAGGAAGATGCAGTAACGAATTGAGCATGTCAAAGTGGTTTAGTTGATTAGAGCTGGGAATTTCTCCCTAAAACAGAAAGTTTGTTACCCACACTGTGTAACTTCCTGCGGGTGAGGTGCGTTCCCAGGCGTTCTTAGTGCTTGAAAAGTAACAACAAACGAACTTATAAGACAACCTTATACACAGGGAGGTTACCCATTCTAAAACAATTTTCCAGGCAAACACAGTTTGGGCTGTGCCGATTTACAAGAAAATCTTCGTGTTGGATCCTAGGGAGATGATACCCCCCCTCCCCCACTCACACACTTACACATTTTCTTCTATTGCAATTCCTTATTTCTGGATCATTTATAATTCGCTAAAATATTCTTATGGAATATTTGGCATTCACGACAGAGCAGAGGACATGGTGAATGCGATTTATAGATTGAAACTCCCCAGCCAGTACAATTGGCGTTCCTCCCACCCGTGGTCTTAGACATCCCAAAGGGGGTTACGAAGACCAGAAACCACCCTCCCGAAGGACAGTGACGAGAGAGCATGCTTTTTCCCAGCCTTCACTTACTGCTCTGAAAGAGACCAGCCAGATGAAGGGTGAAAGGAAATGAGAAGTGAAGTGAAATCGGACAGGAAATTCGGAATTAGCCTGAATTAGCCTGACGACTCGGGGAAACCCCCGAAAAAAAAATCCACGAAGGTAGGCCTGCCACTGATCGAACCCACGACCTCCCGAATGCGAGAGGTACATAGGTAGATAGAAAATAAGTAAAAAGCAGTGATTTAAGGTTGAAAGATGAAAGCTCCTCTTGGAATAGAACTCTTATCAGGGATATGCTCATCTGCGCGCATCCACAGTTTTCTAATGAAAATCTATTCTAATTATCAGATTAATCAGATCAAAATGAATAGGTATTATTATACCTCCCTGATGACTAACATGCGGCGCATCAAAGCGGTGAGAAGAAGATGAAAATATTCAGTGTCCCAAAAAGCAATGTTGTCACGTTTTCTACAACTAAGTGTTCTCACTCTACGCCTTGACATTTACTGCTTAGAAGACCAATGTAACGAAAAAACTACCAGAATGAGAGAGAAAACAGGGGAGATGTTGTAACGCTGTGTTTCATTCCACGTGGTATTAACAACTGTCATTTGTGGTATCTTTGATTTCATTGGCTGAAGTGACACGTTCACTGGCGTAATGTGAAACATCCGTGACTTCCGAGAGCAATGTTACCTGAAAGGCTTCAGATGATCAAAGGCGAAAAACGCATGTTAATCATTAGAGTAGGGCAATAATAATGCGTGTTGCAAAAAGGACTTTTCAACTTTGACAACTCATAGCTTTTTATTCATTTTACTTACAGGCATCGTTTTGGTGTCAGCTTGACCAACAATAGATCAAGTTTTGACTCACATGGTGCGCTAACACAGCAAGCGCTAGCGACAGTTGCAGCAAAGACCGGTCCCTAGTGCGCTCGCTGGTGCATTGGTTTGTCGGTGACAACTGTGCAACCTATTTTTCGTACAAAATATGGTAAAGATCCTTCCAGTAAGCGTACTATTTATGCAAGATGGAGCACCGCCACACTATCTCTCTGACGTCTGAGATTTCCTGAATGTACGCTTTCCGGGTAAGTGGATTGGCCGAGGTACGCCAATTTCAAGGCCCTCGCGCTCACCAGACCTAACACCTCTTGACTTTTTCTTGTGGCTATTCGTCAAAAATACAGTGTTTGTTCGAGCCTTACCGGCTTCCCTACCAGAACTCAGACGTAGAGTCTGCATCGCAATTGAACGATTCATGCCTGACATGCTGTAGCGAATTTAACAAGAAAGTGACTTCAGATAGGGCATGTGCCCCATGACCGATAGAGATCACATACAACCTGTTTAGGTAAAACTTCATCTATTTCACACAAGGTGACACCAAAACCATATCTGTAAGTTCAATGAATCAATAACTATGAGTTGTCAAAGTGGTACAGTCCTTTTTGAAATACGCTGTATATCTGATGAAGACATGAAATTTTGAACTGAATCGGATTGTTGTATCTTACGTAAGGAGCAGGAGGTTCGGAGCATCTGAATATTGTGTTTGAAATTCTACAGTTGCTTCCACAAGGGCAGGTTCAAGTTTAGTAGGTATAGTTGGAAAGTTTACAAGCAACTTAAATGTAGAGTAATGAGAATTTATTGACAGGTTCTGTGCCACCGAAGTCGCGTGAGACATGATGAGGTGTGTGTTCCTCGTACGCTGAGTCATGCATCACTCACCTTGACTTTTACAGCAGTTCCGTGAATAACAGCTTGTTCATCATTTGCACATCACTAGGGAGTACGATATGCGACCTACGCGAGATTTGTGTTGTAACACTAAATGGTCCCGAGGTCGCGAGTTCAATCCCGGCGGAGGGCGATAGAATTTTTTGGGCGTAAACATCCTCAGCATGGTTTCCTTTAGAAGGGAAGTAAATTAGATGGTCCCGTGTCGTAAATTGTGTCGTAAAAGAACCTCAAGCCGATAAAGAGCCGATTCACCTACCGATCCAAAGTCAAAGTGTGCGGTTGACCAGAATCGAGCCCAGGACCTCCTGAATGTGAGCCTCACACGTTACCGCAAAATTATCTAGCTCATATCTCAAACTCTTAGACACAGCTTTGTTTTGGACAGGTGTGTTACAGAACCTTGCTTACAACCATAATGCCATCATCAGTATTTTATGGTTGTGTTCTTGTCATTTCTTAGTGGATGGTTTTACTTTCTCTGCCACCTACCCAGTAGGTAACAGGAAGTACTGTATTCTACCAAAAAATTCAATGTGGAGATCTTACCAGAGGTTTGGGCCCCCTTGAACAGCTCTTTGAAAAAGATTCGTCCGAAGATGTGACACGACGATTTTAAACAAAATCCCCAAACCCAACTTAGCCTTCACATGAAAAGTGTTCGTATTTTTTACTTTCTTAAAATGACAATGACTTTGATTAAAATATCGTACATTTAAAATATTTATAATCAATAAAATATATAGGTATCTTAATAGTATAGGAATACATACAATTCTTTCAAAAGAAATGTTTGCAATATTTTGTATAAAGGGTAAACCATACGAGATAGACAAACCAACTATGCAAAAACTGCAAATCTCTTTAAAGCACATAATGCATTTCAAATAATCTTTTTCTGGCACAAGCCATTTACGAGATATCCGTTATCATTCGTTAGAAGTTCTCAATAACCGCATCATTTTTAAAAGTGCCTTCGTTATTCAACTGTTTCTCATGATGTCATGGAATGAGTATGAAGTTCCAAGGCCTGTATGTAGCGATCCCTTTTAAAACATTCGATGATAGTGTATCCCGTAACCTCGACGAAACATGCAATAAAATTAGTTCAGCAAACTGTTTACCTCGATTAATCAAGATTAGAGAGAAAAATAAAACGTTTGTAACAACTGGTTCCAGAACAGATATAAAACAAATGATAGTGAGTAGACAAATGTGAATGTATCACATACATTTTTTTAAGATGAACAAGAAATTAAAGTGTCAGTGCACAGCTGTGAGATCCTGTTACAAAGCCAGCTGAAGGAAGCTAGATGGATAAAGAAAGAAAGCTCCAGAACGTATACTTAAGGACCCACAATAAACAGAAAACACTGTCTTCGCTGACACTGAGAGGACAAATCAAGTATTTTTAATATACATAAAATAAAACAACAACAAAAAATATGATGTGTTGCACTCACATGACTTTCTCTACTCTTGTACTAAGCATTCTTACAAACTCTTATTCCTGTATCTTCTTCGTGTTAGTTGAGATAAACATTTGCAGAAATTATCTTATTGCTCATTTTCTTGTAGGTGTAAGGGGCATATGGGAATATACGACTAGTAGATTCTGAGCGATAGTTAAATCGTTTAAAACTTTCAAATTCCGTTCTCTTTGCACAGCAAAGATATAAAAAATAAATAAGGATCATCCATTTGAGAAAGTATTCCAAAACTCACACAAAAGACAAGGAATATCTCCGAAATGGTTCACTCAAATAAATAAATAAAATCATTTAGACATAAACTGTGTTTTAACGAGATTTACATTTTTGTACAGTAAGATTTTGTCTGCCTGTTAGGGTTTACGTGTTATTCAAAAGTCATCCAGATTAAACAGGACGACATAGGTTATAGCCAGAAAATTCAAAATATACATTTCGTTTGTCATAAAATTGTCTTAAATATATGGCATTTTAATCAAAAACCCTTAGAGCTATTTTCGAGAAAATCAAAATTTTCGAAAAATTGTCCGTGTAAAGGGTAGTTTAGAGTGGAGGAATTTTCTTTCAAATCTTCGTGTCGCATCCTTGAAAGATATTAAACTCAAATACAAATTTTGGTTTCTAACCAGTTTTTAGTTTTGTCCACAGACTGACACACACACACACACACACACACACACACACACACACACACACACACACACACACACAAACACAAACACACACACACACATACATAGAGGCACACACCCGCGGACCTTTTTCTAAAAATGCTTTTTTTTGGATTCAGGGGGCCTCAAAACATATTTCCGGTGAAATCTGCACATCGCAGTATTTCCTCTAGTTACTATGCGTGGTAGAGGAAGTAAAAAACAATCAAAGTACAATATTTAACACGAACGTAGGATTCTGTTTAAATTATTTATTTTTATTTCTTCTTTTACTTTATTTATTAATTTTTGTTCATTTCTACAGCCCCCTTTAACTACTATGGTTATATAGGGGACTTTTGTATAGAACCTTTGATATGTTTTCTTTTTCGAATAATTCTTTGAACTTTTAGGCCACTATAGGTTTTCGTCGCTTTTATTGAAACATCAATTTTCATAGGCACATTCACTCTCACATTCACTTCTGTGACGGGGGGACAGCGTAAGTGCCTCACATTCAAGAGGTCCCAGGTTCGAATCTCGGTTGGGGTGAGTTACTTGGATAAGGCTTTTTTTACGGTGTTTTCCCTTATCCCGAAAGATGAATGTCGGATGACTCCAAGCTCTATGGACCCCGGGCTCATTTGGGTATCATTCCGTCCATTTCATTCATCGTCCAATCTGACCTAACCGCTCAAAGAACGGTTTTTTTGTAGTGTTTAACGCCCGCTTTTACTACATACGGCACCACAGGCGATGACACTGTTGATAACATGGAATGAAGATGGAGCACCGGTGGAATGAGATGGCGGGGGAAACGCGCCCCAGCGCCGCTTTGTCCACCACAAAGGGCGTTTGACTTAAAAAAGACACATGTACACTTCCAGGCTCTAGGAAGTTAAGGAATAATCCTAGTTTAAAAAAGAAATCCACTCCCTCCCAGGAATCAAACTTCTGAGTGAAAGGTCGGCTCTCTTAGGGGACTTATTATACAGCGATAAAGAAAAAAACAAAATGAAAATACTAAGTAGGTTTTGTATATATAAATCTTCATTTCTTTTTCATTAAAAGAATAAATGTCTGTTTTCTAGCTTGATAATTTTAGCAGCCATAGCGTCAGATACGCTAAAAAGTTTGTTTTTTTCATTATCGGGCATAAAATTAGTGCAAATTTTCCATTTATTGCAAGGTTGTTAGATTTAATTAATTTTATATTCACAGTAATCACATATTTAGATATAAAACATCTTTTCACCAACATCTTGTACAGTACATAAAGAAGAAATGACCAAAGTAGAATAAAAACCCCAGCGAATCTCTGAAAATGTCGTTGGAGAATATCGTGTATAGCAGTAGATGTTAAATCCTTAAATACTATTTTGTTGTTTATTTCTTTTCGTCTTTCTTGTTCTTGCGATTTCATGTTTAGAAAACGTCATTTGAAAACAGTTTCTACTGTATCATTTTTAACATGCTTATATAAGTGTCAGCAACAGAAATTGGTAAATGTATTGAGATAGATCCGGAATGTATCGAAAATACTTCGGCAAAAAGTTGGGGGCAAATTTCCCACAACAAAGCAAGCAGAAAATATGGGCAAACATATATTCAGTGCTTAGGTTTTACTTTCTCTACCACGTATGCAGTAGTTAGTTAATTTCGATATCGAAATTTCACCGGAAATTCATGTATTGAGGTCCCCTGAACACAAACATATTTTTGAAAAAGGTCCCTTTGTGTGTTTGTGAACAGCATAACGATAAGTCCGATAAATACCAAAGTTGGTGTTTAAATTCAGTGTTTTTCAAAATTTAGACACGAAATTTTTCAATGAAGCCCGTCCACCACAACTTCACTTTTACTTGGAACATTTTCAACTTGTTTTATTTTATCAAAATTGGCTCTAATTGTTTTTGGTGCCTCATATTTAAGGTATTTATACGACCGATAAAATGTATATGTTGACTTTTCTCTGAATATCCAATAGAGTACTCTTCATTCTGAATGGTTTCTATATAAATCAGAAACCACGGATAGAGCTTAAGAGATACAACAAAAGGTGCAGTACAAAAATATGTTAAAACATTTATGCCATATAATTTTATTTGCGTCAATTGCCATTTCTATGATATTCACTTGCATTGCTTTGAGTTATCCGATTCATTTTTCTGAAGTGTTAAGTCACTTAAAATTGTGTTCATCGTGATCATATAAAGAATATAGAATTTCAAAGTCATCATATTATACAGTCTTTAAACATTTGACTATCGCTTCAGAGGCTGTATCATTTTGGTACCTATAACTAAATGTATAATGAAATAATTTCTGCAAAGTTTATCCCGCTCAACATGAACTACTTACATAACATGGTAAGCTTTCGTAGGTTGACTTTGTGGAAGAGATGTACATAATGAAACGTTAGTGGATAGAGAAAATCATAGGTAGTCAATAGCTAATGTTGAGAGTTTTAGGACTGATAATGTGATCTCTCTGCCCCTCCCCTCTTCTTTCCTCTTCCTCTCTAGCTTTAAGTGCGAGAAAAGCTTTCTGTTCTGTAAGTTCTTTGTTATACACGAGTCGATGTGTCTCAGAGATAGCCTTAGTGGATTTCGTATATACCTAATCTACTTGGCGGCGCCGTGGCCGAGCGGTTAGCGCGCTCGCCTACCACCTAGGCGGCCCGGGTTCGATCCCAGGGACCCGCATGTGGTATTCGTGGTGGACGAAGCGGCGTCAGGGCGGGTTTTCTCCGGGTACTCCGGTTTCCCCCGCCATCTCATTCCACCGGTGCTCCATCTTCATTCCATGTATCATCAGTGTCACCGCCTGCGGTGCCGTACTAGTAAAAGCGGGCGTTAAACACTACAAACAAACAAACCTAATCTACTTAACTTTCTGATGCATAATCTCTTCGTGACCTATTTTACTGATTTCAACGGGAAGCGAGCTTTTCGTACGTGCAGTTAATAGCATTACAAAACTCAAAATTTTCGTACTTTTCTTCTTTATCTGATTATCCTCCCCTTATGTAGGACTCAAATCCCCTAGGACTTACAAGTCGGTGCCCAGGGTCAGAGGCCTGTCGAGGAGCATAGGAATCTATGAACGAGTGAAGACCTGGAAGTGGATGGTCAGCCAAGCACTAGTTATGATAGTGAGGAAGCTGATTATGGAGCAATTGGTGAAATGAGTGGTGGGGGAACCGGAGAACCCGGAGAAAATCCGCCCAGATGCCGCTTCGTCCACTACGAATTCTACATGCGGGTCCCTGGGACAGAACCCGGGCCGCCTAGGTGGTAGGTGAACGGCACCGCCTTTACGTGTACTCTATGGCCAAAAATAAACCGTTGCCAAATAACACCACTGGACGCCGAATCGATTCTTCCGGAATGGTGCAAGCTAGTAACAAAATATCGTTACTAATCACTAGGCCTCGGATTTTTAAGTTTTAACGTAGTTTTCTCCGCCATTTAATTGACAGTTTCAAGATAGGTACTATGATGCAACACAACAAAAGACGGTCGGGGTGGGTTGCCGCAACCCTCTGGCGCTGCGCGTAACAAAAGCGCTCAAGGTCAAGCTTCTCCACACCACTCGCGCGATTAAACACGTAACTAACAATAATCAAGCGGCAACACAAAGGGTTTTCCAGAGCATTTGAGAAGTGTCCGGAAGCCGGATTGTTTGTAGACGTCCGAAAAAATCTGGCTACGTCATCACCGATATAAAACCTTGAGGAGCGCGTGAAGGCAGGGAGTTTTGAGTCGGCAGTGAGTACGAGACAGCTGTGAAAGATACGGTGCGTCGAAGTGAAGAAGTTTTAACGACGTTGAGTGACTGTATCGTCGAAGTTGAGTTTGAGAGACAGAGAAAGTGAACACAGACAGTGAAAGGAATGAGTCAAGGCTGCGAGAAGAAAACATTTGTGAGTTGTAATATCACGAAAGATTGTAAACTGTTAACGTCAGTAGAAGGGAACTGTGTTTTTGTGCAAAATGTTTAGGAGGAAAATAGTGATGGAAAAGTAACTGGACTGTATTTTGTCACAATATATACTCGTTTGAGGCTTCCTGAAGAATATGTTAATTTTATTGCACCTAAAAAAAAACTTAAATGAAGGTTTGAAACCTAAAACAACCTAAACAGCTGGTTTGCCTCTTCGAGTGAAGAATGTTATTTTCCTATTGAAACTCATTGTAAAACCATTTCCGGCACTATTATAAGCAGTAGGTCGGTTACTGCGTTAAATGTAGGCCTAGCATTTATTAAGACAGTTTTGTTTTATACCAGAAATTATTCTCCGGTTAGAACGTGCAAGTCTGCCACTCAGTGATGCTCTGAATATCATTGAGGATGTATTCTGAAAAGATATATCCACCGGATCAATGGGAACAACTAAGTTTTCACTTATGGACGCTATTTTACTGCTGTGGTTCTCATCGCCCCAATTCTATACTGAGCGTGAAAGACCACTTAATTTCGTTCAGAGGCCCTTGAGGTTCTTTTACATGCCTTGAATCTACGATACGGGACTACCGGCTTTACTTAGCCACGCTAAGGATATTTACGCCCGAAAAAAACTCCACCACCCTCCGCCGAGTTTCAACCCGCGACCTCGGAAACCAAAGGTTAAAGCCCTAGACGGATCACTAGGAGTTGCACTTTCGTTTAAGCTGCAGAATATTCTTGAACGCAATTGTTATAAAATTCAGTATCACAGGTGGAAAAGTATATAGGTAACTTTGCTTACGCTCCAGTGACGTCATGTTCCGTTGAAAGAGCCTTTTCTTCATACAAGAATGAGTTATGTGATAACCGGAAATCGTTTACGCCAGAAAATTTGGGTGCCTATCTACTGTAATGTGAAAAAATAACCTTCAAAATAAATAGTAAAATTAATTCATGTACTTTTTCATTGATATATTTGGTAATGTACACTTTTGTGAAAAAAACCTTATAAATAAATATCGCAAAACTATAAAAAGAGTAAAATGATTGGTGCCTAGATTGATATACGAAGCAAATACAGAGTGATTTATCTAGAATTGACACATTCCTTTTTTTAGTTGTATCACTGGAAATTCAGTTAATGAGCGGTTTTTAAAGTCAAATTCAGCAGGATGTTTGGGAGTTTCGATTCACTGTAATAAGATAAGCAGATATTTATTGTTCCTTATTTTTGTCTTATTGTTGACAACTATTGTTGTAGTCACTGTAAATGGAGCACACATGAAATCAACAACTCTTCAACAAAGGTCTCGAATTCAATTACAGCTGTTCGAAGGACATATCGGAGAGAACTTTGTGTTCAAATCTTCCCAAAGCACTGCAACAGTGGGACTGTATATACATACATTGAATACAAACGATGTTGGCTTTGTGCACTTACCAGAGATCGTTCTCTAGGCTGCCTACAATTGTTGACGTAAGAGCACGACTGGAGAGGTCACCCCGACGTTTGTCGCAGGCAGATACATCTACTCAGTGTGTCAGAGAGCTGCGAAAAGTGCAGGCTTATAGACATACCCAACAGTAAGACAAAAGACAGAAATACGCAATAAAGAATAAACATTTTCCCATCTCCTTAGAGGAAATGGAATTTCCTGAACGTCCTGCTTGATTTGATTTTAAAAACGGCTCATTTGACTGCATTTCCAGCCGAATAATTAAAGAAAGAAATGTGTCAGTTCTACATAAATCATCCTGTATTAGAGAAAATAAAAATAAAATTAGAAAAAAAAAAAAAAAAGAACTCTTTTAAAAGTCTGAGCCCTAATAATCAGTATGGCAGATTTGCTAGTGAATTGTTGGGTGGGGGAAATCTACACACATTTTTACCACCAGAAATGTTTTCATTACCACGGTTGTACCTCGCCCATTACATGTCTAACACCATATAGACGGGGACACGCAAAAGTTGCATTAGCGTGTTTATCTCAGTACGCCCCTCTTGCGAACGAAATGTACAGAACATCCGCTGCTATAACTGTGATGATGACTTCCAATGATAAGGCAATGAGTGCGTCGTTGTAACGAGTTGTGCGCGCTGGAGTCAGGAAAGGAGCCGATTGTTTCCGAAACGCCATAGTTTTGATTTCCTGATGAGGGGCTCTGGTTTATACTAAACGTCTTGCAAGCCGATCGTTGGTATGACAAGCAAAATGTTAACGGTGCCACAATCATGTAATGTAAAATTATTATAATAATAATAATAATAATAATAATAATAATAATAATAATAATAATAATAATAATAATAATAATAATAATAATAATAATAATAATAATAATAATAATAATAATAATAATAATAATAATAATAATAATAATAATAATAATAATAATAATAATAATAATTTCGGAAGTGATTTACACTACAAAGATATTTGTTTTGCACAAGTCGTGTGTTTTATTGAGATCTACTTTTTGGAGTCTGTCTATCGGTCACGGTAGGGATTCCGACACGTCAGCCAATGGCTTATTGTGCACTTTTTGGGATACTAAGATTACTATGTCTCTTACAGTTTAGAGCAGGCGTGTCAAACAGCACTCGCCAAGTGTGAAAATATTCCCCTATTTTCCCTCCCTTCAAATCGGAAAACGAGACAAACAAAGTGAAAACCGGTTCCACTAGCGCGTGCTACTGCAGTTAAGG